>VYZM01003729.1:0-40082 GCA_013398915.1 Dromas ardeola | reverse complement strand
CCGTCCGTCCGTCCGTCTGTCCCCCGGGGCCGCCGGCGTTTGTCCGTGCTGTGCTGGGAGGCGCCGTGGGCGCAGCGGGGCGGGCGGCCGGCCCTGGCGAGGCCTGCGGGGGATGGCATCGCCGCGGGGGCACCGGCCAGCAGCGAAGTAGCAACGCCTGCTGCCGATACGCTGTTGGGTTTGTTTTGTTGTTGTTTTTTTTTTTGTTTGTTTTTAATTAATTTACTCTGTTTAAACCGNCTCTGTTTAAACCGGGTTATTTCGAGGAGCCGTGAAGTGCTGTGCGTGTGGCATGACACAGAAGCGGTGGCTGTGTTTGCGGGTATTCTCGCTCCACTGGTTTGGTAGGAGCCCCAGTTTGGATCAAGAGTTCTTGGCAATGAGCAAAACGCAATAAATATAGGAAATGTGATCTCACGGCTCCCAGCGATCAATATCTATTATTTAGCTTAGCTTACCTTGTCATAATTACTTTTGTTAAATGGTATGGACCAGATCTGAAGGTGTAATGCCATGACAACCCCTCTCTGGTTCCGTTGCATTAGTGATGCTTGTCCTTCGTAGCATTAGGATGCTGTATTGGGTTTGCACGGCATGGTTTTGGTAATGTGTGAGCTACAGGGATGGCTTCTGGGAGAAGTGCCGGAACCTTCCCCTGTGTCCGAGAGAGCCAATGCTAGCCAGCTCTGAGACAGACCTGCTGCTGGCCAAAGCTGAGCCCATCAGCGATGGTGGTGGCACCTCTGTGATAAAGTATTCAGGAAAGGGTAAAACTGCTGTGCAACAGCAGCTGTGGGAGAGGAGTGAGAATATGTGAGAGAAACAACTTTGCAGTCACCCAGGTCAGTGAAGAAGGAGGGGGAGGAGGTGGTCCAGAGCACAGATTCCCTTGCAGTTTGTGGTGAAGACCATGGTGAAGCAGGGTGTCCCCCTGCAGCCCATGGAGGACCCCACACTGGAGCAGGTGGATGTGCATGAAGGAGGCTGTGACCCTGTGGAGAGCCCACGCTGGAGCAAGCTCTGGGCAGGACCTGTGGACCTGTGAAGAGGAGCCCACATTGGAGCAGGTTTTCTGGCAGGACTTCTGACCCCGTGGAGGACCCATGCTGGAGCACTCTGTTCCTGAAGGACTGCACCCTGTGTAAAGGACCAATGCTGGAGCAGTTCATGAAGAACTGGAGTTTGTGGGAAGGACCCACATTGGAGAAGTTCGTGAAGGACTGTCTCCCGTGGGAGGCACCCCACGCTGAAGCAGGGGAAGAGTGTGGCCACAACCCTCATTCCCTGTCCCTGGGCTCTGCTCGTGGGGAAGAGTTGAGAAGTTTGGAGTAGAGTGAAGTTGATGCCAGGAGGACGGGAGAGGTGGGGGGAAGGTGTTTTTAGATTTCTTTTTATTTCTCATTATCCTACTCTGATTCAATTGGCAATAAATTAAATTAATTTCCCCAAGTCAAGTCTGTTTTGCCCATGATGGTAATTGCTGAGTGATCTCTCCCTGTCCTTATCTCGACCCACGAGCCTTTCATTATATCTTCTCCCCTGTCCAGTTGAGGAGAGGGAGTGATAGAGTGGCTTTGGTGGGCACCGGGCAGCCAGCCAAGCTCAGCCCACCACAGATGCTCACCATTCACATTAATTATGTTGGGGAAACAAGCAAGGGTCCCTTTCCTATCCCTTGTCTCTTTAAAATCAATATTTTACACACGTGTGTGTTGGGGGTTTGTTTGGGTTGGATTTTTTTTTTTTTATCTGTGTGGTTTGTGGTGTAGAGTGCTTCTTCAGCAGTGAGAATAAGAAAAATACAGCTCAGGACAAACGAACAAAATAAGATGTTAGGAGAAGTGAGATGGAATTAGTTACAACTTAACAAGGTAGGCTGCTAAGGTGCATGGGATAAGTTTTGGGATATTAAGTAGGCAGTCTGCTAAGACCAGCTATTTTGAGAGGTTCCTTTGTAGTATGTTAGGAGAGGACTACTGTAAGAATCTGCAAGATAATTATTCCCTTTCATAGTATGCCTGTATTACTTTTTATTTCTGGAGGCAGAGAAATGAGAAAGAACTGCTCATGTGGAACTTGTTTTGGGTATGTATGGATTTGTTTCAGGGGTGATGTGGCTTCCTTTGCAAGGGCTGTGTTTTGTTAAACGCTAATGATATCTGTCAGTTGCAACATGGAAATAAATTACACAGTGCTCTAAATTGTTAAAGAAGATTCTGCTGAGTGTTTTTTTTGAGACAGAATGCTGTCCTGAATGTTGTAAGCTGGGATGAAGGTTGTCAGTATTTTTCAAGGCTGTTGTTGGTAGGCGGTAGGACCCCCTTGCCAGCTCTCATGAACCTGGCCCTCCTTGGTTTTGTGGTAAAAGACAGTAAAAAATAGGAAACACTGCTGCTGTTGCTCTTCCAATTCTTGGGATTATTATGTGGAAATTGTGCCGTTCCTAGGAAGGAGAGAAAGGGGCTGCAAGAAATACTGATGCTTAGTTATAGAAGGGGCTTGGCAAACTGACAAGAGTGGGCAGTAGCCATGGTTCCTAAAGGTGACAAAGCAGTTGTTCAGAATTTTCTTTTTAAATTAATAGCAAGTGATCTCCAAGTTAAAGTAGCTACCAAAACTGAAGAAGGGGAAAAGAAACCCTGACCTTTTTGTTTTACTTCATTCTTTTCACAGTGTCTAAGTGTTGACCTAATCTTGATAGCTTTCATGTCTTCGGTGCCAAAAAGCAAGATGCTGGTTTAAGAAAAGGGTGGTTTGTTTGTTTGTTTGTTTGTTTGTTTGTTTTACTAACTCCAGATTTAGATAGTGCTGAGGTTCTGTTTTATAAGTCATACTTGAAATTTTCTGCAATGATTTTGGCTATCTTTTGGCTCTGCAGTTACTACAGCAGCTGTGCTTCTCCAAAAAAAATCCAAAAAAAATGTTCTGTCACTGTCTCTGACTCATTATATCATTGGTCTCAGAGTGCACAAATGATTGTATGATGTTTCTGCGGAGTTTATTTGCTATCGGGAAGACTGGAAATGATGCTTTGAGAAGTGGGGTATAAATCAAAAAATAGCATCACAGGGAGGTGTGCCTAGCTCAGGAATGCATTTAGTAATTCCTAACCATTTTCTGACTGAAGTCTTGAACTGGTAGCTTCGGTTGGCTTCCAGATGCCAACATGAATGTTACGTGGAAGTGTATCTCTTCAAAGCTTTCAAAGAACAGTAGCCACTACCCTTTGGGTTCTGCTTCCTGAAAGTTTTCCTTTTGTGTTTTTTTTTTTTTTTTTTTTTAAATCTGCTAAATGTTGTCTGTGAACTTTTTGCCTTTTCTCAGAAGGATGAAATGCTAATGGTACTCTGACAACACTGCCCATAATCATCTTCCATGGTCTGTTTCTTCAGGGTTGCAAAGTCAGCAGAGAGGAACTTAAGTGTTCCAAATAATCCATAGTGAGAAGAAAGACTTATTTTTTCACAGATGAATAACTATGAAATCACGTGCATAGATTAGGGGAATTACAAAATCGGATTTGATGTTTGTATTTTACTAATGTGAAATAATAGCATTCAACAGCCTAGTTACAAAGAGATATCCTGTTTAAGTCTATATTTGAGATAAAAAAAACTTTCTGCTCTTTGTACCCATGCAAAATCCCTGTGGGAAATAGATAATAAAACAATTTATTAAAAGTAAGCTTTATTCTCCTTTTTCTCTTCACAAAAGTTGAGCATTAAATGTTTTAGCCTACCTGTATTTTGTAGCCTCTAATTCTTTTATGTAATTTATAAAGAAAGAGAACCCTTCTTAGTATTATGCATGTAGGCAAACGTGTTTAATACTCCTTTAGTATGGACAGAAATGCCTAGTTGAATGATGATGTCATTGTGATGCTTGAAGTTCCTTTTGTAGATGACGGTGATGGCGTTGGATTTCTAGCTTGTTAGGTTTCCAATACAATGTGGGTTTTAATGTGCTTTTCAAAAAATGACATTAGTGTTGGATGCAGTGGATTTCTGCGTTTCTTTTTTTTTTTTTTTGCAATGTTTTGCAGTTGCATTGCCATCTAAGCTTTGCGGCAATGTGCAGGGTGGCATCTTTATTTTTGATCCACCAGGTTCCCAATTCTAAAGATCAGATCAGAAACTATGCAAGTATCTGTTCAACTGAGGATGCAGCTTTCTTCCTCATTCTGCAGTGAGATTTTATGTCCTCGTGGTACCTTTGGTTGTAAATGGCTAGAGCCCAGAAAGAGTGGGATGAAGGCGGCCAGCGCCAGAGTACAGACCCAGAACTTCAGAAGAACAGACTTTGACTTACTCAGGGGACGCTTTGGTAGAACCCTGTGAGAGGTAGCTTTGAAGGGTGAAGGAGCTCAGGAAAGCTGGCAGAGCTATACGTACAGCATAAGGTGAAAGAAAAGACCATTCCAGTACTCAGGAAACCAGCTAGATGTATTGAGAGGCTAAACCGAGTGCTCCAGTGCAAATTGGCAGCATACAGGAGACAGAAGCAGGAGCAGTCTGCAGAGGCGCAGTTTTAGAAGCATTGCTTGGGCATAGAGAGATGGTGTTGATAAGGCCAAAGCTCAGCGTGAATTTAGACTTGCAAGGGATATCAAAGGCAACAAGAGGAGCTTCAGCTGTTATGTTAATAGTAAAATGTTGAACAAAGAAAAGTAGGACACTTTTTTGGTGCGAAGAGAGCTGGCTGGTGCCCTGGTGAGGCTGCCCTCTGTTAATTTGCAAGGATTCATGGAGATTTGCAATGACTGCAGAAAGGCAAATGTTGACCCATTTTCAAAAAAGGCAGAAAGGTCAGTGTGGAGTACAACAAGCATGGCAACCTCACTTCAGTCTGTGGGAAGATCATGGAGTGCATCCTCTTGGAGCACGTTTTTGGGCATGAGAAGGAAGAGGAGGATCCAGTCGACTACAGGCCAGTCCCTGTCACTTCAGTCCCTGGGAAGACTGGGGAACGTATCCTTGTAGAAACCATTTTTAGATGCAAGAAGAACAGGGTGTGACTAGGAGCCATTGGTGTGGATTTACGAAGGGCAAAGCACCTCTGCCTGACCAACCTCATTGCTTCCTATAATGAGGTTACTTGTGTTGTGAACAAGAGGTGGGCAGTGGATGTTGTATACTTGACCAAGGCCTTTGACAAAATTTTCCATTGTCTCCCTGTTATCAATTGGTGAAATATGGCCTGGGTGAATGGACAGTATAGTCATTGGGGAAACTGGCTGGATGGTTGGGCACAAAGAGTGGTGGTCAGTGGGGCAAAGTCTATCAGATTGGCAAGTAATGGTGTCCCACAGGCATCAGTAGTGGCCCAACAGTGCATAGTGCCTTCATTAATAACATGGATGACGAGGTGGAGTGCACTCAGCAAGTTTGTGGCTGATGCCAAATTCCAGAGAGCATTCAAAGCACTAGTAAATAGGGTGCTCTTAGGGGGTGGACGTGGACAGTCTGGAGAAATGGACTGATGGGAACCTCTTGCAATTCAGCATGGAGCAATACAAGGTCTTGCGTCTGGAATTGAATAATCCCATGCACCAATACAGGCAGGGGCTGACTATCTACAAATCAGCTCTACAGAAAAAGACCTGACAGAGTGTTCTAATAGACACCAAGACGAATGTGAGTCAGCAGTGCAACGTGGCAGCAAGAAAGGTGAGCTGCATCTTGGGATGTGTTAGTAAGAATGTGATGCCTGTGACCATGATTGTTCCCCTCTGTGTGGCACCTGTGAGATAGCATCTGGAGCGCTCCACCTAGAATTTGGGCTTCCAGTACAAGAAGGACACTGGTGCAAGCCCAGTAGGGGTCACCAAGATGGTCAGGGGCCTGGAGCCAGAAACATACAAGGGGAGCCTAAGAGAGCTGTGCCTGTTCAGCTTGGAGAGGGGAAGGCAAAGGAGAAACATTATTGCTGATTGCAAGTACTTGTGGGAGGATGCAGAAAAAGTGGAACCAGACTATTCTTAGAGGTGCACTGCAATAGGATGAGAGGCAACAGGCAGAAGCTGGCTATATACAAATAAAAATTGTATTTTATAAAAATCAAAATTCCTATTAGGTATTAGGAAGAAGTTTTGGGGTTTTTTTTACCACAAAGGTTGTTGAATATTAGAACAAATTGCACACGGAGACTCCACTCTTGGAGGTTTTCGGGATTTGACTGGACTTGGCATAGAGCAAGCTGATCTAATCAGACCAGTTTTGACGAGGGGCTTGGACTAGATGACCTCTGGAGATCTTTGTTCCAACCTCAACTCTTGATTCAGTGTTTCTTATTGGGAAGAGTAAACATGAGTATGGATTTACCAAGGAAAAATTATGCCTGACCCACCTGGTTGCCTTTACTGAAGGATAAATTAACTGGATTTGTAGACAAAAGAAGAGGGGCAGATGTCATTTACCTTAACTTGAGCAAGGCTTTCAACACTGTCTCCTGCGGTTCTTGTGTCAAAGGTGGGTTGTGTGGCTGCTAGCAGGGCTGCCCTCTGGACAGACTAGGGGAACAGGCTGATGGGAACCTCAGGAATTTCAACAATGACAAAAGTCCTCTCTTGCCTCAGCGCTTACAGTACAGGATGGGGATGGGCTGGCTGGGGAACAGTTCTACGGAGATGGACATGGGCCCTGGCAGGCAGTGTCCCAGACAGTGTAAGCAGGGCACATCCTGGGGAGCCAGGTTAGGGTGGGTTTTATCCCCATTTGCTCAGCACTCATTAGACCTCATATCAACATGTCCAGTTTTGGATCGCCCAGAACATGAGAGATGCTAACCAGCAGGAATGAATTCAGGAGAGACCATTGAGACAGTGGGGCTGGAGCCCTTGCCCTGTGAGGAGAGGCTGTGGGACTGGGCCTGGTTCATCCGGGAGGAGGGACAACTTCAGGTGTACCCAACAGCAGCCCTGGCACCCGTGGGAGGTGGGATGAAGAACGACAGCCAGGCTCTTCACAGCAGTCTGTGGCAAAAAAGCTCAGACTAGCAATGAACAGAAAGCTTTTCTAAATCAGGACAGCTCAGTAAGGTGGTGCCTTCTCTGTTCTTGGAGGTTTTCAAGCCCTGATTGGACAGAGCCCTGAGCAACCTGATCTGATCCCATGGCTGAACTTCCTTGGAAGGGGAGGTTGAACTAGAGGCATCCTCAGGTCTCTGCCAGTCTTAATTATCCCCTGATTCCGTTAAATTTCCAGACATTCCATATGCACACACAAGTGCCTTTGCTGAGGGTGAATGCTGAAGACTGAAAACTGTTTAGATGGTATTTAAAGTAATTAAATTGCGTTGAGGTAGCTGCTGCATTGTAAATATCTTGTAGAAGTTTACTGCAGGTTGATTGAAATGGAGGAATTGTTTCTGATGAGGGGGCAATAGACTTCTGGTCTGCCTAGAATAACTGACTTGTGCTTCCGTTGAAAGTACGTACTGTACTAATGATTCTCTACTGTAGTTTCCCCTTTTAATATAAGTAATAAAAATTACCTGGTGGCACTTAGCATATAATTGCAGTGTGTTTGTGTTAAAACTACCCAGGAAGGAACCTTCTGTCATTTTGCTGCTTTTAGGTAAAACTGGAGGGGTTTGTTCTTTGTGACTCAGTAGGTATATACAAATAGGTTGAATGCATATAGATTCACTGGAGTTATTAGAAATGCTCAACAGATTTAGGTACGTCTGGAATTGTTTGCTGTAGAGATCACATTTCTTTTTTAAAAAAAGCAAGATGTGAACTCCAGTTTAATGTGTTCATTTATTATATGGACACCTATTGTCTCAAAATGCAATTAAATCTTTTCTAAAATAGCGCAAACGCATACTGACATTATTCTGAGTGCAGTTAACAGTTGGATTTTTTTTCTCATAAACCTTCAGAAATGTAATTCATAACTATATGGGAATATTTTGCTATTTAACTGCCAGGAATAGTTACCACCTCAATATTCATTGAGGTGGTAATTATTAATTTTAAAGTTTTCCTGCTGTGAATGGAATTTGTTGTGGCACATGCTGCATTTGCATGTCTCCCGGGTTTAGTTCTGTCTTTTTGCAAATAAATTGCAAGATTCTGAACGCGTCACACCGATAGCATGTCTTGAAGTTGCAGTGCTGTGCATGTCTATGTTCTCAGTACTTATTGCAAAATGCTAGGTTTTTAAGTTTTTTTTTAAAGGAAGCCATCCCAAGTGACAGGAGGTGTGTTTACAGTAAACTGAAATGTTTGAGTATTTGCTGTTAGCTATCAGTTTCACTGGCGTGCGACAAAGTAAGCTGAGTTCTGATTTCTTTCCAATTTAGGTTCCTGTATGTTTGTGGGTGCCTGCATATTCCAACTTATAGACAAGGGATTTTTTGGCAAATATTCCAGTCCCTAACTACCATTACTGTTTACGTCTCACAGGTGGGTCTTTTGTTTGTGTTACTTCTGTTTTTGCATGAAATAATTGGAAAAAAATGTGGAGAATTTTGCTTTTTAAATAATGTTTTAGAAACTGTGAACGCTCCTCTTGAGCTGTCCCATTTTCAAGTCAATGAGATACACTTAAAATGCTCTCGGAGTACATTTACAGTGTGCCATATGGAACTGTGTATTTGCTTCAGCTTTAAGAAATAATTGATCACCCATTTTTTGTGCAAGACCAATAAGTATTCAGCGTTCCTGGCTTTAAGCCCTTAAAGTAAGGTGATATGGTAGTTTAGGAGGGGGAATAAAATTCTTTAATGCTAACATCTGCTGTTAAGTACAACTTAAATCTAGCATATTTTTTTCTGGCAAATGGCACGCTTTCTTTCCTAGTCCTAAGTGTATTTTTTCTGATCTCACTTGCAGTGTCACATGACAGAGCCAAAATGTTGGATGACATCAAGAAGCGGTTTGAATTTCCTAATGCAGTTATTCAGTCACAGGTAATTTTTTTAAAAGCATTAAACAAATGGAATTGTCTGTGGAAACCTTTGTTCCAAGGCCTGATGGCTGACTATGAAAAGGGGATAGGGAGGACTTCTATGGGTGTTGTTTGGTTTGTTTTTTTTTTCTCCAAAGCAGAAAACCATAGAAGTAGGGTATTCTTAAGTTGCTAACAAATGCTAATTTCCTCTCTGTGTAACCCAAACATTGGACATAATTGCTCATCGCTGTACCATCTCTGCAGGAAAATCAGAAACTTCCCAGGACTGGAAAGTTTAAGTAGGCCCAAAGATTTTTAGTGATACTGTGATCTTGAGAGAAGCCAGGAGTTACCAGATGTCATGAGTGGGTTCGAAGTGCTTGACAATACTTTATAGAACTGTCTTTAGGACTGATCTGTTTTCTTCCTGTGTGATGAAAGCTGAGGAACTACTTGCAGACTTAAAGTAAGTCTATCATTAAAGAATAACTGTATACAGCTCCACTGTGGTCAGCAGACCAAACCCCTTTATTTTCAGATCCGTGCACTGGCTCCTGATCATGTTCACCTGAAACTTCATTGTGTGCATACAGTGTTTGTCATAGTATTTTTAATGGACAGGAAGGAAGAAAGTAATAGGCTGTTTAAAAAAAAAAAATACACCTTCCTTGCTTTAGCCATCTCTCATTTCAGTATTAAAAATGTATCTCTTCAGCTGGTAAGATCATTGCTGACTTCCTGGTTTTCTTCCTCTTCCTTTTTTGAATTCGGGATTAAATATGTAGCCATTTATTTGATGGAATAAATTGTGAATGCAGTCTGTGCAACCTGGTGTCTCTGTCTTTTCAGTTCAACTCAGTCTACATTAGTTTACAGTAATTAAGTTCGAAAGAGAGAAACAGAAGTCCTCTTGTGATGAACTTGACATTTAGGAGAGGAAGTCATGTTCCTGAAAGCTAGAGTTCATCTAAGGTCTGGCAGTGTCCTGTACTACTCGGCATCTTTGAACCACTTGGGTTTTTTTCAGTGCAGAAGAATATCCCCATGGTACAACTATTGCTGAAATGTCTTGGCTCATCACTACAGCTGCATGTCATTAAATGCTACTGGTGTGCTTTGGTTGGTCTTTGTGCTGTGCTTTGGTTGTTTTGCTGGTTTTCACTTATATTCTGTGACCCCCGAAAAGTATGCTGTAATCTTCAAACCATCATCAGGCCAGGATTCAAGTTCGTGACAGATTTCTCTTTCTGGGACCAACCAAGACATCTGCTCTGCAGAGCATGTAGCCTACACAGTCAAGTAGCAGCAAAGTGATGAACTTGAGCATAGTTTTGTAGGTCAAAAAGTTTTACTAGTCAGTGAAGTTCTTGGAATGCAGTAGGCTAATATACAATTTTGACTTTCCTGTATAGCTTACTGCAAAATCCATCTTCTATTGATAAGCCCCTTTTCCAGTCTAATGAAAGATTCACTTGGTAAATGCATTGCGTATTTCAGTGTTTCAGTCCACATTTATATTTTTAAAGGCAGTTTGAGGAAATCAGACATTCCTTTTATTAAAATAGAATGAGATGCTTAATCTTAAACCTCAAATGAACAGACATACGCTGTTCTTTAGAATGGAAGCCTTCATTCTTTAGAATTGAAGCTTTTTTTTTGGAGGACTTTGAAAATTTAAATCTTATTAATCATCTCTGCCACAGAATAGCTTTATGAGGAGTACTGTTAACTTTAAATGCCTTGTGTAAAGTAAATGAAACATTTCTGGCAGTAGGTATGCTAGGGGATATGTAGAGGGCTTAAGGTTTGATAGTATGTTTGTCATCAGCGTTTAGTAAAACTTACGATGCAAAAATTTGGGCAAGTTGCTTAGATTTGCTGTGTTCCACTGCTTCTCTTGCTTCCACTGCCCTGTATAGTAAAGGATTTAATAATTACCAGTTCTGTTAAGTACACTGGGATCTGTACAGCAGTGGAGCTGTAAAAGTCTATTACAGTTGATGCATTAAAATGTCTGCAATTCCTGAGTAGGTACCTGATTCTAATCTTATGTGAGATTATAAAATGTACAGAGAGACCTTTGGATCTGTGGGGAGGAGCCCAGTGGCAGTTTGTTTCTCTTCTGCCTCAGAATAGTAGTAAAAAGTAGTATGCCACCATTATGGAGATTTTTGGCCCTAAAACATATTCAACTTCCATACCAGTAAGTTTGATATTTCAAATCACGATAAAATGATCATATACAGCAGCAATGTAAATTCTTCCTAATGGAGAAGAGAAAAGTAACATTTGATCTGAATGCTTTTTCTCTTTTAGGCAGTGGGTCATCTGATTGCTGCAGTACTGAAAGAAAATGTTTCTTCGGGGAAGATCGGACAGGCGTCTCACCAGGTCTCTGGTATTCTTTCATTTCTATTTCTTCTCCCATCCATATGTGCTTATGTTTTTTTATGGCTTCCCATTCCCCATTGTGTAATGTTAATAAATCCTGGAAGTTAAGTAAGGTAGTTAGCAATATGTGTCTGGGTATACAGGTAGGAATGGTAAATCTCTGGGATCAGAAGAGCAGTTTTACTTCCATCAGAAGTCTTAATGGCAGAAGTCTGAATTCTGCGGAATACTGGCATCTAGCTATGCTCAGTTTAAGAGAGTTTTATTTGAGTTTATTTATATTACTGTAGGTGAAGTACCATATGGTGACATTGTCACTTGAGTAGGAAAGGCTTTCACATCACTGTAAAAAATTTTAAAAGTATGGCATCTCAAATACCTGCATTGGTGTTATATTTCATATTAGCTAAGTAAAGCTCACGTTTCTTTGAGAGAGGGCATGTTGCAAAGGCATACTTTTCCTTTTAGTTCAGTGAAGCTTGCTTAAGTGCAGGTCTGTCTTATTAACAGAGGCGCATATAAAATACTTGAATTTGCGAGTGTCACAGCAATATAGGAGAGGTGTCTGTTAGGGTTTGTTCCTCCATTTTTTTTCTCCCCAAAAGCTGGCTTCTACAAAAATTAGCAGAAAATGATTTGTGGACTTTTTCCTCCTACCCAACCCAAACTAGCAAACCGAAACCTGACAAGTGCTGAGTTTTGATGTGAGGGAATGTTGGAGGTGTGCAGTTTCTCTACAAAAGCTCCTCCAACAGTCCTGATCGTAATCATGTTCTCAAATGACATTCTGTTTTGAGCTACAAGCTGACTCTTCTCATTTCCCATCCCATGAAGGTATTAAACCGAAATACGGCAACATCTTCTAAAATGTCTAAGCAGCATAATCTTCTGCTTCTTACATTACAGGCTCCCTTTTTATTCAAGAGCATTTTGGAGTGTTTAAAGTGTTCCTTGTTTTCCCATTTGGAAGCTACAAAGTCAGCAAACTAACTTGTGAATGCAAATTTAGCATGAAAACAGGCAGCAGTTTTGATGGATACTGCCAAATCTTTGTGCTTACTAGCAAATGGAGAGAACTGAGGACTTGACGTGGTGAGGAAAGACGACTTACCTCTCGATAGCCCTTTTTATGCCTGCCTCTAGCTGTCTGCACTACACTTGCTGTAGGCATAGTTTGACATAGCAGTTCCTGAGTTGTCTCCAATTACATATTGATCATTTTAAGGAAAGTGAAATTGATGCTAGCCTACCTGCATAGGCACAGCTTAAAAATTCATCTGCCTTACCCTTTACTCAGACTCCTGTCTGCGGGAGGGCATAGGCAGTAGCGGTCAGGAAAGTGGGAGCTATCCTGGGAAGGTCCTTTCTTGGGTGCAGAATCTGTACTCCAGCTTCCTCTCTTGTGCTCTCTAAGTCTTCAGGAGAAGCTCTTGAGCAGTTTTTTATTTAAAAGTGTGTTTGAGATGAATGAAGAGAAATCGGTGTCAGCCTTCTCATTGCTTGTCTCTCATGCTTCTGATTTCAGACTCCTGCTCTGAACTTGCTTTGGGAGAAGTGCTGCAGTGAGAATGTTGCCTTGCGAACAGCCTGCTCTGACGGCTTGGTGGCGCTTGTTGCAGAGAAACACGCTGAGTTTGACTATGTTCTTCATGGAGCTCTCAACCTAATTCCCTCAGCCAGGTGGTGTTTGGTTGCCTGATTTTGTACCTTTTGTCAGCTGGTTATCAGTCACTGCTTTTCCCTTGTAAATACAGGGGAAGAGGAGAGGTTCTGTAAATGACAGTATGTTCAAATAAGCTGCGGCATTAAGGACTGACATTGCCCTGCTACTGTGCTGAAGGCTGTCACTTTCATCTTGGCAGTGTGACAGTGTGGGTCTGACTTAAGAACTCAGAGGATCCTATGCATGTGAGCTGAAATTATTAGCAGTTTAGACTAATACTCTGAACTTTGAACTCTGAAACCTCAGAAATCAATGCATTGCCTAGTTTTGTTGCCTCTATCATGGGGAAGAGGGAAGAAACTGACAGCAACTTCCATTATGGGGGAGAGAAATAACTTCCTAATCAGTCTGTCCAAATTACTAGTTGCTCACATAGAGTTCACTATGAAGCTGTGGGTGGGAATTAGGAATGCTGGGTTTTGTTTCCCTGTCTGATGAGGAAGAAATCACTTTACCTAACTCTGCAGCTACTTCCTCTTATAAAATTTTGTAAATATAATGCTTACATCTCACAATGGTTTTTTGAGCTAGACTGCCTGTGCAGCATACTGAGAGAATGCAGTTAGCGAGGCTGGGGGGAAGACACTGTGCCTAAAATTTACAAACGGGAAGTCAAGTGATGATTAAGAAGATGTTTCCTTTCAAATCTATCAACTTTATAAAGTTCCTTTGGTTATCTATCTCTCTTCTAATTTTTGGTAGCTAACTGGATTTCTGCACTAAGCTTTCCCTTTCTCTTCCTAGAGAATGCTAGAATTGTTTTTAGCCAAGCCAGGTAATTCGTGCTACACTTGTGATGTATTATCCTGATGAGCTCAGCATAGAGGTTGCAAGAACCATGCTATTCAAGACGTGTTTTTTCACTCCTTCTAACCTTCACATAATTGGTTTTAGGCTGAGGTTTCTTAGGGTCAGTCTGAGCCAAAGATGAGTTTAGGTTTGAGTATGGAAATACTTAAGAAATCAGGTATTTTAAAAAAGACTGTTTCTCTCCATGTGACTTGATTACAGCTAGAATCTTACTGTGATGATGCTGATTCTATTCTGAGTTTACAATAGGTGGTTATGGATCCCTAGGAAAGGCTTTGTAAATATTTTTTTTTTATCATATCAGTTTATGTAAACCACAGTCCTCCAAATGACAAAATTTTACTAGTTCAGTTTGGTATTAAGGGAAGAATCTTCATTGTTAACAAAGATGTAAAAGCACCTGTGCTTAGACTATGAGAATCTGAGTCCTGTGGAGTAAGGTGAAAGGAAAGTTTCATTAGCTGTGGCTTGCAAACTAAGAAATGTGAAATTCCTGTTCAGCTAAGCGTTTCTTACACTATCATCATTTTGTAAGTAAATGAAATGTTAATACAATTTTGTACTTCAGAAAATAAAAAGTGTAAAATGGGTTATTTAGGATTGACTAACCACAAAATCAGAGTTACGTATTGAAAGGCTTGGATCTGCCCCATTTCTACACTGTTCTTAAATTTTTCCATGTGTGAAACGAACACATATGACTCATTGCTATAGTAAGTGCTGGCAAATTATCCAGGAACCTTTTATGTATTTTTGGCTTCTTCCCCCTGCCCCGAGCTGCCACGATTCAAACCACATCCACTGTGGATTGAAAAGCAGGGTTTATATAGTCTAACCAGACAAGTCTGTGGATTTAAAATATCTGTAGCCTCAGGAGGTGGTTAAATTGACAGTTTCAGATAGGTTCATTTCAGTGGTGATACTTTTTTTTTCCTTAACTCTTTTAGAATTGTAGCCTGCTGTTCCTCATCCTTTTCCCTGACAGATTTTCGTCCAGGTTTGCTCTGTGGCTTTGCACTGCTGTGTTCACAGTGTCTCTAAAATAAAGTAAATACGAAATTAGAACCCATTGCAGTGAGCAGAAAGGCGCTTGCAACTGCTGAGTGCATTTCAGTGCTGAGTGGAGTTAGGTGAATGTTTTATTGGCAGAGGTTACTCATGTTGTGTTCTTACTTCTCTTCGTTACAATGAATTTAGCAAGGTCTTGGTGCAAGTAGTGGGTTTTGTGAGATGTATCAAATTCTGCATTCTATGAAAGACATTTTGCTTTGTCAAAGGTGATCATGTGGTACCTATCTGAGTTGAATTGCTATGNATTTCATTAGTGTTGCTTCAGGAGAATATGGGAAATCCAATCAAAATTCCAGAAATACTGTTGTTTCTTGAATTTTCCCGAATGGTAAATTAAACAACATAGGAGGAGGGAGATAAAATATCTATATGTATCTATTTTATGTAGTCCTTGGCTCCTGAGATCAAAAGTCAGCACAGACTATACGTATCAAGTGTATTTTCTGACAATGTGATTTCTCGTGCTTTCTCTTGCTAGACAGTGGCATGGTTGAAGTTGTGTACCATGCTAGCTGTTTACCTATATACTTGTGTTCAGAGAAGAGGTAATTTTGGGGTTTTAATATACTAAAAGTACAAGTTTCAATTAAGCTGGATACAGCAAATGTACTTGTAAGATACAGTAGAAGCAAACCATTGAAAGTTTTAATTGATGCATTATTTATTCTCTCTGCTTCTCATTGTGTGAAAAGGTAAACAAAGACATATGGATGCGCAACTTGCACAAAATTGCGTAGGCAGGTATAAGGAGGTCCTTAAGGAGAACTCAAGGCTTCTTGAGTGTCAGTTTTGTTACTGGGTTCCACCTTGTGGAAGAATCAACTAATGTAACAATATATGTGATGGTAATGTATTTCTTTTTGTCAACAGGAATGTACATGGTTTAATAAAAACCATTTGTAAATTACTACAAATTCAAGCTATTCGAAGGGAAAAGGATGGAGATGAGGCTGTTTGGAATCTGTATGGAATCAGGTTAGTTTCACATCAGAAAAATGTTTATGACATCTGCCAAGCTGGATTCTCCACTTTCTGTATGCAAATTGACACTGGAAAATACAGAAGGGATTACCTCTGTTCCTACAGAAAGTGGGAAATGTTTCTTTTACCTTATTAAGTTGCTAGAAAACTGCCTCATATATCACTGAATTCTGGGATTGTTTCCATAAGCTGTGTAAGTACCACTAGTTTGTGGGTGTTTGTGGTTTTTTTTTTTTAATAACTAGTATTCCAATGGTGGATAAATACTAAAACAAATATGCTGTGGGTTTTTTTTAAGGATGTGTGGAAAAAAGTTATGTGACTTTTAGATTGACATGTTAGATGATCTGCACTTCTGTTATAACCAGCTGTAGCAAAGACAGAGTAGTCTGCAAGTTGGTCTCACTGTGGACTAAAACTGATCATTCCCAGAGGATTTATTATCTCTCGTTTGGCATAAAGCTGTCTGTTTCCTATGCATATTAGTATACCTCTCCAGTAACCTAAGCACAAGCTGAATTGAGTGGAAGGGCAGGGAAAAGGGGTTTTTGAGGAGCAGTTGTCAGCATTCTTAGTGCAGGTGGGTTATGACCTGCATGTGCAGAACCTTGGCTATACATTTTTGCTGGAAGCTATTCACTTTTTAAATGAACTATTATTTTACATTATTCTTAATGATTCACCATGCATGGCTTTTATTGTCTTAAAATTCTGGAGAGCTGCCAACTTTCCGAAATCCAAATTCAGAGCAGGTAGAAAAATGCTTTAAAAATGCATATTTGATTGACTAAAATGCTATTCCATCTTTCTGAAAGGGCCAGGGTCACAGCTGGTTATGCAAAAGAGTATGTTGACTGCAGACGTCGTTTCCTCATGCAGAAAAATCACTGTCACAGAATTTGTGCTCTAAGTCAGATCGGCGCTCTCTTCTGTTCAGAAATGTAACAAGAAGGTTGAGATGACCTAGAAGTTAAAAATAATTTTTGTTTTATTGTTTCCCCTCACATAAGAATTATCTTTGTTTCCCTAGACACTTACGTATTTTCAGGTGGATAGATGCTGTGTCTAGTTGTGCATTTTGCTTTATCCTGAACCCACGGACAATAATTTATGGTAGTAGCGCTGTAATGTCATTTAAAGATGTGCATTATATACTGCTGTGTTAGCATTTCTTAAGTTAGTGTTGATGATAAATTGCATCTACACACCTCATTTTTCCTACCACTAATAGCATTATCATAATGGAACTTTTTTGGGCTGTGCATTGTGGTGTTTCATTATTAATCACTGTTCACTGTGGAGCTTACCTGATTTCTTTCATCATCCAGTTCAGTGCAGTTATATTAGTTTCAGAACACACAATCTGTCATAAAAGGCTTGCTTTTTTCTGGGTGGTAAGCCATTTCAATTTCAGACTTGATGTGTCACACGTGCTGACTTAATGCAGGTTCCGCTGACTTCACTGTCATAGCAGCGCTTAGATGACTGGAGACATAGTCTACTAATTAGGAAAGGTAATTAATTCTTAAAATATGACAAAGGTATTGAAATAAGCAGCTGCTATAACTCTGTATCTCTCGATGGGGCTAGGCACCGTATGTAAACAGTATTTCTAGCTTGCTGCCTGATAAATGATCCTGCCTATCTTGCTGGATTCAAGTGCTAGACATGCAACAAGTTTTTGCCTCTTGCATACTGTCATCTTGGAGAGTTGAAATAGGTAATAACCTTAGGATTTTTAGTCTTTGTACACAGATTGTAAAAGACTCTGTAACTTCAGTAAAATGTTTACAGAATGAAGGTGGACGTATGAAGACCATGTATGTAAGTTAACAAATGTTAGAGAAATGAATGTGGGAAATGCCAGGCATCTAGCCCCAAATATGAAGGCCAGACCTGTAATACATGCATCCTTTGTGATCTTAGTTAGTATCTGTTTTCTGAACATGCTTCAAGTAGTGCATCACATCAGCCAGCTTTCTGAAAGTCCCTGTGTCTTCAAATTATTTGCCTGAACAGAAACACACCTGGCAGAAGGAGAAGCCAGTGTAAAAAAAACAAACAAACAAAAAAACCCAACAAAGCAAATACCACAAAACAAAAAAGTAAAACTAAAACAACCACAAAAACCCAACCAAAATAAAACAAAAAAACCCCAACCCCCCCAAAAAAAGTGATGATTGCATTATTCTTCAAGTGCCTTTCAATAGTACCCTGTATAATCTTCTCCATAATTTTTCTAGGAACTGAGGTTAGACTAACAGGTCTGTAGTTCCCTGGGTCTTCCTTCATATCCTTCTTGTAGATTGGAATAACATTGGCTAGCTTCCAGTCAGCAGGGACCTCCCAGACTTCCAAGACTTTTGGCAGATGAAGAGGAAAGGTTACCAAGAAATGCAGAGCCTGGTTCTTGGTGGGTGGTGAGCATAAGTTTATAACCAGGAGTTTCTGACTGGATGGGTGTGAGGAAAAATGTCACACAAGTAAGATGGCACCTGCAACTCTTGGAATTATCCTAGCCATAGGCTGCAAACAGCACTGAGACTGAAATCTGCTGTGGTGCTCCCTCTCCCTCCCCCTTTCTTCCCCCTGTACTCACTAGGCAATGGTACTTATCCTGCTTTCTAGAGGGATTTTTGGCAATTCCAAATAGAATCTCATCGAATCTTCTATTTGTCAGAACATGGATCAGTAAGTGTGCAAAACTATATGCTTTCATGCTGCTGAGGGTTTTGGGAGCAGAGTTTGTTATATTTTTGCTTTTCTTTTCTCTTTTTGTTCATGTGATTTTTCTAAATGCTAAGACAGTACTATCTTAAAAGCTGTTCAGTTAATCCAGACAGAAAGCTGAATATCTGCTCCTGAAGAGCTTGTCCAGCTGCTTTATTTTTAATTCTTCTTCCTGGATGTGTATATGGTCTCACTATCTTAGCACGAGATCACCTCCAAATTTAACTTGCTCTTTTTTTTTAACAGAGTAAGCTGAAAGCTACTGATTATTCTTTTATAAAGATTTAAATACAGTATGTTAAATTGCCACTCTTTTATGCTTCATTAAAGAGGTGCTAGATGTAAGATGTCATGTTGCACTGCTAAATTTCCTTCTGTCTTTAGGTGCAATAGCCTTGTTAAGTACACTTAGTTCTGTTAGCCCATATGGCTGGTGATTTTCCTTGATTTTATTGCTCAGACACTATATGTAGTTTTTCAGCTTTGTTATTGATTTTGTAATTATTTTCACTATTTAGCTCTGCTTACTAAGAATGTTTACTTCCTCGTATTTATGTATTATGACAATAAATTAGTGCTATTTGCCATGTTTGTGGCCAATAGATTTTGAAGATAGATTTGTGGTTATACCTCTGAGTCTCGGCAGCGTACGGGCTCTAATGTGTCTGTATATGGACATAACTTAGCAACATTTTTCTTTATCTGACTTTATTGCATTCCTGTGGATTTCTGCTGTTTTCTTAAAGGTGCAGTTGTCTTCATATCTGAATAGAAATTGCCTGTATCTGGTTTAACCTTCTTGCTGACGAGTTATATTCTAAATATGCTCTTGATTTAGACCGACAGCTTCTAGGCTGATATCCTGAGCACTGCAATTAAGTGTCTCTCAATAAATAAAAGCTTTTTCTTGATGCCTAAAAGCATATTAACAATGCTTTTTGCTTTGTGAATATCCTTCCATGCTTTGTCAGTCAGAGCAAATTTCCTACATGCTCAAACCTTAGATCCAATGTAGTTTGAAGCTTTTGAAGAGAGTCAGTTGACCAAAACTTATTTTCTCTTCGGGTATCTCAGAATTCTTACTAAGATTGTTTTGTAGCATGTAAGGACACTGCAGTTAGGTGCTGTTACCTGAGCTGCAGAGTTCAGTGGGTCGTATTGTTATATTTGACTGTTGTCTTACATTGAAGTAGATATTTGCAGTTTCCTTTGTTGTTAGCTCTGTTCTGACCACATGGCGAAGAAAACATGAGGCATTAGGAATGTAAAATATTCTGTAACCAGCTTTCATAACTTGGTGGGCCTTTCATTCAGCTCCCGTCCACGTTTTTTACTCCCTGATTATCCTCAAAATTAGTCAGTTGCCCAGGATTCAAACAACGTTAACATTGAGAATGTAATAACATAATAAGGATCACCCTTTTTAGTTTAAGGACATATCTGCTAGATGACGTTTCTGCAGAAATAGTATCTGACTAGGCATAGCATAACTCTAAACATTCCTGTTCACAGCAGGTAAGTATTAAGTCATCTCACTTAAGGTAAGCCTTAATACACCATCACATTATGCAATTCAAATTGGCTACGTAGTGGGAAAAAATTAGATAAATATTTTTAATTATATTATGGCGTTCTTGCCGATCTCATTCACTTCACCTGGAGCTGGTTTTGTTTGGTGTTGCTCAAGATGACGCCTGTGTTGTAGCAGAATGCTACTGACTACTATGTGTCTCAATGGATATTGTCTTCTGCAATAAAAAGACTGCTTCAGATCTTTGGCTTTCGCCTCTTCACAGGTTTTTAAAACAAGAATAACAAACAAACCAAATACCATTATAAATCCTTTCTAACAGGCTTATTTGACTATATCACTCACTGTAGGAAAGTTAGTAGTATATGAAGAAACCCATCAGTTTCTCCACTGCAGTGTTCCATATCTGCTGTTCTTTAAGTGAGACAGCTCACATGCGTGAAAGTCAGTTGACCTGTAAAACACATGCAAGGAGCCTTAATGTTATGTTACAGGTGTGTGGGTGTTGTGGTTGTGTGGTGTCCTTCCCTCTCTTTTTTTTCTGATTGTTTCTCACTGTTTTATTTAAAAGTCTGAAACTGAGACAGTCTGTCTTGAGATGTACCACTTCAGTTGGTGGATCTCAGATCATCTAGTACTGTATAGGTAAAACTGACTGGAAGTCTGTCTGGTGTGTAGCACAGTTATGTTGGACGTGTGAAGAGGAAAGATGGTTAATCAAACTGAAGGTGGTGGTCTGCAGCCTCTGCAGTCCCTAGACTTATGCTGCCCCTCTCTGTGGCTGCCAGCCTTGTGTGGTGTGCGTGCATTTGTTGCTTTTCCATTTATTCGTGTAGCCCTGCTCTCTCACATGGGTCTAACAGATTTGTGGGAGTCAGGAGGACTCTTCTCTTCCAACTTTTCTCGCTATTAGGAAAGTTGTTGCTGCTCTAGAGCAGGGAAGTGTCTGGTTGTCTGCTATTAAGCTGTTGGTTCCTGAAGTTCCTGTAAAATGTGTTCTTTTGACAGTGTAGCAGTCTTGGCAAAGCTGGTAAAGGGAGTTGGTAATACCACGGGGTCTATTTATACAGCTGTTTTTATTTTGAAGATGGTTATTTTGCACACTTGCTTTCTGCATTATAGATCCAAAGGTATTTTTTTTGTGTTTCAGGAGCAGTCCTCATCCATTAATCACTGTCCTTGAAAACAGACCTGACTCCTGGCCAGCTTTACTGCAGCAGATAACAGTATTTTTCCATCAGTGTCCAGAGAGGTAAATGAATGAATAATTAAAAAATAGCAAATGTAGATAATTAAATCATTACCAGTGCAACTTTTTTGTTTAAGGCAGCTTCAATGAGCAGTGAGAAGTCTGTCTTTTGAAAGAGATAATTATAAAATTTAATGACACTATTTGAAGGTTAAAAGTAGAATATTAATAAAATACTAGAATAATGATTTTAAAATAGTTGTTTGTAGTTTTTTTAACTCATTTATGTTGATATAATTTTTATGGATGTGGACAAATCGGTGCAAAATGGAAATTTGGAAAACTTTTTTGAAAGTAAGCAATTTTGATTATTTGTTTTGTCAAGATCTTGAATGCTTAGTCAAAAAAGATGACTAATATGCAGATATAACTCACCTAAACAAAATTCTGGGATGATAAGGGAAAGCACAGACAGTTATATCTCACAGCAGAAGATGAGGCCTTTAAAAATTATGTGTGCTTCTTGATTAAAAAAAAATAGAAAAATCAGTGTCACAGTCTTATTATAAAATATCTTTAACAATGAACAAATATCCAGGCTACCAACAATTTCAACATTTCTTGGTGCGTACCTCCAAGGAACTTGTCCAATAAAGCTTCAGTGTAACATACCAAATGCTGAAGCAGCCTTAAAGTCAAATCTTTTTGGTGATGTTAAACCTATGTGTATGCTTTTCAGATAAAAATATCTCTTTGCCTCTGTTTTCTGCAAGACACCTACAGATCCAACAGAGTAACAGTACAGTGTAATTGCCTTCTGTATTCTGTTGCTCTGAATAAACAAATAAGTTCATTAATCTCTTAAATTTCTAGTGGGCCTAGACTACATGATCAACAGTAAGACTTTCAAGCAAAAGTGTGTTTTGTTCAGTTTAATTGATCAGAGTATTTTAAAAATACTATTTGCAGACTTGTTCTTCCACTCAGCTGCCAAATCTGTGGCTTGTGAAGAGTCCTGTCACATGTCTGAATGATGGAATGAACTGTGGATTTTTTTCTGGTTGCATGTTTTGAATTAAAAACAAGAGTTGTTCTTGCTGAAAAGGAAAATATCTTAAACTTCCTTTGCTGCTTTTTGTGCAAAGGTTTCTGTGGAATAAAGTTCTAGACTGAGAATATAGAATCATAGAATCATTTAGGTTGGAAGAGATCCTTAAGAAGATCGAGTCCAAACATTAACCTAGCACTACAGAGTCCACCACTAAACCGTGTCCCGAAGTGTGATGTCAACTTGAGCCACCTATATTGATACAGATCTATTACTGTGTTCTTTGTAAAGCTCGGCACTAGGGCTGAGTCTTATTTAAATCTGCCTTCTAATTTTGATTCCCTGCATATTTGTTAATGTGTTTGTCATTAATTTTATTTGATTGTTTGAGTATTGTCAAGAACAGCTCGTATTCCTAACATGGTCAAGCCAAAAGAATTGTACTGTGATAAATTTTTTACTGGGAAGCCATCTTGATTAAAGCAGTGCCTGTTTCATGTAATTGTTTAAGACTGTTGGGCAAAAACTGGCAAGGAATGGTCAGCTCTTTCTAATTGAAATTAGGTTTTATGTGTTTTAAAAAGGTATTTTTGAATAGTCTTGTCCAAATGCTACTTCAGTATGGCACACTATTCTCTCATGACATTCGGGAAGGAAAGTAACTTTCTTGAACTGATAAGAAAAAAAGTGTAAAATGAAGAGCATCATAATCTTCAAGTACATATTGAATAGTATTCATACTTAAATATTGAGTCTTTTCACAACTGCATTTCATTGTATGGTTTCTATGTAAGGTCTCACGGCAGCACTTTTTTTTGTGAGATTTAGTAATGCCTTTCGTAACACCTTTCTGTTAATGGCCTCCTGTAAATTTTTGCAGGGAATGTCACATTGCTTGTGTTTTCCTTGTAATTTGTTAAGTTTTCAGTAGAAAGCGGTCTTCTCAAACTTATTTCTTGAATTGCAGGGCACAGAGTTCATGTGTTGGCATAATGGCTCCATTTCTAAGATATCTGTATTGCGAACCGTCTCAGTTACGGGAATATGCTGAACTGCGAATGGGTTTACTTAAGATCTTACTTCAACCTCATGGTCCAAAGCACAAAGAAGCACCTTCCATGCTGGAATGCCGGATTCTTCAATTTCTGTGTGATTTGATTCCACACCTTCAGGTAGAGTTGTTGCCTGACCCTACCTTTTACAAATAAATGCTATTAAAGCAATGATGGTATTATTATTGCCTTTTAAGTGTGCAAATACACCATTCTCTTCCATTTCCCATAAACCTGATTTATTGGTAGTACAGAAATCTAATAAACTGGCTCTTTCTGGTAGAAAGTAAAACTTTTTAATTGTTCAAATCTGATACACCTGGTAAAGTGTAAATTGAAACACATGTCTACCATAATTATTTGCCTCAGTAAACACATGCTAAACTTGAAGAGATACCCATGAGAGAGAGAGAATGTTGTTAAACAGTAAGATATTTGCCAAAACCAGGCAATTTTTAACTTAATATGGATAATATTATAAAGAAACAAACTATATGAGAAGCATGATTTAAGTACTCCTAGATATTCCTTTCTCTCTTTTTGTAACAGAGGGATTAGTGGATCTGAAGACAAAACTCAATTCCTCTGAAATATGCTGAAGTTTTTGAATGTATTTTGAAGTTGCACAGTGATACGTGCTAGGAGCTAGGGATTTAATCTTTCTGTCCCCTTTGGTTAGGGGTCTGGAGCGTTGGCTAATGTTAACAGCTCTGCTTTGCCTTATGCTTTACTGTGACATTGGTTAAGCTTTTTGTACTTATGTGCCTTTTCCTTCCTCCTTAATACCAGAGCAACATCTTCAGTTGCAAATATATTCCGTCAAACATGAGGTGCTATGGCATTATTGTCATAGAGGGAGGGTCTGATAGTATCGATGATGTAAAGCTAAATAGGTTTGATATGAGGATATTTGGTAGCATCTTCCTCCTGAGGAATTTTACTACTGAAGCTTACTTTCTACTGGTAGCTACTTTTCACAATGTTTTGGACAAATAACTTGTATTATACACATTTATCTTCGTTCAGGTCTGCTCTTAGCAATGCCAGGTACATGCTGACTTTTTCTAGCCTTGAGGACCTTTCTGATTTTCTCTTGATTCTACCCAAACTTCAGTATAACATTGTGTTCTGAATGCATGACCAAGCTTCTGACTTGGCAATGTTTAGCCATAAAAGTGGCACTGAAAAAAATTTATAAAATTAGTTACAAACCCTTCGTTCCTCCATGCTTGTTGGTGCTTTTTTTTATATACTAGAAATCTGTTGCATTTTTTTAAACTCAGTTTAATACTTGAATGTTTTTATTTTGCCTGAGAAACAGCTTTCACAGCAGAAAGGGAAACACTTCCTTCCAGAAGCCTGTTTGATGGACTGTTTCATAATCTGTCACTGCTTCTCCTTCTTTCTCTTAACTTCACGTTCTTCTTATCCTTCCTTTAAGCTTAGCCTTATTTAATCGTCTGTATTGTATAAATGCCAAAATGCTTCTTAGTCATTTTGTCTTACAATATCAACCAAGCCGTCAAAAGTACAGCTCATCACCTGAAGACTTTTCTGCTGAAAAATTCAGTGGACATGAGGCTTCTGATTGAAGCAGATTATTCATAGAATTTGTTCCAACGGAGTAAAAATTGTGTTGTTATCCTTAATGCTGGCTCCAGAGTTTGGATCAGAACAGCTGGATTTGTCTGGAACCTGAATTTTCAGGAGCAGAAATGCATTCATCTAATTCATTAGGATTTTGAGGCAACCTGCTCCTCAAAACCTCTGTACTTGGCTTCCAAGTGTGGAGATACTGCTTTTGGGTATCACACTTCAGCTTTTCATTTTTGTAGTAGGTAGATTACATGGTGCTCTAGGAGAAGATAACACCACTGCCTTTCTCTTTTGAGACATATCTTAAAATCTTGGTTACATTATAGAAGAAATATCCTAGAGCAGAATGTTTCTGTTAAAAGAATATTTACCTGTTGTATGTAGTCTCCACGCTGTTTGTTTTATGTGGCTGAGAGAACCCTGAGAGCTGAATTAATTTGTTATTGCTTTTGAGGAAAGGAATTTTTGTCATCAATTACTAAGAAATCTTTATTCTTTCACGTGTTTCCATCTTTTCTTCAAAACATTAAATAGCAATTCATCTGTTATTTTTTCAGGGAAGTTGTGTAAGAGATTCTTGGGTTTAGTTTATAAATGTGTTTCTTCAAAGTCTTAGTAATATTTGCAATGGAAACATTGCAGAGCTAATAGAACTAATTCTAAACTTGAGGAAATCTGCGTAGATAGGGAAGGGGAACTAAACCAGAATCTGTTTTGTTTTTTAACTACCTCTCTACAGCTTAAAGACTTACTGCAAGTTACAGAAGCTTTGTTTTTTCTGCAAGAACTATTCCTCAGCCTACTGCACTACCCTGTGTTTTGGAAAGCTCAGTTATCCCAGTTTTGTCTGCAACTGATTTGCTTCTGTGAAGTGTGTTTAAATGTAACAGGAGAATGCTCATCTTTGATCTCCTTAATAGAGGACAACTTTGAGCTCTTAAAAGAGGTAAGAGTTTGGGGGGGGGAGGGGGAGGGGAATAAAATGGTTGTATTAAATTTAAAGAATGTCGTGTTTAAGACAGTATTTGCAGATATTGATACATGACATTCGTCTGCAAGTGACCAGTGTTGTTTCAAAAGCTTCTAATTTTTTTTCTTGGTTGAAGACCTTCAGAAGGCAAAAAAACTTAGCTGGTTTTGTATATATCAGTTGAATTTTAAGTATGGAAGTTGGCTTAAACTGAGCTAAAATCGTTCAAACAAAGTAATAAATTAAAATTTTGTAATTAAAATACTATTTTTACACTATTCATAGTCTTCATTGTATGTGCTGTGTCACTGTGTGTGCGTTCACTGTGATTCATGAAGAAACTCCTTACAGAGTTTTGGTTGTTACCCATTTGTACTGTTTAACCCCACTGAAAAACAGAGACAACTTGAACATCTTTCTTTTTTCCTTGTAGGTATTTCCAGTGGAACAGTGTATAATTGGGCTAGCGCTTCTATTGCTGCAAACACCAGAAAGTCAACAAAAGTCCGTCTTGAGTCTAGGTAAAGCTCTTCTTGTGAAAGAGGAATCCACACTCTTAAGACTGTGTCTGTCTTCACATTTATGAAAATAAGTACTGCATTCTGCTGAAGTTGGACTGGGTGGTGAAATGTGTTTTTATAAGCAGGATTGTTCCTGTATGTAAGAAGTAACATTTGATCTGATAGCAATAAAGATAAATTTTCCTGCTACACTGACTTTTTCATTGAAAGTTATTATATTCTAAGCTCCCTGCTATCTTGGAGCTTATCTCTTTCATTTTTGAGTCAGTAACAGGATATTCTTTGCTGAGATTCGTGCATCCTGAATTCTTTCTTTTGACAGATCTTAACAGAGCAGGCCTGAGAGTCATGGCAATGTTTGACTGAGCTTTCAACTTAGCAGTTTTGATTAGTGGAGTTTTTCCAGTAAAAGTGAGGGGCTGTGCTACATTGCTTTACAGTATTTTTTGCTGCCATCAGGTACTTCACTGTAAACAACAAAAATGTATGGGTCTCTAAATAGAATTGGAGTTTTACCAAAAATTCTTCTGCACTTTAACTCTAGTTTGCGCAAGTACTCTAGTATACAACTCTAGTATGTAGTTCTTGGGACTGTTAGTTTGCTAGACCAGAGTATTCTCTATAAATGTTTGTCTCATGCTTAAAAGTACAAATTATGTTAATTCGTTTCTCCCCTACCTAATCTTTGTTTTTCTCCACTTTGCCTTAAATAGCCTACAAGCTCCTTTCCTGTTCAGAAACCCAGAACATATCCACCACAGCCCTTACTTTGGTGATGCCTGTGCTACAGATCTTATCTTCTACAACAGTTGGGGACTGCGTATCAGAGGATGATTCTGGAACTACCAGGCAGCAGCTGGCTACAAATCTTTTGACAATATTACAGGAGGAAAGCGTGAAGGATAAAAAGGAATTGGTAAAGTTTATAAGGTTTTTTTCCTTCTTTTGGGGCAGGTAGGGGATGCTGCGTTATGCCTAGCTGCTTGGGAAAGAGTCTACACATGTGAGCTTCTTTGTGTAATACATTGTATGGAAACACTCAAAAATATGTATAGTCCATAAAACTAGGCTACTGGTAAAGTGGAAGTGTGTTTGCATGCTACATATTGTTTACTTAGGAGATGGGATTTTTTTGTTTTTAGGGATTGTATAGATTAAAGAATTCACCTGCATTATTAATCAAGTAACAGGACTTAGTAGAAAACAAGGTTATGTATACTTATTTTGTCTCTTTCAGACTTCCTTATTCTACTCATCTACATCCTTTTCCTTACTGGTTTATGTGACTGTTAGCTACTATTCTTCCTTCTTTGGCTGAAGAGAGTTATGGAGCACATAAGAGCCACTTTCCAAATTTCAGCTAATTATCCTGGAATTTTTTTATCTGTGCTGTTGTTTTTTTGTTTTTATTTATTTACTTATGTCCCACTTAGCTGCCTTCCACCCATTTGTTCCATCTGTTCTGGTAACAGGTAACAGCAAGTCTCTTTGATCAAGATGTGCTTAGCACTGTGGAAGCTCAGCTCACTTTCCACTTCACACCCCTGTTACATGGTGTAGGGAGGGCGGTGATGTGACAAATTAGCAACAGGAAAAGATGCCAGTTTTGAGTTCTGCTATGTCTCCTTGTCCTCGAATTCTTCTCCAACTTCATCTTCCATTTCCACAAATCTGAAAAGTTAAGCCTATTTGTAGCCGTAACAAAATATAAATGTTTTAAAGTTCACATTGTGTGGGCCCAGTATCGATCCCTGGGGGATCTGACATCTGGCAGGCTGTCAGCCTGAGTAAAACCCATTGTCACCTATGAGACAATTTCCTGCCCATCTTGCAGACCACCCGTCCGATCTATATCTTGCCAATTTGTCCAGGAGTCGGCTGCAGGACACTGTTAAATGCTTTGCTGAAGTCCAAGTAAGCAACATGTTTGACAGAAGATGTTATTTTGTTTTAGAAGATTGTCAGGTTAGCCTAGTATGATTGGCCCTTGGTAAGTCTCTGCTGCATTTTCCCAGTCACCTGCTTCATTTGGTTTGTAATAGTTTCTAGGAGGACTCATTCCACCACATTCCCAGGGACTGAAGTAAGGCAAATGGGCCTGTAGTTTCCTTGGTCCTCTTTTGGGCCATTCTTGTAGGTGGATATGAGATTTTCACACTTCCAGGCATCGGGGATGCCCCCTGATCTCCATGACTTTTTAAAGATAATAGACAGTGGCCTTGCAACAATGTCAGCTGCTTCTCTGAACACCCTGGGATGGACTTCCTCCAGGTGCATCGATTTATGTGGGTTGAGCCCTTGCAGAGGGCCACTACTCAACACATGCGGTGTTGTAGTTACTTGATCCTGTGATCTGGGGTCCAGCTGCATTGATAGACAGAGGAAAGGAGGTATTGAGAACCTCTGCCTTCTCGGCATTATTAGTAAATCATTTCCCTGCCCTGTTTAGTAATGGGCCCATGTCTTCCCTGTGCTTGTGCTTATCTGCTCATGTATCTGAAGAACGCTTTCTTCTTCTCTATACCTCTGGCCAATTTTAGTTCTAGCAGAGCCTTAACCTTCCTATCTGCATCTCTGTATGTCCTAGCAAAGTTCTTGTAGTCCTCAATGGGTATGTGGCTGCCTTTCCATGGCTGGTATGCTTCTTTTTTGCTTTTAACCAGACTCAAAAATTGTATTTTCTTCTGTGTCTTTTTTTTTTTTTGCAAGAATTGTAATGGGGAATTGTTCTACTTGTTGTCCCAACATTTTGAAAACTGTTAGAGTGTGGCTAGCCTGCACTGCTACTTTGCCACTGAGGGATTTTATGTATATCTTTCAATGATGGCAGAAATTTTCTACCTAACCTGCTTGAATGGGGTACAGCATTAAAATAAAAATATGGTGATAACTTGTTTTCATGTAGCTGAAATAAAGGGAGAAGGGTGTGAGTACAGTTGTGTAGGAAAACCTTTGGGTAAGTAATGTGAAATGGGAAATACCAAAATAATATTTCAGGCTCTAACAATTCTAGTGGTTTTTACAGGCATTAAAATAAAAAAGAAAAAGACTGTAATAATCTGATCCTTGATTTCAAGTCCTATGATCTTGTAGGGGCAGGCAAGTAAGCAGTACAACTTACAGATTCTGAAGCTCTTCTTAGCCCACTGTGTGTCCTTGGATAAAGTCTAATACCTTTATCAATAAATGGCAGTTTCATGACTGTATCCAAAAGAGATTTTTGGCTCCAAGCGATCGTGACAGCCAGAGAGATGGCATTATAGATTGCTGAATTTTTCACATACAGTAATGGTAATGCAGTAGTAGTGGAATAAGCTAGTTTTAATGTTCTTTATAAAAGGCCACCTAATGTCCAAGGGCATTCGACCTTCCATTAGCCAAAATAAATTTACATTGCATTGAATGGTGTGATTAAAATAAAATTCTGCAGTTTTATGGGGAACAGTTTTTGCTGCTCATAATCATTTTCCCTGTTAAAGGTAAGCGGGCCCTGCCCTGTTGGGGTCTGAATTCCATTTTTAATGTTCATTTGGAGACGTCTTTTCAAGTATTTTCTTGACCTGATTTTTATATAAATGTTCTTCATCTAATTACTGTCTGCCAACCACTGTCTTGATAATGGAAAGACATTTCTGAAAACATTGCATTTTTCTAAGCAAACAAAGAATTGGTAGGAAAGGGATGATTTGTCTTGGATTAAGCTTTCTTGTTTTAATGAAAAACTTTGAATTTACACATTAATTTGCAGGAGCTTTAAAATACATACACTTTTAGAAGTATAAAAACCTGAGTTAGGAGGATTCCTCATTTGTATGTCACTACTTTCCTGCTTCCAAATGCTATCTTCCATGACTGCATCTGCAGAACGTTTTGTTCTGAGAAGTGGAACAGTTCAACAAAATATGTAAAGTTGGATTAATTTAAACTGTGGTGTTTTATTAAGTACTATCAAAAGTTAAGAGAATTTCCTTAAAATAATGTAGGTGATATTACACTTTAGTGATGCACCTGTCATTGTCAGGAATGGAAGCTTTTAATGTACTCCAGTTTTATTGTGTCCATTTTAGGGAGGAAGTAGCACTACATGTAGTTAGCAGGAGGAAGAGGAATGAGGGATGCCGAATAAAGGGGGAACTCTTCAATACAGAATTAGCAACCCATTCAAACATCCTTGGTGCAAAAATTAATATAAAGGATTGTAAAGATATGTATTGCAATTTATTCATTACACTTACGGCATTTGTTTTGGATGACAAACCTGAATTAGTTTTTTCTTCATGCTTTCATGATACCTTCTTCTGTTTGATTCAGAATTTTGTTTGTCTCACTTGTTCTTAGGTGTCCTGCAAACTCCTTTTCCCCATAACCAGCTCTTACAGCTCATTGTATACAACCTGGAAGATCATAGAGCTCATGAAAGAAAAGTCTGTGGTTACTAACTGGTTATCTTCAGTGAAATCTCTGCTACCTGTTACAACTCAAGTCCCTGCCCATGTTTTTCTTCTGTTGGCTTATCTTCTGATCCAAGAAAATGGAGACAGTCTTCGTGATGTACTCCAGGCTACCACGGAAATAGCAAAGGCTGATTGTTCTCAGGTAAAAACTTAGTGGCTTTTGTTACAGGAGTTGGGCTGGATTCTGCAGCCCGAGGGACATAAGGCTGCCACAGCTTCATAACCCAAGTTCCGACAAGTGGTGAGACTGAGCCTATATTCCCAGTAGGTACATGCATATGTGTACACCCCATACTTGTGCTACATATGTTGTAATGCAGATGCACAGAGCACTCACAAGAACGCAAAACAACACCAGGGGCCTCATCCTGCTCCACTTTCTGGCAGAGCAGGAGGGAGGTCTACCAGTGGGAATATATGTACAGTGTATGGGTGTGGGCCATACGTACAGTATGGATCCCTCCAGCAATGGAGCACAGATGGTCAGTGTGCACAGTAGGTGGCCCCTGGATCCCCATCTTGCCAGTTGCTGGCATCTGGACATACAAGCCCCTGAGGACACAGGTCCACTGCAGTTGCTGGTGCAGACTGTCCCCCATTCTGCAGAGACAAGCAGACACACACCCCTCAACTGTCTGGGACTCCCCTGGCCCCCAGGCAGGCAATCCCCCTGTGGTCTCGCCCTTAGACACACACGTATACCCCAAGTTGGCTGGAATTCACCTTTTGTGTGTCATTTACAGCAAAATATGTATTATGTCTCTGTTTTGGAATATTTTTTTAGTTGTTTAGGCTTAGGAGAAAAGACTAGCTTATCTGTTAATATTATCTAGTAAGTATGCAAATACAACATGAGGAAGTAGAAAAGAGGCTATTAACCCATTTCTGGCTTTTGGTGACCTCATAAACTATTCTCTGTGTCCTTTTGTGGTTACTGGAAGATAGCCAAGTCCCTTGTGATGCCTGTATTCTTGCTTCTTAAAAATATATGCATAGTCTTTGTCTGCTTCAGTACTGAATTCAAGCCAGAATTATGCATTATGCTTATGCTTATCTATATAACCTGGAAAGATATATGGGGATATCTAGAAACAGTAATAGGTAATGCTGTCTTATTTGTTAAAAAAAAAAAAAAAAAAAAGGTGTAGGGACAAGCTTTATTTGCTGCTTTTTTTTTTTTTAAATTGCTTTCTGTCTCAAAGCGTTATCATACTCTGCAGCACAAGACTTGGAAAAAGATACAGCTTATGGGATACACTCTTGATGACTCACTGTAGTTCTGATCCAGGGGTACAATCCATGATGTGCTTGCTGTTGAACACATACTGAAGTGCTATGCTAAACCAGGGCTGTTATATGGTGCTTTTGGAAATAATGGTACTTCTTAAGCCAGAGAAGTTTTTAAACAAGGTGACAGCTTCACCTGTTGCGAGTTACAGAATTGTAGAATGGTTAGAGTTTGAGGGGACCTTGAAGATCATCTAGTTCCAACCCCCCTGCCAGGGGCAGGGACCCCAACCCCTAGACCAGGTTGCTCAAAGCCCCATCCAGCCTGGCCTTGAACACCTCCAGGGATGGGGGCTTCCACAACTTCCCTGGGCAACCTGTTCCAGTGCCTCACCACCCTCACAGTAAAGAATTTCTTCTTAATATCGGATCTAAATCTCCCCGCTTTCAGTTTAAAACCGTTACCGCTTGTCCTATTGCTACATTCCCTCATGAAGAGTCCCTCCCCATCTTTCCTGTAGACCCCCTTTAGGTACTGGAAGGCCACTATAAGGTCTCACCGGAGCCTTCTCTTCTCCAGTCTGAACAACCTCAACTCTCTCAGCCTGTCTTCATAGGAGAGGTGCTCCAGCCCTCTGATCGTCTTTGTGGCCCTCCTCTGGACTTGCTCCACCAGTTCCATGTCCTTCTTATGTTGGGGACCCCAGAGCTGGATGCAGAGCTCCAGGTGGGGTGTCACCAGAGTGGAGTAGAGAGGACTGTGAGTGCACATCGATGGCTCACGGTGAGGCATCTGTTGGAAATGTGTGAAATGAAGTGCTTTTTGTTCTTCTCAGGATATCTTTTCCCATTCTTACTTTGTCCACTTAATGGTTCTTTCTTATTTTCTTAGAATCGCTGTTATTTTCTTGCACACGGATGAATTGTTGCTCTTAAACTACAGATGTAAAATTCTTCTATTCTGTTACAGCCTTGTACCTCTTCTAAAACATAGTTAAATAACACAAAACCAGAGAGAATTAAGAAGCAGAAAAAAAGCACAACAAAACATGTAAGCAAATCAAAACCTCACAGCACTCTTCTCAGAGCAAAAGATTCTTTGTCAGACAGCTGTGACAAGAGAGCACTTGAAGTTGCTTTTGTTGCTTCATGCAATGTTTGGCTTCCTTTTAATTAGTCACCTGCTTCTTGTACTCTAGTTAGAGTTAAGATACCAATGCTGTGTGCTGTTTAAAACCTTATAGTGAGCAGTATGGTATCACAAAGGCACTGGTCATCTGTGGCAGGGAGAAATAAATATATTGCACTAAGAGTTCCAAGGTGTACTTTTCCTGACATGGAAAAACTCCGAACAACCTATGGTAGGAGAGCCATTTATCAAATGGTGGTGGTATTGCTCTTGATCACCAGGTACGATGGCATGCTCTAATTGGAATGAGCATGGTGTAGACTTCATTTAGTTGCTACTTAACTGTTTTGAAAGAAGTGGAAGCCTTGTGCATTTTTTTAAGCCCTCCTTAACAAGTGGCTTCATGCTTTTTAAGTTACAATATTAAAACAAAACAAAAAAACTACCACATTTTCTTTGCTGAAACGTAAAGGAAACCACAGATTTGAATATTGTTTCTGAAAGTGCAGGTTAGTCTTCTGAACTCACAATATAAGTTTACCTTGGTCATCCAATTCACAGCTAGAGAAGAGTTTTCTGCATTACTAACAATGCTAAGGTTTCTGTTAAGTGTTTCATTCCTGAGTTTATCATCATCAGAGGTCTGAGGTTTTGGGTTATATGCACTATAATGGATTAGAGGGGGGTATTGTATGAAGTACATCTCCAGTTAAGACTTTTTTTACTAACTGTAGTAAGAAGTGGCCTTGCTGTATGCTTTTTTAGCCCATACTAGAAAGTTTACTTTTTGTGCTGGGTACAAAGCTTCAGGTGCATAAAATATTGACCATATTATTTCAGTACAAGTTGGAAATCTGATAGTATAAAAGTAAGCAATCTCAAATGTCTTATCTCCAGGAAACAAAGGGGAATCCTTTAATAAGCAGGCATGTTAGGAATAGGATGGTATTGCTGGAAAATAACAGTTTTTATTTCTTACATGCCATTTAGAACTCCTATTGAGAGGAAAAATGTGGGGCTAATCAATGACAAGGGGAAGAATGTAAAAATTACAGGTCATGAAAATTGTGATCCAACCATGACAATGTGATCCTAAGCCAGCAGTCAGAAATCAGTCTTCCAGATGTATTTTCTCTTGTAACTGCAAGAGACGGGTTTTTGAGGGAAAACCCAAAGCTTAAATAGCATATAGATGCTTTGTTGACCTAGATTTTTTTTTTGGCAAGGTAATTATTAAAACTTCATTTTCTGACTTCAGGTGGGAAGCACCTAATTGTGTTCAAAGGGCCAGGAGTAAGCAAAATGAATTTCACTTGTGTGTATAAGCAAAGCTGAACTGATATTGAATCACCTGTGCATCTCTTTAACCTAGTTTCTTGAAAATCTCTTTCTTGTAAATCAGCATTTACAAACTAATATGAGCAGTACACCCCAACTATGAGTAGTTTGACAGGTCCACTAAATAGCCTGTAACTGGGGATATAGGCCCCAGGCTTTGTAAATGAAGTAATTACTTTCTAGGGGAAAAGGTAGGTAAGTTATGGCTACATATTGTGACACATATGATATACATACATCTGTACTATCCTGGAAAACTTTTCTTCAGTTCTAATCCAAACTGCTCCAAGTAAGGTAGCTCCAGGCTTCTTATTGTGGGTTTCCTGGTTTTGTCTGTAGACCATCTCTAGCTTAGTTTGCTGCGAATAGGTCTTTGAGTTGTATGATGAATTAGTGGCATATTTCAGAAAGAGGAAAGGCGTAATGCTTTGTTTATTAACTGTTTGATGCAGTTGTTCAAAATGCAATTTGATAGTTATTCAAAAAAGCAGTAACTTGCTGAAAAGAACAATTGCTGAATTAATATGGCACCTGAGCAGAATAGCCTGAACTCTGATTGTAGGGAAAGATTCTCTTCTAAATTTTGTTGGAGTAATCTGGAATAGCTCCACTGACTTTAAATGAGCAGTTTTAGAGACTAATTTAAATGCAAGTCAGCAGAGTTACAGAAGCTTTAGACTGATAGAGGGAAGGAATTTAGCCTGAAGTTGTTGATGTTTAGCATGGTATGAGTGGGTTTACCTACTTTGTTCTGCTTATTTTAAGCCAAAGCTCTTGTTCACCAATACAGTAAATACGATAGATGGACACAGCCCCTTGAGCTAACTATGGTGGTCTGACTACTTCAGAATTAAGAAGCCCTTCAGGCTGGTGGAAAAAGTCCTTCCTGGCATTGGGAAAAATGGCTTGTGTCCAAATGTAGTGAGAAACTGCATCATATTTTCTGTTTCCCTAATGGTCAGCAGAAGTCCATGTGAATTAGAGACTGTTGTTTAAAATGCACAACTCAAATCGTAATTTGTTGGTATAATCTAACTGGCTTGCATTTTGTTCACTAACAGGGACTGCAAATGGTGAACTTTTAATCTTCTAAATGACTACGGGCTTTGAAATATTTTCTGCAAAATATGTAAAGTGTTCAGGTGTCTTTTTAGTAGTACCACATAAAGCAATTGGTATAATTAATAATATGGCAGTCATTCTCCTGGGTAATATTTGGAAATTTGGTGTGAGAAAAATACTGTGCTTAATTGGGGTGATATTGCCGTTCTCAGTCCTCAGTTAAATGCAGCCAAAGACACATGAATTAGCAATATCTAATGTTAGCAACAATATCCAGTTAGCAATATCTAATGCATTGCTCTCCTTTAAATTATATTTTTATTCCAAAAGATCTTAACACTTTAAAACTGGGACTTACTGTCTGGCTCAGTTGAACTTGGGATCACCTGGCAACTGTCTTGACTCTGACAAGCTGTTTTAGTTCTGAGTCTTCTTAATAGGTCCACAGAGGTTATTACAGTGTGGCACAGCACTGCACTGGAAGATTCTCACATTGCTTCTTGTAGATGCAATGCTCTCTCTAAAGCAGGAAGAATTCCTTGTCTGGTCTTTCTCTTGCAGTTGAAGTACTTGATACAGGGGGAGAAAGCATTGAGGCTTATGGATGGGGAAATTACCAATTACTTCAGTAAACTCAATGGGCAGTGTGATGGCAGCAACCACTAACATATTGATGGCAAAGTTACACTTCAAAATTGCTTTATTTGATTCTGTGTTTTATTCAGTTCCACATAAATAAATGGTGCTTTATAAAAGATGGGGAAAGTAAGTGGCACCACAGTGATTAGAACATCCTTCAAGTTAAGAAAGTGTAAAGCTCATCACAACAATCTTGTTAAACATTTTGAATCCAGTTTCATAGGGGCTGTTCTGAAGAAGAGAAGAAGGAAGTTAGATGTTGGTATGGAAACAACAGAACAAAAAATAGCTGTTAATCCCAAGCTTATTTTTAAACATTCACCTATATTAACTTGAATCTGCTTTCGTGTTAACAGCACTTGAACACCTAGTTTAAACCCAGGTGTTTGTCATGGAAGGAAGGTCTAACCAAGTAAATACAGGTACATTCTGAATTCCATGTCTTTGTTTCATGTCGAAATCAAAGTAAACTTGCAGAGCTCAGAGTTTAGCCTTGCAAAAGGAAATAAAATGTCCACAGGGCAAAATGAGAAAGTGTAAACTTTGCAGCCAAACTGTGGGCTACCTGTACTACAGCAGAATGTATGGAAGTGCTGAGATGTCATGGTGAAGGTCATATATAAGAAAAATTGTGTGGTCCTTTTTCTTTTTTTCTTTTAAGCGATCAGGATAATCAGTAATTCTGCTGCTACTGAAATTCTGTTATCTTGTGGTTCAGATGATTAGTGGTTGTAGCTGTAGATATTGAAAAGCCATGGGTGATTGCCATGTAAAATCTAAGTTGAAGAATTGTGTTCCAAAACAAAACATGGTCAGAAAGAAAGAATGTGCATCAAGAATGCTATCCCCATTGCTTTCATGTTTATTACAACTCCACAAGGGGAGGTCACAAACAGGATCTCCCTTTTCCACACTAAATGTTGTTTTTACAAGGAATCTGTTGCCTCTGCAGTAAATTAATGGAGCATTTTAAAAAAAACCTTGCTAGGTTTAAAAATAATTCTTGTAATTGATTTTGCAGATGTTGTTCTAGTTATGCGTTATTTTTGTTTTTTCTTACCCTTTCCATGAAGAGAGCCTAAAGACAACTTCTGTGTATGTGCCTCCTCCTTCCCCACTGAGTAAAAGCCTTTTTATGGTGCAAGATTAGTGATTATGTTAGATCTCTTTTTAGCTGTGGCGTTTTGGAGTAATGGTCTGAAACACTACGGAAGAAAATCCAGAAATCTTTTTAAAATGCTGACGAAAGAAGAGTAGTACATGGGCTTTAAGGCTGTCTTAAATCACTGCAGAGGCTGCATTGACACATGCTGTTTATGAACGACTTAATACAGTCCTTCTAATCGGATGAATTTTCTTGTTGTGCAAAAACTGTTATTACACTCTATGTGAAACCAGCTGTGCTGCAAGGGGAAGAAATTAAATCGTCTGACTGAGAGGTTGCTGGTGAATAGTAGCGCAAGATCTATTACCTTTATTAGAGGTTTATGAGGCTCTAGAGGACATCCGTTGTTCTATGGTCTTTCAACTGCCGGAATGAGATATTTTAGTGGTAAATGACACCCTTCTGGGAAATACAACTGAAGATGCATTATTTTGTGTTCTTTGGGGGCAGGGAGTGCATTAAAAATGTATTTTACTTCCTTTTTTTTTTTTTTTTAATTTAGGTAGAAAACATGTTTAGGGCTATGTTGAACTGGATTTGGCTTGCTCGTGTGATGCCTGATGATACTGTTTTGTGTCTGATCATGTGAACTTTGGAGAGTAGCTGTGGGGAAACAATCATATTAGACAGATCTTGTGGACAGATTCATCATGGTTGAAGATGATTGGTTAGGATTCTGCTGGCGTGCATGTAACTTTTGAAAACCTAGATTATGTTCTCCAAAAAGCGCTTCTGATTTTTGAAAGCGGTTTATTTCATAGCTTTTGTAAACAGAAACTTAGCTTCATTTGTGCACTTATCTGAAAAACTGGTTCCTTCATCTGTGTGAATTGTTCAGTACCGTCTTGCTCACTGGAGCAAGAAATGCCAGGGTAATGAATGCTTTTGAAAGCCTGCTCATTTCACTTCCTTGCCTATTGGAGAACTAGATTGATGCTATCTCTCTCCCAAAATTCAGCCCAACATTTCCCAGAAATAAATCTTGGAACTTTGCAGTGACATTTATTTCCTGCCTTTTGGTTGGCTTTTTGTGGGGGCCCTGGAATGATCTCTTAGTGTTAAAATAGACCCAGAAGAACCCTCCAGGATAGGCATGCAAGCAAAGAAAGTGTGGTGGGAATAATGTGAAGTGATATCCTATGTTTAGAATTTAAAATGGGGACAGCATATCTTAATATGTATTTGGATTATATATTTTTTGAAATAAGTTCTTCCTTTTGAGCATGACTTGACGTGTCTTCTTGTTTTCTGTCTGTCTCTTATTCTTTGTTCTGACACAAGGGCTGCAAGAGGACAATTTCTCTTCAGTAAAATGTCAGGAAATGTGAAGGAACAGAAGAGGAGGATTATCTGCCTCCCCTGCTATCGTCCCTTAGCTTGTGCTTTTGAAGAAGAATATCTGTCCTGTAGATGAGAAAGAGAATTCAGACCACTAAATTGCAGGGAGTGAGAACTATTTATTAAATTAAAACATTTTGTCTTGCATGTTTAATCTTACTTTAAAAAAGAGAGTTATTGACATACCTCAGTATTATTTTTGAGATGCAAATTAATTTAAAGAAAACAAACCAAACATAATCTTGAAACCCTTCTGGTTGCTCATGGCAGACTTGACCTAAACGCTGCATCCTCCTACAGTGTGGGGGATGCAGAAGGCAGTGTTGCCAGGCAGCATGCCTCTCCAGAGTCGCTTCCCATCTACTGGGAGCTAATGAATTGTCATATGAGCTTTTTGGAGCTGCTAAGCCCTTGATGAAGATTTAGAATAAATTTAATATTGAAATTAGTTCCCAGCATTTTTTTATGCATTACATGAGAGAGATGGAGAGAGGAACAGCTTTGCTGTAGTGGAACACTTTGATTTTTTTTTTTTTTTTTTCACTAATCTTATAATTTGAATATACAGTTCAAAACAAGTACACTTTAAAGGACAATACCTTTAAGGAAATATGTAACTGGCCTTATAGTAGCACGTGGTTACTCTCCTGAGAATTTTGTAAATTGAGCTTAGCATCTGTTTACTAGATGTTAGTGTGAAAGTCAGTGTAGAACTTTCATTTAATACCTGTTTAGTGTTAAATAAACTTCATAACTAGAAAACTAATGCGAACACAGGACTCAGAATGAACTTCTCATCACAGCTGATGAAAGCTAGGCCTAAGCAGACTGACTTTAAAAGGTCTGGATGCTTTTATGAGTAAGGATTATCAATATAACTTATTTTGAATGTCATTCAGTCTGATTGCCATATGCGTAGTCCAATGTAGCTACAGCTGTGAAAAATGCAGAAAGTAGCTTACTGAATAAAGAAGTAACTTAAGACCAAATGGAGTAGTGTAGGACCCTGCCTGTGGCAAAAGGAAGAGGCACCCTGAGGAGAAATCAGAAGGAAGGAACTTGGGTAAGGAGTTTGAGCATTGTAATGACTTACCTGACATCTCTACTGATGCCTTAAGTAACCTTTTTGTCCACCACAGGGTAAACCAATGACAGCATTTATCAGGGATGGGTATGGTTCAAAGAATTAACAAAACTCTTATCACACAGAATCACAGGGTTGG
>VYZM01003728.1:95092-156563 GCA_013398915.1 Dromas ardeola | reverse complement strand
CAACTTGGAGAGAAGGATGTTGTTGGGAATGGTGTCAAAGATGTTTACTGATATTATAATTACTGATTATTATTACTGATATCCTGAGTTACTGTGTGCTGGTTTTGGCTGGGATGGAGTCGACTTTCTTGTGGCAGCTGGCGCAGCACTGTGTTTTGGGTTTGGGATGGGAATGGGNATGGGAATGGTTTCAGTAACACACTGGGGTTTGGGGTGTTCTGCGCTCTCAGGGCTGTGTCTGCTCTTGCACCGTCCATCCAGCAGTGGGCTGGGGGAGCACCAGGAGTTGGGAGGAGACACAGCTGGGACATTCCCTGCCGTTCCATGCTTGGAATATAAAGCTGGGATGAAGAAGGAAGCGGGGGGATGCTGGGAGCAACGGCGTTTATCTTCCCAAGTCACAGTTAGGCGTGATGTGGCCCGGCTTTCCTGGGGATGGCTGAACACCTGCCTGCAATGGGGAGCAGGGAATGAATTCCTTGTTCTGCTTTGCCTGCGTGCGTGGCTTTTACTTTGCTTATTAAACTGTCTTTATCCCAATCCACAACTTTTCTCACTTTTACTCTTCTGATTCTCTCCCCTGCTCTCTGGGGGGAGTAAGCAAGGGTCTATGTGGTGCTTAGCTGCTGGCTGGGGTTAAACCACGACACAAAGGAATACCGGCATTTTAAATCTCTGAACATCTTACAATGCCTGGAAGAGAAGTTTGCTGCTGCTTAACTGGTAAGATTCTGTGCCGAGAAAGCCTTGCCTCGCTGCCAATACAGTTAATATTGTAGTTCTGTGCGTGGCCAAGGGGAAACACAGACAAGTACTCTTCATTGCGAGTAGCGCTGAAGTGTCAGTGAGGAGGAAAAGAAGAGCAAAATTCAGAGTTTTCCTTTCAAATACAGTGTATTTCTATGGTGGAACCCATGCCAATAAGAAAATAACCTCCTTGTTTTCCAAGGAAAAGTAAAACTAAGACAAAGTTGCAGTTGCTGCAACAAAAAACAAAACCAGACACAAAACAAATAAAAAAGCCCAAACCCCATCAGCTCCTGGAAGATGGACCGATCAAGTTGCATGAATGGAAGATTTTTCACTTGAGATAGTCCATACTAGGCACTTGCTGACAATTTCTCATTTAGTTCCAGAGCTCTAACATCTCCATTAGCTTTGGCATTTTCTATAAGCACCTGCAGAGAAAAACAAACAACGAAAAACTGAAAATTTAACATTTTACTGTTAGTATTGTATTGGCAATCTCAAATGCATTTTAATTTCTGCTGTGCAGTTTCCCTGAAAGATAAAGTAACCCGGAAGCCCAGATAGGAAATATTGAACACTACGCATCAGCTTCATTAAAACATCAGGCACGTAAAAGCCCCACCCTCTAGTGACTTGCGAAACCTGCGCCCACTTGCAATGCGCTACAGCAGCACCCCTTGTCACTTGAGGCTGAGACCAGGTCTGACAAGTCTGTCACCTGCTGGCAACGAAAGAAGCCGAGCTACGCGAGACCCCTCTCCCTGCCGACGCACGCTTGCCTCCTGCTAGTACATTTGTATAAATCTACATTTGCCAAACAGGAGCGTTCTCGGCAGCTACTTAAAACTGCCAAGGCATCCTTTTGCCTTCCCCATTTAAATTTACCCCTCTTTGATTTACTTTCCACACCTCCTATTTCCAGCGTTTCTACTAGTTAAAAAAGCTCCCACGGCAGCCTAATGTTCACAGATGTTCATAAAACTTCTGGCACTCTGTCCTGGTTGCAGTGGGGATAGGGTTAATCCTCCCCAGGCTCCAGCAGGGACACAGGCATTCCATCCCATGGGAGCCATGCCCGGGCTGTAGCCAGGAGTGTGACCGCTGGGCAGTGGGCTGGGGTGTCCTGGGTCCAGTCGGTGAGCGGTGGTACCGCCGTCGTGTTTGTACATTCCTGTATCTGTGTTATTGTTGTTTTCTCTTGTTCCCTTTGCTGTTCTGTTAAACTGCCTTTGTCTCAACCCAGGAGTTTTGCCTTTTTCTTCCTATTCTCCCCTTGTGGGGGGAGTTTGAGAGAGTGGCCGCATAGTTCTTTGTTGCCATCTGAGGCTAAACCATGACAATGTCCTTCTATCATGTGCCATTTCTCACATCACATGTATGGTTTATCACCCAGCAAAGGCTCCTGAGCAGCCAAATACCTCTTGAGAGTGCGCTCCAGTATTGGAATAAGTAATATAGGAGTGCAGAAGAATGTGAGAGGGTATGAGACAAAAATTAAGTGATTTTTTTCTCTTACAGTGAAAGCACTATGGACAACAGTCAAATCCATGGAAAACAGCTAGCTTCCACGCAGATCATCCTCTCTCTTGATACCTTGATACACGCTTCTCTAGTTAAAGTTCTATGGACAGCAGAGGAGGCTGAGAACTCGTGAGAACAAGGAGGAGTATTAAATAGCTGTGAAATCATAACAGAAAGGAAAAAAACAAAGCAGCAAAAAGCTAAATAAATAAATAAATAAATAATAAATAAATAGCCTATTTAAAGGCTAGACCTGGACTGGATTTTGGGATTTTTGGAAACAAAAACAGTTTTTCAAACATGAAGTGACCTGGATTGAGAGCTGGCTGTGTGACAGGACTCAGAGGGTTGTGATGAATGGAGCAGGGTCGAGTTGGAGGCCTGTAACCAGTGGTGCCCCCCAGGGGTCAATACTTGGACCAGTATTGTTTAACATATTCATCAATGACCTGGACGAGGGGACAGAGTGCATCCTCGGCAAGTTCGCTGATGGTACCAAACTGGGAGGGGTGGCTGACACCCCAGAGGGCCGTGCTGCCATCCAGCGTGACCTGGACAGGCTGGAGAGCTGGGCAGAGAAGAACCTAATGAGGTTCAACAAGGACAAGTGCAGGGTCCTGCACCTGGGGAGGAAGAATGTCAGGCACCAATACAGGTTAGGGGTGGACCTGCTGGAAAGCAGTTCTGAAGAAAAGGATCTGGGGGTCTTGGTAGACAGTAAATTATCCACGAGCAAGCAATGTGCCCTTGTCGCCAAGAAGGCCAACAGAATTCTGGGCTGCACAGGGAAGAGTGTGGCCAGCAGGTCAAGGGAGGTCATTCTCCCCCTCTACTCTGCACTGGTGAGGCCACAACTGGAATACTGTGTCCAGTTCTGGGCTCCCCAGTTCAAGAGAGACAGGGAACTACTGGAGAGAGTCCAGCGTAGGGCAGCAAAGATGATTGAGGAATTGGAGCATCTCCCTTACGAGGAAAGGCTGAAAGAGCTGGGACTCTTTAGCCTGGAGAAGAGAAGGCTGAGGGGAGACCTTATGAATATTTACAAGTATCTAAAGGGTGGGTTTAAGGAGGATGGAGCCAGGCTCTTTTCAGTGGTTCCCAGTAACAGGACGAGGGGTAACAGGCACAAGCTGGAACATAGGAAGTTCCGATGGAATATGAGGAAAAACTTCACGGTGAGGGTGCCAGAGCACTGGGACAGGCTGCCCAGGGAGGGGGTGGAGTCCCCTTCCCTGGAGACTTTCAAGCCCCGTCTGGATGCAGTCCTGAGGGATGTGCTCTGGGCAATCCTGCTTTAGCAGGGGAGTTGGACTAGATCTCTAGAGGTCCCTTCCAACTCCGAAATTCCGTGATTCCGTGATTCCATGATTCCAATGACCACTTGGAAGATGTTTAACATCTGTATCAGGAAAGCTAATAACAATGTGCTCTGCGTTTTAATTCTGGAGAAGTGCAGTTGCATAAAAAGGGTTAGAAGGTAAGTTTAAATCGGAGATTTACTCCTCGTGAAGTTCTATTTACTTATTAAGACTTTACATTGATAGGTGAATAATTAGTGTTGTTATGCATATACATATGGTGGATATTTGTATATTTCAGTATAATCTCTATTCTTTAATTTTTCTTTTCTTAAAATGCACATTAACTCACATGTTTAGCTGACACTATGAGACCATTTTCCTTTACCTGATGTAATGAATGTTATCTGCATCCCTGCAATGCCTTTTTAGTAATAAAAACTTGAAACTTTATACATTACTGAACAAAACTGTGGGCGGGCAAAGGGCAGAGCTTCTGCAGGAGCACGTTAAGTAGTTCGAGGCACTTCTCTCTGTAGAATTCACGTGCTGGGTCACTCAGTCTTATGCGCTTAACCAGGGGATCATGAAGTGGATTAAAATAGCCCAGAACTTTCAAAACACGCTGAGCATATGCCATGCCTTCCCTGCCCCCAAACTACTGCAGCATCTCCTGTCAAGGTGATCCCACGCCTCACGGAGCTCCCTGTGGAAGGGGAGACACCCTGGCAGCAGAGACCGGTGGAGCGGTTTTAGCGGTATGGATGGCCGGGCCATGCCAGAAAACACCTTACCCACCTCTCTGGTGAGGAGCACCTCTCCTTTCCCCATCCCCCTTGGTGCTTGCTCCATGCCCACTTCTCCTTGCGGCTCAGCCACAGCACAAGGCCAAGCCAACAAGCCTTTGCAAGGAGAACCAGGGCGGGCTGGGCTGGGGATGGTTCTCCTCTGTGTGACGTGGTGGTCCGTATCCACCCTGGGGTGATGGCTTCTGTTTCTAAAACAGCAGAAATAACATATGAACTACTTGATTTTGACCCTTCTTGACAATGACGTGAGAATTACACGGTGCAGCCGTACACATCTACAGCTGGGGATTCTTACCACAGTCAATGGGGTATTGTCTTCTGCAGCGCGTAGTGTTTTTTTAGCCCTTCATCTCTGCAGCAGAATGGGGCGTGCCAGTAGCAGACGGGTCTCCCTCTTGTGATACGGGACCTTGTTCCCTTCCCCGCCAAAGGCAGCAAGCCTGGAGGGCAGACCTTGCACTGGGCTTCTGCAGCAGCAGAGCTGGCTTCTGGTAATCCATGGCTCACACTCACAGTGCTAACAGCTTTCCACAACTCCACAGTTGCTTTCACCACTCTGTTCTGCTACAACTGGATCAGGTTTAATTTTAAAAAGTATCATTTTTTCTGTCTCCTCCTCCTCCCATCAGATTGTTTTCCACCCCATTCACTAAATAAATAAAATATTGGGCTGATATTACATTATTTGATCTGACACAGTAACACTAGAAAAAGATAGTTAAAGTAGATTTTATTAAGTAGCCAGGAGTAGATAACATTTATGAGACTGTTCATCAGAAACCCAGATAAGCAACCACAGAACTGGGACTGAGGTCTGTGTATCATTGGAGGTGCTGTCAGAGACTGCCAGTATGTTCAAAACCTGCTTTATCAGGGTCTGGGGAATGCTAAAGCAATAGGGCCAGCTGCTGTTCCTGGTGAGATGATACAGTCTGTGATAGAGAATGAGATCAAAGGACACGTGGATGAACATAGTCTGTTGGGAAGGTGTTGGAGAGACTCCAGTGAAGTCCAGCATCACTAGTGTTTGGAGGAAGGGCAGTAAGTATGCCGATAAAGGGGGTCGTGTGGGCATAATAATCCTCTTGCATTTTCAAAAAGCCTTTGAGAAGCTTTTTGCAAAGCTTATTAAAGTTATAAAGAAACTAAGTTGCCACAAGATTGGACGTGAGGTTGGGTTTTGGGTTGCAAGCTGGTATAAGAAGAGGAAGTGGAGGATAGGACTTAGCGGTCTCTCTCCAGGAGGGAGGGGATTCGTGGAGTCAGGGGATAATTCAGGTCGGAAGGGACCTCTAGAGGTCTTCCACTTCAAGCACGACTAATGAGCTCAGATTGTGCAAGGACTTTTTCCAGTGAAACCTTGAATGCCTCCAAGGATGGTGATCCACAACTTGGTACAAAAGCCCCGGGATTTGTGCAGATTTTCACTGATGCCTTCAGCAGTGACCTCTAGAAAGCAGTCAACAGTGAAATCTGTTGGGCTGGAAGGACAGTAACCTCTGGCCAGTAGCACCTGTGTGTCGCAGATGGAGCGATCCACTTCACTCATAAGAGAGAAGCAGCGATATATTTATTGATATAAAACAATGATTTAACAACTTTTGGTAGTAAATGCGACAGTGGTTTAACAAGATTCGATGGCAAGGCACACTGAGTTATTTACTGCCTAGAAGACAGGGTCAGACAGAGCTGTCAGGGAGACTGTCCCGTTCAGTCGAGGTTCAGAAAGGACCCCCTGGCTTTCTAAACCCCTTCTCAGAGGGGAGTCTGGGTGAGCTGGATCCAATCCTAGTCCCAGACTTGGTCAACATTTTATGTCTAAAGGATTATATGTGCAATCAATCCTTTGTATCACTTAGCTAAGATTTCAAGGTTTAGCATGCTCTTAGTCACTTAGCGAGGATTTGTTGTGGCAAGGAATCTCTGAATCTCGAGAAGTAACCTTGAGCAGGCATCCCTACTCAAGGGGGGGTCCTGATGTTCAGCCCGTTGCCGTGCAGGAGGGCTCAAAGGGCTCTTGGGCGTTTCAGTATTTATGGGGGTAAGATGATTGACCTATAGTCGTATTTGCATATTGACCACAGTACCAGCATTGCTCAAGCTAGGCCTTGGAGATGGTGCTGTTTTCTGTGTCCCCAAAACCACGCTGAGCCCCAGATGGAGCCCTCACGACTTAGATGCACTCATGATCACCACCACGGGTGGTTATCGCTTGGGCAGGGTGACGGGAGATGAAGGTCAGGTTGGTGCCCAGGGCGGGGGGAGCACATCGTGACTCTGTGCCATCTCTGAGACTGGCCCGAGTATTCATGGGGGAGACAAAATCCCCACATTCTTCCAAGCCCGATCAACCCTACACCATTTTTCTGGCATAGTTGTACTGAAGAATGTTAGTCACACCATTCATTCCTCGCTTTCCCACATGCAGACGGCTTTTGTTGGTTTGGATGCAGCAAATGGCTACAACAACAGAGAAACTCCTTTTGTTTATGGTGCTTTGTCCGTGCGGGAGGTCTCAGCTGGCAGATCTTGCAGCAGCCATCTCTAGTGTGGACAAGCACCAATTAAGTCAAGCCTGTCACAGGCTGTATTTTGCAGCATTAGGAGGAAACACCTCTATCCACCAAAACGTATTACTGTTACCTGGAGCCACCTTCTATCTTTGAAAAAAAAATACGGAAATTTATCTCTTCTAGAATAATGTAATTTCTCATGCACCTAAAGCTGCTCGTAACATCATCATCACCTCTGTGCAGCCTGCAGGCTCAGCTAATGGCAACGACTTTGAATCCAAGTGCATTAAATTCCCTCACTGTCCTGAAGACAGCAGTGCAAGTAAGGCTGCAGCTTCCTCAAGGAAAAAGTCCTCCTCTTTGAGTTGGCTGAAGTTATGTCCTTGCCATGGAAAATATCAGCAAAGACTGCGTATTTCTTTTCGTTGCTTTATCTGAGATACTCGCTGGAAAGCTTCAACAGAAATAATTTGAAACAAAATAATAATGTTCCGGTGTAAAATGCACAAGACCAAATATGCCATTGTTTGCTGAACCCTGTCAAAGACGCCCTTTTCTGCAGTTTTGCCTTTGTATGTCAGCAGCAACGGCAAACGACTGCTGGCTGAAACGTTCACTGGTCATAGGATATTCAACAGCCAGATTGCCAAACAGGGAACAGTCAAGCAATCCTCCATAATCCTCTTCTCTCAGCTAAGAAATCTTTTATAGCTTTCCCTTGCAGTGCCCACGGAACTTTCAGAATGTGTCTGAGGTAACGGCGCCAAGAAACTTCTCTGTTTGTGATGTTGTTTATTACCCTGCAAAAGTTAACTCATTCCCTTTTCTGTTTTTTTGTTTGCTTGTTTGCTTGTTTGAAGTGTGTTACGCAGTCCCCCATCAATGCAGACAAAAATGGGGTTATAGACCTACTTTCAGAGAAGAACAGACAGCATTTTCATCCAGTTCTAATGCTTGCTTTTTAAACGTTGCTTTAAGTCCTCTGACTGCTGAAGTGTTACTAAAACAGTACAGCATTTTAGTGCAGAAGGCTTTAAGTTCTGCTCATCAGGCGAGATGAATCCCACATCCACCATCTGCATAATCTGCCAGAAATGATGCTTCTGGCACTCCTAATTAGCTTCCTAGGTGTTTCAAGAAAGGCGTGAGAGGAAAACAAGTGTTTTCTGTGACCTTCCATCTCTGTTGGTGCCCCTGCCCTTTGACTAAGCTATGCTAATTGGCGTTTGGGTTAATTGGGTCACTTCTCACTACGGCTGCCTTATTTACCAGTCCAGTTTTTCTTGGTATTACAACTCTCTACGGGTGTATGTCTGCATGTGTTTATGTATATATATTTTTTTTATGTATAAGTGTATGTAAATATATGTATATATATTTGTGTGTGTGTATACATGTGTGCATGTTTATTTATTTATCTACCTACACTAGGTTATGTTCATTAGCGCTGCAAAGAACTTTTCTCTCAAAGGTTTCCTCATTTTCAACACCCAGACTCCTGCAAGTTCAAATTTAAGGATTCCAAGGGACATTCAGTGCCCTTTTAACAGTACACTAATAGGCATGGTTCCAAGAGTGTGATGGCTCTGAGTATATTGCCTCTCATGAGACAAACTTCATCCACCCGGTGTTTGGACACTACCGAGGATTTGGATGTAGAGGAAGACACATCACTGTCCAAGGATCATCTGAGGAAAAAGCCACTGGCTTCCTTTGATTGCCTAGTTTTTTTAACTCACCTAAGAAACATGGGTTCAAACTTTATTTTTTTGGAGGGGGAGAACAAAAACAAAACCTCCACCTGTCATTTGTCTTTCAGTTTTCTAAGCAAAGCTAGATTGAAAAGCTGGAATATGATAAAACATGTGGAAACAAAAATGTTGGTAAATTATCTGTTGTTGTTTTGATTTGGTTTGTGGTAGTTTTCTTTCAGTAGGCCTGCAGAATTTACAATAAAAATATAACAAAATACTATTTGACTTTATTAGCGTACAACAGACATTAATGTTTATTTATTTTTAAAAATGCCCAGCCAATCAATACAAAAGAGGTATAAAACTTTGGCAGGGATATTGCTGAAGGCAGAACAGACAATATGTAGCTAAATAAGATGAGACCTTGGGCAGTCAAAGAGGACAGATGTTTTGTATCAGGCTGCAGACAGCAAAAAGACACAAGGAACGTAACTCAGGAAAACTGGGTCATTCCCTTCAAACTGCAAGGTTGCTGGTTGTTAAAAAGTGGTGAAAATGAACAGCATGTGTCCTTTAGGTGAACTGAGCTCATTACAGTGTGACCACCACACCCCCACATCTTAAGCTCCATGCCTCCTAGATGAGACCCCTACTCCCCGAGCTTGCGCAGTGATTCAGGAAGGTTCTATAACTTTAATTTGAAGTGAGAATACCAGTGGCCAACAGGAGCTTCTTGTGCAGTCATGAGCCGCCAGTGAGAAGTGTAGCATGGCAATGAGTGGATTGTTGTAAAGTATCAAAGCTTACAATGCGTAAGCCAAGGCGTGCTGGCTTTGTGGAGCTTCCACCAGCGCCCAGCTCTGCGCAGACACCGGTAAACACGGATCTGGGCTCTGGGGGTGGATCAGCTCTTTGCACCCCGGGTGAAGAGCACAGGGTTGGGACATCAGTTGTCAACTCCCACATTTGCCAACAGTGGAACAGTACCTTTCCCAGAGTATGGGCTGTTACAGGCAACGGTCTGTTAATTATTCTGTTGATAATTGTATCAAGACCCATGTTGAATGAGCTCCTGCCCGTGGGATTAACAGCAGAATGTGTTCACATAATAGAGAGTGTTTATTTATCATGTAGTTTGCTTAAAATATTTTTACTCTTTTTTTTTTTTTTTTACTCTAATGTGTACAGTGGTATCTGACAGAGAACATGCCGTTTTAGAATGAATTTGCTCCCAGGTATTTGTATATATTTTATTATAGTTAGAGATTGTCCTTTTGGAAAACAGTGCTTTAAACACCACACGAATGCTAAAAAATCCACATGGCATTTAAGAAATTATCAACCCAATATTGAAAAAGTAGATACTATTTAATTAAAAAAAAAAAAAAAAGAAGAAGAAGGTTTAAATACGTTAACAGAGGATCTTCGCACCGCTCTTTCCCTGCGGGGCCGGTCTCTCCCCCGCGGCAGATGGGCGGTGGCAGCGCCCCGGTGCGGCCGCGTGGGTCCTTCCCCGGCGCCGCGCGCAGCCCCGCCGCCGGCGCCTTCCCCCGCCTCGGCTGCACCTCGGCTCGCGCTGCCCGTTGCGTCCGCCCCGCTCCTGCCGGCTGACGTCAGCGTGCGATGGCCGCGACCGAGCGGCTGCCCCCTCGCCTGGCGCCTCGAGTTCACCTACAGGCGCTCAGTAACGCTGACACCAGTGGCGGGGCTGCTGCCGCCGCCGCCGCCGCTGCTGCCGCCACTGCCACCGCTGTTACCAGTGCTGCTGCTCGTGCTGTTAGTGCTGTTACTGCTGCAGCTCCTACTTCTACCACTGCTGCAACTGCGGCTGCTGCGGCTCTGGCGTGGGGCTGCAGCCTGGCCCCCGGCCCGGAGCTGCAGACAGCCTGTTAGCCAGGGTGGCCACGGGCGAGGGAATGCGACAGGAGCCCCGGAGGTCACAGCAGCGGGGCTGAGCCTGGGCACCGGCAAATAAAACGCCAAGCCAACTGGGGGTCTGTAATGCGAGTGGGCGTTTCCAGGTCTCCTTCCCGCGTAGCTCTCACCCTGCTGCTGGATTTGAGATCATGTATGTCTTTAGCTGTTTATTACAGCGGCTGGGGGGTGCTAAAATCTAGGGAGGGAAGAGGATTCGGGAGGATTAATATGTTAGTTTTGATTTAAGGGGATTATTTTTTTTCCCTCTCCTATCCCTGCCCTTCATCTTTGTTAACACAGCTTTGTCTTTATTTTTTTTATCTTAGGTCAGTTAATATTGTAGCCTTTGGGAATGAAAGAGATGGGTTTTCTGAGGACAATCAGCAGCCAAGCCTGTTCTGGAGCTATCTCAGGAGAAGTGCTCTCATTTCCCAGATCGACAGCAGCTTGTCTGCCAGTCACGTCGGAAACCCAGTTTTTACCGAGTACCAAGCCTACGTGTTCGGCAGTGTCAGACTGGTGGTACACGACTGTCCTCTCTGGGTAAGAGATCGGTCTCAATCTTTTTTACTTCTTTTTAACACTGAACAGCATTAACTGATTTAATCAAATGAAAATAGATTGGAAAAAGTTATTTTCATTCTTGTGGGCTTTTATTCTGATTTTAATTATTGCAAGGAGTAAAAGCATATAAAATATAACCAGGCAAATGCTGCAAAGTCTTCAAGGTGCTACAGAAAGTTTCTCATTAACCAGCCACTGCCCACCTCCTCTGTAGGAAAGGGATATTTTCAACTGTGCTGTTGAGCAAAAACTTTATTGAAGATAATCCTGAGGTAAACAAGAACCTTTTTTTTTGTGACACTGCACCATAAGGACTCTGTCCAAATATTTTTCAACAATAAAACAAAACAATTTTTTTTTCTGTAGAAAATGAAAAGGCGGTCAGTTTCCCAGCTTTGAAAAATAACAAGATTATAGATTTGATGTCTTGCAAAATACTGTATATGGAGTCATGTTACTTCTGTTGTAATGAATAATCACATTTTAACATTATCTCCTTTATTTGAAGGTAAATAAAAGGGTTTGGGCACTGTACCAGGTTGTCAGCGCTTTTGTTAGTAAGTGAGATAACTTAGGAGTATGAGCAGATCAATGATTATGCAAGAAATGATACTGGTAATCTAAATTAAAACATATTTAATGACTACTTAGTAGCCTTAAAAAAAAAATAAAGCTTAGCAGCTTTTAGAAATTAAAACAATAATCAGTTTCAGCTCCATAATTCTATGCTTGTGTTGATTTTTTCAGTCCTGTGAGGGAAACTTGTTTTGGAATCCGCAGGAATCCTAACAGTTCCAGAAACGTGCAATCAGAAGTTTGTAATTGGGCCAGTTCAGCGATCAATCCGTTGTCTATTTCCCAAACTTTTCTGCCCGCTGCACTTACAGCCAGGGGTTCAGATGGGGTGGGGGATCCTGCTTTTGGTCTGTGGAGCTGCATGTGACCCGCAGGTGCAGTTTGCTGGAGCCATTGGAGCATGGCAGTAAGAAAGCTCCTGAATGCAAATTAAGGCTGCAGGACTCCAAAGGGTGTTTCAGAGGGTTGGAGGCTGATAGAGGGAGGGGGGAAGGCAGGCGGGGGTAGCTGGAGAAGGGCAAAGAAAGGACCTAGGTTGGAGACGCAGTTCACGTGTTTGTATGTTGTTTTATTTGCATTTGCGCTTCTACCAAACAAGGTCCTTCAGTTCTGGAGACCTTGAAAAGCCCTTGAAAAGACCTTCAAGTTTTGCCCTTGAAAAGCTAGCTTGTTATTGCCTGGAGCAATAATGTTTCTGAGGCCTCTTGTTTTTTTGCTTTCTCAGCTAAAGGAGGCAGGAGATTTATTACTGGGAATGATGAGGAACAGTTGGCATTTTTCGCTTAGTAGAAGACATCTCAGATAGCTGGACTGGACTCTGCAGGAGGTCATTAGTTCCGAGTGAAGCTGTCTCCTTGCTAGGGTTAGGCAGAACAGGATTTTTTTCCGTATTCCGGATGCTTGAGGTTTGCTATGTCACCATGGTCCTGTCAGGACTATTCCTCTGGTAGCCTGGGAAATGGTACAGGACAATCCAAAACGTTGACTGACATTGCCTCAAGTCATATTCTTCATGGAAAAGGATTCTTGTTGCACATTACTGAAAGATAGAGGTGGTGGTATGGTGGGCCTTGCATTGTTTCCACCTCTGTCGTCTGAGCCTAATACAAAAGCGGATTGGCATTTTACCTGAGATTTGTATCTCATCTAGATTAAATCCATATGATTAAGGCAAATTTATTAGACATAAACTTGGCAACTGATAGCTCTGTGTCTCCAAAGTCAAGGGTGCCCAACTGCTCTTTGTTCTCTACAGCTATTTGTCTGGAAAAGCAGCATGGATGCAAGTTTACCAAGCAAACCTTCCCAGTGTATGGGGGGACCCTTTTGTGAGATAGATTGTGGAACAGGGTGGGTTTGCTCATGTTTTGGTCTGCTATCTTTGTCAGCCCAGGACACTGCTCCACTTTTTGAGTCTGCAAGAGGGTCAACAGCTCGGGTGTCTTCAGTTGAACTCTTCCTGATGACATTTGCAGCCCGGAAAGCCAACCCCATCCTGGGCTGCATCAAAAGAAGCGTGGCCAGCAGGGCGAGGGAGGTGATTCTCCCCCTCTACGCAGCTCTGGTGAGACCCCACCTGGAGTGCTGTGTCCAGCTCTGGAGCCCTCAGCACAAGAAGGACATGGACCTGTTGGAGCAGGTCCAGAGGAGGGCTGCAAAGATGTTCAGAGGGCTGGAGCCCCTCTGCTGTGAGGACAGGCTGAGAGAGCTGGGGTTGTTCAGCCTGGAGAAGAGAAGGCTCCGGGGAGGCCTTATAGCGGCCTGCCAGTACCCGAAGTGGGCCTGCAAGAAAGCTGCAGAGGGACTTTTTACAAGGGCACGTAGTGATAGGATGAGGGGGAATGGTTTTAAACTGCAAGGGGGGAGACTGAGATGAGATCTCAGAGATTCTTGTCTGTGAGGGGGGCGAGCCGCTGGCCCAGGTTGCCCAGAGAAGCTGTGGCTGCCCCATCCCTGGAGGGCTTCAAGGCCAGGTTGGACGGGGCTTGGAGCAACCTGGGCTGGTGGGAGGTGTCCCTGCCCAGGGCAGGGGATTTGGAACAAGATGATCTTTAAGGTCCCTTCCAACCCACACCATTCTATGATTCTGTGATATTCTATGATATTGGGCATCTTACTATGTAATATATGTCTCTCTGAAAGAGCTGCAGAAAGGTTTTTCAGCATCTGCTGAAGTGCTTGTGCACTGATGCGTTGGAGAAACGTGAAAGGTCTGGACCATGCAGTGCAGGCTGCCATGGTGGCATCATCCTGCTGGGCACGTGGTTGGTGAAACACCAGCAGCGTTGCCATGAGAGTGTTTTCTAAGCTGAGGGTGACCAAATGTGGCTGCCAAACTGCAGAGGTAGGAAGCGAGGCGTCTTGGCAGAGTTAAACAGCAGCAGCATGTTGTGAGATGCTCTCTTTCCCATGGCAGTTGCAGGGTGGAAGATGGACATGCTGACTTTGAGGAGGATGTTATCATTAACACAGATGACACGGGGTTGTAGAGATAGTGGTAGAGCATAATTTTCAACATCTGGGGGCAAAATGTCACTGTTTCCAAAACCACATTCATCTCTGTGTGTCAGTCGCTGTGTATCGCTATGGCCTGATGTCTTCTGTGCTACGTTCACGGAATCACGGAATCTTCAAAGTTGGAAGGGACCTCTAGAGATCGTCTCGTCCAGCTCCCCAACTTTGCAAAGCTGCTGCTGGTATCTCCCTCGTGCAGGGGACAGATGCACAAGTAGACCCACAACCTTTGTTTCACGGGGCTGGAAAACGGTCTTATAGAAAATGCAGACCCAGGATGAGAAGAGATCTAAAGAACTAGGGAAAATGTATATGTGTGCTAACGTCAGTGCTTAATATTGTGATTTTAATAGCCGATCAGTTGCAAATGCTCAATTTGTGCTCTCATTAGGCATGTTGAACTAGCATGTCCCAGTTTTTCTAATTTTTTTGGGCGGTAAACCTCAGTATGGGAGCTGGTAACTTACGAAGGGTAATTTGCAAGATGAATTTTAAGATTTGCTTTGGAAAAGGTTGCTTTATTTAGCACTTTGAGTACGTCAGATTTGACAGTCTTGGGGACTGAGCTGCCATTTTATTGGGTTGTGTGTAGTTTGCAATTTCAGTCAGTTTACACTGAATTTTCTTACGCTTCTGCATATGCACAAGTGAAAACTGCAGAAAAAAGTGCAGGCAAAATTTGTAATATCTGATGGCAAGAGAATCTTCCTCAACTTCAGAACGAAGCATAGCATAGGAGCTATAATTCATATTTTGATTCATTTAATTATGACGCAGGAAAAGAAATGGCGGAATGAAAACTTCACTGTGAGTGTCCTCCTCTCTGCGTTACCTCTCTTGTTCTTTGCTCCCTTGTTCAGAGCAGGACTATAAGGATACAAGAATGTTTTGGTCCTGGGCTGGGCGGGATATTGTCATCCTTTTTAATTTTTTTCCTCTGTGAGCCACCTGTTGGTTTGTTGGTTTTTTTTTCCCCAGGGAACACCACCTCCAGAAATTTTTTGTTTTCCCCTGGTTTATAAAAACTGCCTGGTTTCCAGAGAATCCCTGACATAGCAGAAATGTTAAAAGAGGAGACAATGGAGGAGCTGGGGTTTGGAGGGTGACATGTGCCGGGTTTGGCACCCGCAGGGCGATGGGTGCTGACCTGTGTTCATTCCTGCTCCGGAGGCGGCACGGAGCGCCGTGCCTCCCCGGGACAGACTGGTGCTCAAATATCCCAACTGCGATTTCGAAAAGCTGTTCTGTGAATTATTTTTTTCAAATTTCTCCCTTTTCAACAACATCTCCCCCGAGTCTTTTCTCATTTTCGCGTCTGCTTTTCTTACCGCACTGTTACACTATTAGTTTCCCGAGCCCTGTGGGCTTTCTTGTCTACATGGCATCACCCGTGGTGTAGTTATCTGGCTTTTTCCCTGCAGCAACGTCCTTACGCTCCTTGTGCTGGCCCTTGGCATGTCTGTAGGTAAAGGAATCTGATCCACTTTTTAATTTCTTCATTATTTTTAGAAATCCAGTCATATTATTGCTTCAGTACAAAACCATAGCTTTTCAATATTTTTTTTTAAACTTAATTTTTCTGTAAACATTTTCATTTTTTAGTATGTTGTCCTTTCTCATTTTTAAGCTTGGCTGTCCCAGGTTGACAGTTTACAACAAGCGATTGTATCCTGGTAAATTATTTTCCCTACTGTGTTCTTTATTTCTGCTTTTTACAAATATCATTGCATTACTGTATGAGAGGACAACACAGGACAATGCTAGCCTTCATTGATTTTGTTTCTGGGTTAGCTCAACCAGTTAAAGCTGTTTTGGAAAGCCTCGAGTGAAAAACAAAAGCGGCATTCCATGTTGTGCTCTGAATTCCCCCGATTTCTGAAGAAGATGCTTCCTTTTGTGCAGCAGGTTTAATTAGCTGAGTAAGTTCAGGGAGGTCTAGTAAGTTACGGAGAGCACACCTGCAAAATTTGTTCTGCCGTGGGCCTGACTGGTGAGAAATGTCAGAGAAATCTTGAAAAAACGGGGGAAAGGCTCTGATGCGTGGGAGGCATCTCTGGGAAGAAGGGTCTGTTAGTGGAGGGTGGGTCTGTAAATGCATCCCTCGACAGGGATGAACTTTACAATATTCCCAGTGCAGCCCTCGTGGATGCCGGGAAATCCCAGGGGGACGGTCCTCGGGGGTGGCCAGGCTCCCTTGTCCCCCCAGAGAGCGTTTGCTGTAGCTGCTGCCCCAGTCCGAGGGCTGGGCCGGGTGGAGCTGGGGACATTTACGGGCAGCTTTTAGAAAGAGCGTGGGCATTGCAAGGGCACGGTGGCTTTCACTGCCATTCCATACAGGCATTCATAAATTATTTTTAACAAAGCAAGTATTGTCTTCTGGAGGGGTCTTGTGATTTTGTAGGAAAATCAGGTCTTCATTGCCTCGGAAGGCTTTATTTTCAATGTTAATGTCCGAGATGCATGATTTACTAATGGGAAGAATATATTATGAGACGTGCATAATGGAGACATGCAAGGAAAGAATGAAGCTTTTTTCTAATCAGCCCTGAGAGGAGTAGCGACTGGAGTATAATTATAATTAAGGAGGTCATATTATAATAACCTTAGCTATGCAGTTACTTTTTCCTTCTGTCAGTGGCTTTCTTGGGAAATGACAAGAGCGGGAAGCACGATGAGGAGTAGCTGCTACGTAAATCTCATAGATGGAGTTGGGAATTAACATTATTCCTGTATCTGAACTGTTGTTCACCATCTAAAGAAATTCCCTCTGGCGTTTTTGCATGAAAGCTTTCCTAAAAGTGATAATGCTCTTTGTCGGTGATGCCTTGGGTAAATAACCATGTGTTGTCGGAGTTGGTTTTTGTAGGATTTTCTGAGCAACCTGAGCAGCAATCTGAACAGTCTTTGCTTGATGCAAAATGAAAATAATTGCAACGAGACCTCTGAAAACATGTCTTTCTCTGGGTTTTTAAATGCAGCATCCATCTTCAAGAATGGGCTTTCAGGGACGTTAAATCAAATATGTGGGGGCATATGGAAACTGCACAACGTAACAGAATTCGGGTGTTGTGACACGTTGCGTTGGTGCGTTCTGCGTTTTTCACTTCTTGATGTACCTAGGGCTGGCCCTTACCCCAGGAAAATAGGCTCCCTCCCCACCAGAACTTGATGCACTTTGGTAAAATCTTCCCTGGTGGGATTATCAGCGACACACAGCGCTGTCACAGGGAGCGGTGGGAAGCACAGACCCCCCCCCAGACCTGCTGCAGTGCACGGCCACACGCGCCTTCGGAGCTGCTAAAGCCCGCACAACACTTCCATAGGAGTTCTCTCCCCTAATAGTTAAACACAGAGGTGTACTCGCACACCTGTGTGGCTGTTTTCAGGAAGGATTTTGCTAGGTTTCCCCACACCTGCAAAGGTGGCAATATGGCAAGTTGGGCTAAGTACAAAAAGGGGAGGGGAATCATGTGAGGTAATGGACATATTTTCTTCTTGTTGTTTTGTTTTCCAAAATAGAATTGCTTTTCTTATTAGTAGTATTTTCACTAGGAAAAAAAATCCCCATGTTTTGGTTTGGTTTTTTTTTTTTTTTTTTTTTTCTGTATGATATCAACCTCTTAAGCCACTGTTTTGTTACATGCCTGAGCAGGCACATGCTGACAAACACAAGTCTGCTTCAGCATGCTCTGTTGAGATTCCCATCGACAAGACCAGCATTAGAGCTGCCACTGGTTGAGGTTGGGACCTGGAGGGTCTTCCATGCTGGTGGTTTAGTGTGCGATGCTCTCCTTGGAGAGCCAGGATGAGGGCTGGGGCCAGAGCAGAGCGCGTGTCCGGGTGTGCATCAGGTACCTGGTGTCCTGTCCTCTGCTGCTGGTGGGGCTGGTGGCAGGATGGAGCCACAGCTGGGGACACTTTGGTATCTAGAATCCCTGTCGTCTGCTGCATGTGAGGACCAGGTTTATGCCGAAGCTAAGCACCAGAGTCAGAGTTGGTTCTTTCCTTGGGCATGGTGGTGTTCATATTGACCAAAACCTTAGAAATCTTCCCAAAATCTTTTCATTTTGTAACATGAAATGGTGTCATTATGCACCAGAGATTTAGTTCTGCTGTAAAATGGAGGGAGCTGCAAACCATATACATGACTACATGTAAAAAATACATATTACATTCTGTAAGAAGTTGCCATTAGTGCTTGAAGTTGCGACGGAGTTCTTTTGTGTTTGTGCACCCGTGATCTAGACCTTGCTGGTGATACTGCTGGTTATCACCCAGCTCAGCGAGATGGGCATGTGCAAAGCCGGGCTGAGCTTGGAGACAGGCAGACAGAAGGAAATTGCAAAGGAACCGGCATGCTTTCTTCTGCCAGCATGGAACAACTAAATATTCTATATAATGTTTTGCTTTGTGTTGTATTTTTCTCTTAAGCCTTTGCCGTGTTAAATGTGTACACCCCCACTAAAAATTCTCTGTTGAGATCTTAATCAGCTAAAACATATTAAAGCTGTCCTTTGAAAATTCTGAGGTTTTGCCTGACTGTGCAAACTGTTCTGCAAACCCCGATCTGGGCTGGCTGTCTCAAAGCACTGTAGCTGGTGGTCATACTGCTACAGGTGCTAAACTTGTGTTTATGTGTTAACCTTATATTCTTAGCACAGCTTAATTGATTCTGTTAAGTGCTGGTGGACATTTCCCTTAGCCTGGGATTATAATAGTCTCTAACTGAAAAAAACCAAGGGCAGTGCTCTGAAAGGTCTTGTGAACATGTTGAATCATTGAATAGCTGTTCTTGATAATTTGATAATTTTCTGTGGTTTTCTTATTACAGAACAAGAACTTCTATTAAAGAAATTAATGGGAATAGCTATTATACTTTATTTCCTGACTTATTTCTTTGTATAGACAAGACCTAAATTGGGTACGACGTGCACTGACAGTCTAGACAAATATTTGCCGTCTGATACATTTCCGTCAAGTTCATGCTTCCTCTGGTACTTAAAAGTGTGGCAGCTCCTTCACCACAGATCTGAAACAATGCCTCTTTTGAGGTGATCAAAAATAATTATGTTGACAATGCAAGACACTTGTTGATATTAATAAGCTTTTATGTATTTCTCCAGCTCCTATCTGTAATGCTTCTATTTCTGTGACCTGCTCTTCAAAAATCACATTGACCATCCCCATCCCAACCTTTGGGTCCCTTTTGTCACTTCCTCTGTGCTCACTTACTCCTCTCTTCCACATCTTCTTTATTTCATCATTACCCATTTCGTTTTTTTTTTCCCAAGATCCCAAGTTTTTCTAGCTTTGCCTTGTGTTGTACAGGACTGTTAAAGAATCACAGAATGATTATAGTTGGAAGTGACCTTAAAGGCCACCCAGTGCCACCCCCTGCCCTGGGCAGGGACACCTCCCACCAGCCCAGGTTGCTCCAAGCCCCGTCCAACCTGGCCTTGAACCCCTCCAGGGATGGGGCAGCCACAGCTTCTCTGGGCAACCTGGGCCAGGGGCTCACCGCCCTCATAAAAAAAAAAATAGTATTTTTTTCCTTATATTGACTCTAAACCTACCCTCTTTCAGTTTAAATCTGTTGCCCCTTGTCCTATTACTACAGGACTTGGTAACAAGCCCCTCTCCATCTTTCTTATAAGCCCACTTTAAGTGTTGAAAGGCCACAATAAGGTCTGTCTGTTCCAAGAGGTCATAGTATTTTAAATTTTTGAGTGATTTTCAGTTCTCTGGACCAGTTCCAGATTTCTGTCAAGAATTTTCAATTGAGCGTATATGCAAGACTTTCACTGGTATTTATGAGCTACCTTTAGGTAAAGCAGAAATTGTGAAATTATAGTTCTCATGACAGTTGTAAATTAACAGGATACAAAATAATTTTAGAGTGCAAGGCTTACACCTAAAGCACAGAACAATGACAAATTGAATGTGAAGTCAAAAAAGTTCAGTTATGTGATTAAACTCCTTATCCTGAAGACATTAGCACTTGTTAAAGCTACATGGAAGCTCTTGTGAAGCTTTTTAATTTTGAAAATTAAGTAATTAAACTAGTGAAGTTTCTTCCTGCAAAGTACGTTCCTAGTTTAACCCTATTTTTTCCTCTTCCTGAAGAATTCCTGAATTCATAAAAGAGATTTATTGTTTATTATAATGAACAACTTGTTCTCCAAACAAGGAAATTACACAGCATGAATTCTGCTCTTTGTTTCACATCTTCAAATAAGAGATTAAGTTATCATTTAAAAATACTTTTGTAAGGTTTTACGTTCAGACTGTTGAATAGTTTGCCTTTTCCTTTATAGACAGGAGATTCTTGATCGGTGTTTTTTCTGTTTAGGATATATTTGACAGTGACTGGTACACCTCTCGCAGTCTCATTGGAGGAGCTGATATTATTGTGATTAAGTACTCTGTCAATGACAAGACTTCATTTCAAGACATAAAGGAGAGTTATGTCCCAATGATAAAAAAGGCATTAAACCACTGCTCAGTTCCAGTAATAATTTCTGCTATTGGTGCAAGAAAAAACGGTATGTATCCAGTTTCCTGTAGGAACAGTTAAAATCTCACTTGGAAGGTAGATGTGCTGTAATTTCAGTAGAAGCTGATTGTTTTTCCAAGTTACTAACAGAAACAATTAGTCTGTCAGGATGACAGTAATATGTGCATGTATTATGGCTCTGTAGACTGATGTATTGGCAAGAAGTTTATGCTTAATTAACCCAGGCGATGAAAGGCATCCTGTCCTGCTTTGACCTCTGCGAGGACTCTCCTTGTGGAGCCATCACACATGGGGGATTAAATCTAGTGCATGGCATTTAGCAGTGTGCATTTGACTGCATGGACCCTACAGTTACGAGCTCTCCCTGGTCATGTCTCGGGTGTAAAATATCTCTAGGGTGTGAGATCGAAACAAAGTCTGTCAGCTTGCAACCACTGGAGAGGGGGTGGGAAAAGCCTGGAAGTTGTCTGGGATGTCATCGGATGAATGGAGACAATGGATGAATGGGTACCACAAGGGGTCGCGTGCTGAGGCATCCACAGAGTTGACGTCTCAGGGCAGTAGCTGTGTTGTAGATATGGTATAGGTATGGTAGAGCTCATGTGTTCGCACAGTGCCCTGTCCGGGCTGTTCAGTAATCTGCTGTGAGACCAATGCAAATCCATTTTACACGCACTGTTTAAAGTCGTTGTTGCGGCTGCTGTTTAATCAATATGAAAATCACAGTCACACGACTGCGTAAGGACCGAGAGGACTTGGGAGTGTCCAGTGGCCGATGAGGGCGGCGCTGCGGAGAGCATGGTCACGGCTTGGGTAGACGTTAGTGACTCCTGTCTGTTTATATCAGGGAAATAAAGTTCAGAAAAAATACCACAGATACCGATAGAGCAAACATACAAACTCTATTCTGTATTTCCAAATATTTTTAAATGAGCTTTTGTTGATTTTCATATGGTCTATTTAGTCACGGGGCCTGATTTTTAAAACTTATTTTTTCCTAAAGCAATGAGTGTAAAGCTTGAGCCCTGTGAGTTGTCTTTTACTTTACAAATTTGACTAAAACAAGTGTTTCTGAGCATCCCACCTGCTATGAGTAAGGGACATGATGGATGTAGATGTAGACATTTACTTTATAATGTAGAAAGAAGTACTAAGCTATTTGAAGTATGTCTTCTGTGGACATAATGTCAGGTTTGCCAGGGTCTACTTACGTATCTTTTTGCTCAGTGATTGAGAAAGAGCTGTTAAAGAACTGTATAATGCAATTAAATCTTTATTTTCTTCCGTTTAGTAATTCACTGATCATGACAAAATGTTTTTATGCTCTGATTTTTACAGGGGTGATAAATCTGCCATTCTAAAGGCACGGTCTTGCTAAACTACTGTTTGTCTTCCCAATGCCTTTTCTTACACTTTTTATTTAAGCATGGGGTATCACCAATCTGAGTGACTCCACTACTGGCATTTTTCCACTTTTTTTTCTTTTTTTTTCTGTATTCCTCCCAAAATGACGTGGCCGTGGGAGAAGGCAGGCTCTCCATCGGCGGTTTTGCTCTGGGGCCTGCCGGAGCAGGCTGCTGTGCACACACAGAACCCTTTTGTTTCTCGGAGCTATGTGTGAACACAGCAGTTTGCTCATACAAATTACTAAGATCTTAATCCTCTGTAGTAGCAAATGGGGCTGCCACAAGAAAAAAAAAAAAAAAAAGAAAAAAGCTGTGTTATTACATGTTATCCATAGGTCTGAGCAGCAGAAATTAATGTAGAGCATGCTTGGCACATTTGAAAGCATGACCATAGCCGGCAAGTTCTTACTGGCATTAAGAGAAGTTGAGCCAGAGTGGTAAGAGATTTTTGTCAGTTAACCGGCATAATCTTCAAAAATATCTATTTTGGCTTTAAAAAAAGAGAAAATGTAAAATATGTGTAATTGCATCATATTCTGCAGTATCTACATGCCCATAACAGCTGAGACTGCTGTGGAAATTTTCCCCTTCCGTTAACTGCGCGTGCTTCCTGCACGGGCAGGCCACAGTAATTAAACAAGTTTAAGGCTACATTAATGAATGGTAACACCTGCAGGCTAGTACAACACCTGTGCATATAAGGATGCTGGGGCCCGAAGCCAAACCTGGTGGAAGTCATACTTGTCCTTTCTGCCTTAGCAAAACTGAATGTAAATTAATGCTAAGGAAATGTAAGGTGAGTTTTGCATAGCAGCTAACATTTTGAACTGATCCGTAAGAAGTTTTTTTGCAGTAATTATAGATTTCTTGCTATAAAAGGACTATGTTTCCATTTCCCTTTCTGCTCTTTTCTAAATAATACATCTTTACAATTATTTAGGAAGCTAAATATTCTGGATTGTTTCATAAAAAATAGCTTTTTTTGCACAACTTTTTACCCCAGGAGTGCCTTGCACCTGTCCCCTGTGCACTTCGGACAGGAGGAGCTGTGTCACCACCTCCGAGGGGGTTCAGCTTGCCAAGGAACTGGGAGCCACTTACCTCGAACTGCACACTCTCAATGACTTCTACATACAAAAGTACTTTGGAGACGTGGTGAGTGAGGAACCCCTGGGTTGAAAGCCGGGTGGCATGCATGGGAGATATATGGCTGATGTCAGGGCTTCGGAGAGCGAGTGGAGGCCCACCACGAGCCCTCCCACCGAGGGCAAGACCCCACCAGTGTGAGATTAGGTGTTAGGAAGAAATTCTGTGCTGTGAGGCTGGTGAGCCCCTGGCCCAGGTTGCCCAGAGCAGCTGTGGCTGCCCCATCCCTGGAGGGGTTCAAGGCCAGGTTGGACGGGTCTTGGAGCAACCTGGGCTGGTGGGAGGGGTCCCTGCCCAGGGCAGGGGGTGGCACTGGGTGGGCTTTAGGGTCCCTTCCAACTGTAAACATTCTGTGATTCTAGCCAAATTGACAGTACTAAGGTTGCTCCAGTTTTAACTGCCTTCTAGGAAGTTTCAGGAAAGTCACAGGACATGCTGCAAGAATTTCCTCCCTCTACTCCTGTCCTTTTGTCTTGCTGGGATGGGATAAACAAAACCCAGCTGGACGAGGCCCTCAAAAGCCCCATCCCACTCTGAAGACGAGTTTTGATCCAGTGCCCTGAGTGGCTGACATCCACAGGTCCCTTCCAAGCTGAATTATTCCATAATATTATGGTATTTTTAATTTTAATTGCTCAAACACCCACAGCTGTTCTACTGCTAAAGTGAGACAGGTGCAATTGTTGAATTGCCTGCCTTTTTAGCATATTCTTGTGCTTGCTCAGTTCACAGTCGTGACGCAGTTTGCAATCCTGAGCAGAACCTGGGGTCAGACGCAGTGAAGTGGAATGAGGCAAAAGCAGAGAGACTTATTAAAATGTCCCACAACTAATGAGCTTGTTCTTTTTCTGCTCTCCTGAAGACAGGGAAGACCACTGTGCAGTTTCTAAATACAGTCGTTCAGATTTACTTATCTTCTCCGCGAAATTATTTCATGTTGTTATTTCATTTTCAGTTTTAGGATGTGTTTTAAGCTCAGCCTTTTTTGGAACCTTTCGGGCATTTGGGCTTGAACAAAAAAATGCAGTTCTTTTGGGGCAGTAGTTTCATATGGTGCATGCTGTTGTTGTCCCTGGTGTGTAAGTACAATGCGTTTCCATGGGTTTTGATAGTAAGTTGGAATATCTGGCACAACGTTTAGCCCATTTTTATTGGATCCTTTCATTCCCAATTGAAAACGAGGAATCCACTCAACATCTGGTTCCGCCAGAGTATTTTTGTAGTTTTTAGAAAGCACTTTGTGTGCTGCAATGATACCTTGGGTGATAAAAGCGTTTGAGACGTGCATTAACTTGAACTGAACCACCCTTTCTGTTCTTCCTTCCTGTAAAAGGGGAGAATTTCCCCTCAGCTCCATTTTTATTGCAGTGATGATGCTTGTAGTCTGTCCCAGTGAGACAAACTGTGCCCACAAATACCGCAATGTAATGTGACTTTTTCGGAGGACATGGTAGCGTTGCATGGTGGTGGTGGTGAGTTGCAAGCTGAAGAGCTTTTGTTATGGTTTTGCTGTTTCCATCACTTGCACTTGATCATTATCCATCAAGTGTTACTATTCTCTGTAATTCTGTAATTAGCATCTAAGGAAGTTGGTAAATTGAATATCTTTGTGCCTGGACTTTCTGGGAAGATTAAATACAAGAGAATTAACCACCGTCATTTGAATAAATAGTCTTTTAAATTGTGCTGATTCCACCTAAATGTGGTACCTTCTCCTGGCAAAGGAGCATTGGGACTTGGTGACCTGGATGACTGTTCATGGTGGCAGTCGCCTCAGCGCTGCACACAGCACCTGCTCATTCCCCATGGTTTGATGTCTAGGTTGTTCTTAAATAACTAGGATTTCTTAAAAATAACATTTCGTGTTTTAGCTGGAATATTTTATGATCCAAAGTTTGAATCAGAAGTCGTCTGAAAAGATGAAGAAAAGGAAAAAGACGCAGAAGTGCCATCGAGTTCAACCACCGCAGCTCGAACAGCCAGGTGCTCGCTGATGTCTGGTATCTAGTATCGTTCGTTACGTGTGACATGTTCTTTGTGCAATTTGCATTTTGTAATCATGACTGCGGCCCACGCTATCTGTCTTCAGCTATTCTGATTATGTTGCTCTAGTTGCTTCATCTTTTAGTGATGGCTTAATTAATTTGGGGAGAATTGTGTGGCAATACGTAACATTGCTATGGACTTCTAATTTATTTTAGGCAAAAATATCAGGAGTGGTATTCTGGTGTACTTGATGAAATAATGCAAAGGTAAATTAATAAAAGCTTTACATAAAAGCTTTACAGGCAAATTATAATACAAAGTCATTGCATCATGCTTTATTATCCCATAGTATCATCAAATAATATTTTTGTTTGCTGCAAATAAAACAAGGGAGAGGTGTATGCGCCTGCACATGATTTCCTGCACGTGGTTTCTGAGCATCTGATGCACTTGCTCAGTGAACGAATTACTGACAGTTACTTACCTCTAAATACGGGGTTGTCTCTTACCAAACGTACTAGAAATTTGCTTACATCCTTTATGTTTGAAGTTCACAGGCAAGGTTTCTTTCAAACATAAATGCCTAAAGAGATTTCATAAAAGGATGGACACTTTTTACTAAACTAAGTATTTCTTATGTTTTTTGTTTTACCATACTGTTTCTGTTTTTAGAGTATTTTACTTAATGTATTCAAACAGCACATAAGAAATTTTCTTATCGAATACTTTTTTCAAAAATTGTCCTTCGTTTGATCAGGTCTCTGGCAATAGAGTTGTCCTGCAGTTAGTACTTGCTTCGAGCCCGACTCGTTATCTTTCGCAGAAAAAATGCCAATCTTGAAGGGTGAAGCCTCGCACTACGACGCGGACCTGCACAACCTGCTCTGCTGCTGCCAGTGCGCGGATGTGGCGTTTTGCCCCGAAGACTTCAGCACGGTGGTGGAGGCCCACAAGGTCATCCTCTGCTCCGCCAGCCACCTCTTCATGCTGCTCTTCGAGGTGAAGAGCCCTGCCGACATCCACGACACTTCCATCGTGCACATGGCGCGGAGCCTCTTCGCGGTGGAGGCGGGGGCTGCCCGCGGTGTCCCACCCGGTGTCCCGCCAGTGAGGGTGGTGGTGAAGGATGCTGTCTTCTGCTCTTGTCTGCCAGACATCCTCCGCTTCATCTACTCAGGTACCACCCGGAACGGGTCCAGCTGCTCATTTCTCTTACAGCCGATGCCCTGTGAAGGAGGGGCATCACCCTAAGAGGCATGCCCTTGATGTTGGTAGATGATGTTCTGCCATGGTGCTACATCTTTTTCATCCTTGTGATTATGCTGAACAATGTCTATATGAAAGAAGCCCTTCGCCTAGATTTAATGAAAACTAAATGACCTGTTATTCCAGATCTAATGAACATAAATCAAGCGCAGTATTTTACTGAACAAAGTCCGCAATGTACCATCAGTTAGTTAACCAACCTGCTGTAGGTGAACCTGTTTTGGCAGGGGGTTGGACTAGATGATCCGAGAGGTCCCTTCCAATCCCTACCATTCTGTGATTCTGTAATATTCAAAAGCTTTGCCAAAATAATCTCGAGTTTGAGACAGTTTCGGATTTCGGGCCTCATAAATACTTTAAATGGCTGCATGTTCTCAACACATTAACGAGAGTGCAGGGTTACTTGAGAAGACTCAAGTCATTTCTCTTCTGGGTATGGTGCTTCTGAAGAGAAAACAGGGATAACTGGTTGGAGTGCAGAGGGCTCTGGACACATCACAGGTGTTTTGCTACCAATTCAGTGCAGGCAGTGATCTCACCTACCTGATCCCAGCTGTCTATTAAAATGGCACTGATATTTTTCTATCTTTTTTAAAGTTGCTTAGGAATCCTCAGGTGAAAGAGAATTGTTTTTTTCTTTTGGAGGTACCTTTTGTTCTTTATAAAATATTTTGCAAGCTGTCAGTACATAAGAATATACATTTTATATTTGCTGAAAGAATTAGACAGCTTTTAATGATGCATTCGGATTTTAGCTGCAATTAAAAAAAAAAAAAGCTCCAAGTAATTCTATTATTAGAGTTGCATCCATAAAGAAGCTTATCCAATCTCTGTAGACTGATACCTGCCTGACATGTGGAAAGGATTTCTGCCTTACTAGCCAAGACATGAACGCTGGTTTGTGAAGACACAAAGGAGACTGCTTGAGCTTTCAATTAGAGTTTGTCATTGAAAACATCCCTTCCAGTTCTTTCCAAAGCAGTGTCATACATAAAGAACAGATGCAGAAGTTTTTCAGCATGAATGGATTGATTTTTTTTATTTATTGGTGAAATGAATAGGGGATTAAACCGGGAATTTCGGCAGGTGAAAGATTAAGTGTGTCTGCTGCCGTCGGTGTATTAATTTTCTTTTTGCTTGTGTCAACTGAAGAGGTGAGAAGCTTTGCCCAGCAGCAGCTGAAGCTCCGCTTTCAGTCCCAGCTCCCCCCTGGAGGACGTTGCAGAAGTCATTGCACCGTTCGGTACCTTTGAGAGGGGACGAGGTCTTTTGGAGACACTTCAGGCAGGGACTGAGGAGAGGCCATGAGGCAGTGTCATCATTTTCAGCCTTTCAGGACCATGACGTTATGCCCACGAGGTCATAAACACTTATCATCCCTACGGTACACGTAGGGGCTGGTAGAGCCAAGGATGCCGTGTGCTATGTGTGCTGTTTCAGCCTTTTCTGCTGCAGAATTCCTCCAGGGCTGTGCTGAGTTGTGCTTCACCCTGAGCATTATCCATCTCTGACTCTTCCTTGGCTGCCTGGCCCTGGGGATCAGAGCTGAAAGTTACCAAAAAGCCCCATGGTGTCTTTGAGACTTACTCCAGCAAAATGTATAAGGATAAGCTATGTTCGTTTTAATGCTGGCCAACACTTTTAGTGGTTCCAAGAAAGCTATTGAGAGACCTAAGAGAATATAATGGCTCTGACTCTGAAAACAAGAGAAAAAGAAATGCCACTGCAAACTTTATGCTGATTTTGGCTACCAGTATTCAGAATATAACTGCGCGTGAAGCTTTTCTGGTCCAGACATCTGCAGAGCAATGCAACCAACAATATGAGCAGAATTTAAAGAACTTCCATAAATACTGAAACATTCAGGATTTTTTCCTGAATGTCTACCTGCAATATGTAGTGATTGAACAGGGAGGAAGCCAGAAATTAATTTTGAAAGCAAGATGCCCTAATCTCTCTGTACTTGATTGCATTCTTGTAAAAGTACCATGGAAGTTTTATTGTGCAAGAATTGCATCTTTCCCTTCCCAAACACAAAGATCTGGCAGATTTATGTGCAAAAAATAGAGTCTGCAGTATGTGTTCAGCATCAGTATCATCTTTTCTCTGCCTGCTAAGGCCTGTGCCCTGCTGATTTATAATCCGAATTTACCTGGTCTTGTGGCAGGTGCTTTCCACTGGGAACAATTGGAAGAAGATATAAAAAAGAAGTTGAAGGATCCAGAAGAAACTGAACATGTGCTTGAGAAAGTTAAATGTATCCTGAAAACTCCAGGGAAGGTACATCTAAGTCTCTTGGGGTAACTGTTAATATTAGTTGCTGAAGTTCTTGGGAAATTGTTTTGTAGACAAGGTTTCCTTGTCAGTCTTTGTTTTAAACCCTCTTTGGCTTACACGTCTTTTATCACTTTATTGGTGGGTTGTTCATGGGCACTTACAAAATAGAAATGCAGAGATGCTGATCTAATGTGCAGAATTAATGTAGTTGGTAAAAAGCACAGAAGTAGGTTTCCTAAACGGATTACTCATATTTGCAACTCTCCACTCTGTCTAACAATATGATTGTGTTGGGCTAGATGACCTTTAAAGGTCCCTTCCAGCCCAACAGATTCTATGATTCTGTTCTGTGATGATTCTATGTGTTGCTAATTCTCATGTAATAGAGGCTGCCCGGGAAAGCTTTGCTTTCCTGAGTGTGTGCCAAAAGTTACACTTCTGCAGTAGATGGGGAGAGGTGGCTTCTCTTCGAAGCGTTGTGATGTGGAAATCTGTCTATAGCTCAACATATTTAATTCACCAGATGACTTCACAGTAAAATGTAATTTATGTCACATTATTATGTTAAAAAAAAGTTACAATACATAATTACTTTTAACAACCATTTGTTGATGGAGTAAATGGATACACTCCCTGATACTATGGAACTCACACAAAGTATTTCTGTCAATTTAAATGGGAAATCGTCTTGGACTGTCTTGAGATTACATAATATAAAGATCTAAAGGGTTTTGGCTGTTTTAAGCTTCTGATTACTCAGCTGTAGGCCTGCCAGTCCTAAGTGTCCACAGCTAAAACATTCGTGGGGCTGGACTTAGAAAGTCCTGAAAACTTTTAAGATAATAAGCCTGAGTTGTTGTTTGTTCTGGGGTTTTGTTATGCCGTTGGGATACTTTTATTTCACATTTAAACATTTTTCTTTGAAGACCTGAGGACTAGAAATGAAATGTGATTCCCTTGATAAAAATTAGTTATATAAATCAGATAAAATTTTAACTATAAATTAAACCTCATCTGAATTTCACTTATCACAATCCAGGAATATGATTTTGATGTTGCTTCCTTTGGTAGCTTTAGATTACGTTTTTAAGTAAGAAAAACAAAACAGAAACTAACTGGAAGTACTGGGGTTTGGAGGGTCTTGATTATTGTCTTTATTGTATTGGAAGGCCCGGATTATTGTACGGGAAGTCCGTGCTTCAGCCTGTGAGCTCCCCCTGCCTCTGGGGAGGCAATGCCAGGGCAATACCAAGAGACACACAACTTTTGCCTGCCTTGCACCTGTATGCGGCATCGCGCCGGGGGTGGATGTTTGTCCCCCAGGAGACCTCAGACCTTGTGTTTCTGCAGCCTTGGGTCCAAAGTCTGGAGTCCGGGAGATTGGTGCTGCAGCCAGACCTGCCCGGAGGCGCTGGATGGGGCGGTTGTGTGGCAGGTCGGAGCGCCAGGGCGAGAGCTGGGGTGTGAGTGCAGGAGATGGGGACACCTCGGAGCTGCTGCGCGGCGGGAAATAGGAAAGTAAGCGACAGAGATGGTTGCAGAGGGTTGCATGGGCAAGAAGCACAGCTGAGTAGCATTAGCGAAGGAACATAAAAGTAGACAGCAGAAGGCTGTTTAGTTTCCCCATATAAATGGTGTCTTGTAATCTGTTATTCTGTCGGCAGCTGTACATGACAGTGTTTTATTAATAACTTATTTTGCAGCTAAACACTGTCAAGGACTGCAGATCTCACCAGATAAAGCGGCTGTATAACACTTCTCTCAGGCTGTTCTTTAATACGCCTGTCCTAGCTGATGTCATCTTCAAAATACAAGGTACGGTACCTCTGCTCCCGTTGATGTGGGCACTGCTGCGCCTCCAGCTTTCGTCCTCTCTGCGGGAAATGGACTGACTGCATTTTCTGTTGCATTAAAACGAAGACAATGTATGGACTTAGCTATTGTTATGGAAAGTGGGTTTTTTGCTTAGTGACAATGCTTGTCCTTATGGGTGCTTTACAGCGGCGTCCACTCTCAAGGTGGTTTGTGAGGGATGATAAATCTGCCCACCGTGGCAGACTTTGTGCCTCTCTGGTTCTTACGTGACCCTCGGAGGCTTGGCAAAACGAGGGATGTGCTGCAGGAAAGGCCTCTGCAATGGCACAGCACCAAGGCCAAACCAGGGACTGCATCACAGGGGATGGTGGTTTTATTTTAAAACATACTTGTCTTGCTTGCGTTCCCACCTGTACAAGCACTGGGACGTGTCTGAGGGCTCTGCCCAGCATCAGACCTCAGAGAGGCATAGACTTTGATGGACACAACTACACTCATCCTGAGTGAAAAGACCAGAGATGCTGGTTATTGACTCCTTACCACCTTCCCTCTGCCTGTCTCGGGCTGATGCTCGCTGTGGATGTGCCTTTCTCTACCCTCCAGAAGCTGACAAGGACTTCTGTCACACAATCCCAGACTGGCCGGGGTTGGCAGGGGCCTCTGGAGATCCTCCAGTCCAACCCCTGCCAGAGCAGGGTCACCCAGAGCAGGTGACACAGGAACACGTCTCCAGGCGGGTTTGGAATGTCTCCAGAGACGGAGACTCCACCACCTCTCTGGGCAGCCTGTGCCAGGGCTCTGCCACCCTCACAGGAAAGGAGTTTTCCTCGCGGTGAGATGGAATTTCCCGTGTTCCAATTTGTGCCCGTTGCCCCTTGTCCTGTCCCTGGGCACCACTGAGAAGAGTCTGGCCCCATCCTCTTGTCACCTGCCCTTTAGCAATTGCTGAGCATTGATGAGATCCCCTCTCAGCCTGCTCTTCTCCAGCTGAACAGCCCCAGGGCTCTCAGCCCTTCCTCAGCAGAGAGGTGTTCCAGTCCCCTCATCATCCTCGTAGCCTCCGCTGGACCCTCTCCAGCAGTTCCCTGTCCGTCTTGAAGTGGGGAGCCCAGAACTGGACACAGCACTCCAGATGTGGCCCCACCAGGGCAGAGCAGAGGGGGAGGATGACCTCCCTCGACCTGCTGGCCACACTCCTTTCAGTGCCCCCCCGGAGACCATTGGCCTTCTTGGCCACAAGGGCACAGTGCTGCCTCATGGGCAACTTGTTGTCCAACAGGGCTGCCAGGTCTCTCTCTGCAGAGCTGCTTTCCAGCAGGTCAACCCCCAACCTGCCCTGGTGCAGGACCCTATGCTTGCCCTTGTTGAACTTCATTAGGTTCCTCTCCGCCCAGCTCTCCAGCCTGTCCAGGTCTGTAAATGGCAGCACAGCCTTCTGGTGTGTCAGCCACTTCTCCCACTCCTTAGGTATGTGTCCCTCTCCTCTGCCTCCTTTAGGCTTTATTCACTGCCACTCTTCCCCCAGCGTGGGCATCTCTAGAGATGCTCACAGATGTGCTGGGGTTTTGATGACCTGCTACTTTAGGTGCCACCAGCACCTGCTGTTTTTTACTGCCCTTCTAGATGCTCCCGTGCAAATCTTCTTGTTTCTCTCACAGGTCTCTGCACCTTCTGTATGATAGGTGACTCCTTATGAAAGCAGACTCCAGCCTTTCAGGTGCCTAGGTTAGACCTGCCTGTTGCTTGATCCTACAAGTGTGAAAAGAAACATGTGAATTACTGCTTTTTTTTTTTTTTAAAAAAAAACCTGCAAGTCTATTGAGATGATGGTAATGATCTAGTCCACTTTGTGGCCGAGGTTAAACAGAAGTGGGAGACCAGAGGCTGGCTTTCCATGCTGGCTTGTCTCTAACAGAGCGTGAAGTTACGGAGGTTGTCGGTGGCGTGATGTGAGGTCTGCTCACAGGGATCCTCAGCAAGGGCTCGGGCAGGAGCCGCGCCGGCAGCAGCGCCTTCTGATCCCGTTTTGTCTGCAAAGAGCGTGCTTGGGTGCACCAATACGCTGCAGTGCCGCAGGTGATTTTTTCTGGAAATTAAATGCGTTCACCCTTAAAAATGAAAGTACAGGGGGAAAACAGCGTCACATGCTTTTGTGAGAATAAGAATGAGACAGTTTTTAAACGCGAATGATTTTCCTGATTTGTGCACGCCCACCCTCCATGCAGAAATGGTCTTTTAGGATTACACAATTGTTTAATTATTTTCAGCTTTAAATCTCAGAGCCAAAAGTGAAGCATTAATCCCTCAAAAGTAAGCACATGAGGACAAGCAGATTCTTTCTCGATGTTCTGTGTAATATGCAGAAAAAACAAAAAGATCTTTGAAAATGAGAACAAAGCTCTGATGCTGAGTGTAACGACATGAACAATTCCTCTCAGTGTCCCACTCCCGAGAGAGGCTTTGTGGGAAGTTGATGAAACCAAACCACCACTATATATTTCACAAAAAAAAAAGTTCTGGTCGAATGGGTTGACATGTATTTTTAAAAGAGTGTGCGTATCCACTAACAAAATGTGAACTGTTTGTCCTAACACTTGAATCTTACAAGCCTTTTCCCCTCATTCATCAGCCACAATAACTGTATTAAAATGAAATAATTACTAAGAGAAACTGAAGGCTTTAGTCTTGATCAGGCAAATACATTTTTAAGTCTTCAACTAATTCCTTGAATCCTGAGAGTTGCTTTGAGCTTTCTAGCTAACAAAAGAAGTTGGGAACCATTGAAAACAGGAGCGTGTTATGTCCATGTAAAGACCCATAACATGACTTAATATCCTTATTAGTAGGAAAATATCCAATTGCATGCACATACAAAACAGCATGCATATCTTACATCATGTCTGTGTATTGCTAACGTTATGTGCATAAATATATAATACCATTGACGTAGATATAGAGACGTTTTGTATGCAGCTTAGAGAATTTGGAAGTAGAAGCACAGGTGAATTAGAAACAGAACAAAAATGAAAAAGTGCCAGATATCTTCAAGGAATTAGGTAGGTGGCGGCATTGTGGTTAAGGAGGAAATGAAGGCACTAACGGCTATATAAGGATTTACAGGTGGTGAGCCCCTGGCCCAGGTTGCCCAGAGCAGCTGTGGCTGCCCCATCCCTGGAGGGGTTCAAGGCCAGGTTGGACGGGGCTTGGAGCAACCTGGGCTGGTGGGAGGTGTCCCTGCCCAGGGCAGGGGGGGGCACTGGGGGGGCTTTAAGGTCCTTTCTAACCTAGACCCTTCTATGGTTCTATGAAATTCACTTAGGCAAAATACTGAATCTCGTTAAAATCATACTTAGTGGATTTAATGGAATTTCATCTGCTTTGTGTGGTTATGTGGAATTTTGACTTCTGGAACACACATTCGTTACCAGTGGGATTACTGATGAACACAAATTACACATTTGCATAATAATTCACGGCACTGTATATTTATGTAATGGGTCAGAGCCTCAGTTAGCGTAAACTGGTGTGACTCCAGTAGTGTCAGATTCTATACTAGTTGAAAGCCCGTTTCTGACTTATAAAAGTTTTCCCCAGTTGGCGTACCTTGTGTTGGGGGCGGGTTATCGTAATAAATTTGGTATTTCATTTTGTTCACTGGTGGCTACAAGGCAACCAAGTAGACACCTTGACTGGTATAAAGTGAGTGTGTTATTAGTTATCTATTGGATATTGTTAATTTTAAATACCTTAATCATGTTCAGTGAAGTGAAGGCCTTCTAAGAAAACATGAGCTTTAAAATCAAAGTCTTTCTGTGTGTATAAAATCATCACAGGTTTTTATCTTGCTTTCGGCAGGTGCAACTGTACCAGCCCACAGAGCAGTTCTGGTAGCTCGCTGTGAGGTAATGGCAGCTATGTTTAATGGTAATTATCTAGAAGCAAATAGTATTCTCGTCCCAGTGTATGGTGTTTCCAAAGACACTTTCCTCTCCTTTCTAGAATATCTTTATACCGACTCCTGCTGCCCAGGTAAGAAGATTTAAAAATACACGTATATCTGTTACTTATTTTCCTCAGTGAGGCATTGGTAGAGAGTAATGTAGCAGCATTTATTTAATTGAAAAATGCCAATATTTTAATGAATAAAGTCCCAAGAAAGAGAAATTGTTCATATTGTGCAATAAAAAATCAGTCTTACTCAAGTAAAAATCAACTGCAGGCAGAACAAGTATCACTAATAAAATGCTGTATTTTTTTTTGTGCTTACATAGCAATTTCATTTCTGGTCCATTACAGTTACAATTAAGAATTACAGTTCTTTCTACATCACGATAATACTGCTTTGTAATCTTAATTCTGTTTTTCATTTCAAAATTGTCATATTGTTTAGCATATATTTTATTGTGTTTAATAAAAACAATGTTAAATTGTACCTTATTTATACACGTGGATATCTTATTTGTATGTAAAACCAGGGAAAAAATATGTCAACTGGAGTATTAAGCAAGAAAAATTGAGCTAAAGTATTCTTTGTGTCTTAACCTTTCTCTTTTTTAATGAGAAGAAAATCTACATACTAAATATGAAATATAATTTAAATACAGATAATTTTTCTTTGATGTAATGAACGAACGAATGATATTGTGATACGTATTTTTTGCTTTTGTTTTCTTTTCAAATAATTCTACGTTATGCTTAGGTTTTCCATATGTTTCTCCTCAGAGTGCATCTCACATTTCACTGTCCATCAGTTTAAATATGCAACCACTGTACCATATTTTTTTAAAAATATGTTTTCTCCATTTTCTTTTTGGCCTTTATAATATATTTTCTTGTACATGTATCATAGAGGTTATTCTTTGAAAGACAAGTTAGAAAGCTAAATCCCTCTTATTAATCATTGCTTACTTTAAATAGACCAACAGCACTTGACTCAGTATCTTCAAGATAAAGGAGATCGATCTATTTAAAGGATGTGATTTATTACACATACCTTCTAAAAAGTACTAATTACTCTTTTCCTGTTAATTAGATAGTTTATCTGGAAAATGGGAGTGATGTGGCAAACTTACGATGATAATAATGAAAAATAAAAGAAGGTGATCAACAGCAGCTTGATTTTGTATTCATTGTTAGGAGTTCAAAAGATAACTCGGTGAAAATTGGCTTTGATCGTCTTGTCAAAAAGGTAAAATACGTGTAACTTCTGTTTTCTTGTTTTTCAGCCAGTATTCTCCAAGCTATGTCTCTCTTGATCTGCGCAGAGATGTACCAAGTAATGAGACTCCAGCATATTTGTGAGCTTTACATTATCACGCAGCTTCAGAGCATGCCTAGCAGGGAACTGGCATCCACAAGTCTCAGTATTGTTAGCTTGCTCAAAAAAGCTAAGGTATGTGTCGCACATATCAAATAAAAATATATATGTTGACTCTAATTAGTGGGGCTTGTTTAATTGTTAAGATTTTTAAGATCTTAATAATTTCCAGTCCCAGGAACAAACACTGATACACAATCTGTTGATTAGGGACATCTGGTGGCACAAGGCTGGCTAAAATAAAGCCTTCTCCAGCCTTTCATAGCAGAATGTGCAGTCATACCATAATGTGTGTGATTTCCTTCATCAAGGACACATTTCATTAATTCAGCCTAATTGTAGCTTCTGCCAGAAAATACGGGTTTTAGGCAAGTGAAAATGCACTACTTCCTCTTTTAATCAAAAAGAAAATTGTGTGATATGCAAGTGGTAAAGGAGATCTAACCTGGTAGAATAGTGAGTGAAATACATAAAAAGAAAACATTAGAGGCTGAAAAAAGAGGGAAAGGGAGACACTAAGACGGATTTGGAAAACAGAATAAACCTGAATTGTTTACAAGGCTGAGGCAGGATACTGTCTTAAATGAACAGGATTTTGTGGAGAAAGAGGAGACAATAAAACCAACATGCCACGCTCCTTATCTTCCTTTTCCTCAAGCTCTGCTACTGTGCAGAAGACAAAAATTTTCAAGATTCATGACCAAAGGACCCTGAGGGGTTAGGTCACACTTCTGGGGGAGGAAGTTTTACTGTTTCTTCTTGGGTTTCCATCTGGTTAGATGTTTCTGTCAATGACTTTTCCTTCGTTATCTCCTACAGTCGTAGAATCATAGAATTGTCTAGATTGGAAGGGATCTTTAAGACCATCGAGTCCAACCATTGACCTAACACTGCCAAAACCACCAAACCATGTCCCTAAGTGCCACATCAAAACTTTATTTAGTAAACTGCTATGTTGACAGTGGAAATCAGAAATATTTTGACATGCTAGGCGTGGTTGTGTTTTAGACGTGGTAGCATTAAGTGTTGTTTGTGTTTCCTTTCTTCTCACAGTTTCACAATTCTGATTGCCTTTCAACTTGGCTTCTTCATTTTATTGCCACTAACTACCTCATCTTCAGTCAAAAGCCTGAATTTCAAGATCTTTCAGGTAATTTATCAATTACTTTTGAAACAAGAAATGTTTTCCAGTTCTGCTTAGATCAGAAGTGAGGTACTGGACAGTACTACTCCTGCATGAGAAGGTGATTAGGACTCCTTTAGACTACGCAGTCTAGTCCAGTCCAGAGTCTGTCTGAGCTGGATGGTTCACCACCCAACTGTGGGACCAGCACGCGACACGTGAAGAGCAGCACAGCCAGCAACCGCATCCCCTCGTCTGTTGGTTCCTGCGCTGAGGGCCAGGTTCCCACTTGCAACTGGATTGACTGCGGCAGTTTGGTCATCATATGTCGGCCCCTCCATGCCCTTATGTGTATAAGTTTGTTTAGTTTGTACGTTTGAATCAAGGTAATGAGTCACCTCCAATACTCATTTTTTTAAGGGTCGGCGTTTTATTTGAAGAAAATAGGATTTTAATAGTATTCTCCAGCAGATCTCACGAATTCAATAGCTAATGTCCATTCACATAAATAACCCAGGTTCTTCCAGGGAACTGATATTTATTTTCCCGGTCGGTATATTTGTTTCCTGATACTTAACTCTGGACAGTTTTGCTCCTTGCCTATGGGATTTTTCATCACCATGATGAGGGTGATCTTGATGGATCTCTTTGACCCATGGTTCTTATTCAGACCATTGGTATGGAGCCAGGCTATTCCAGAAGGGGATTTTTCTTACCAGTGAGCCAATTGTTTGGTCCAAAGTACATTGACGGTCCTTTTTCCTTATTTGCAAGGCTCATATACGTATATGTGATGGTGGACAACTTTGTAATCGTTATAAGCAAAGAAAGGAGAGTTAGGTCCTCCCTGCTTTGTTTGGACCTGGAGTTTGTCTTTCAGCAGCCTATCTGCACGCCCTCTGAAATGTCCATTTTGTGTAGCCAGGTCTGGATTAAACATGAGAGCGCAGGGCACCTGTGCTGGCGGGTGTCACCCACCAGTGGGTTCCGTCCACAGTGGACTCGCTTTGCGTTTCTTCCTTCTGCTGCAGGTGACAGGTTGTGTTTGAAAGCACTGTGTGATGTCTTCCTTGCTACAGGGCTTTGGTCTCAACCACACTGAGGTTCTCCTGAAGCTGCAGGAATCAGGTTGTCCTCCCCATTTAGTGAAGGTGGGAACTGCCTCTGGCTTCCCCTTGGTGAGGCAGGAGAGCACAGAGACATGGTGGCTTGAGGTCACCACAGGGCTCAGTCTAGGCACATCTACTTGCCCATTTCGTGGTTCCCCAGTGGGTTATCAATTTATCGATATAATTTATTAATTTTTTTTTTTCCGTTGTGGAAAGTAATAGTAATAGCGCTTCTGTCTCCATGTTGTAGTTGTCCTGATGGAGATCAGGCTGCGTATGAGCCTGTTGTGAAACTTAGGCGGTGGTGCCTCTGATAAGCATCACTCACTGGCCCTTGTCAGCCCGCACTCCGACAGCTCCAGCGTAACTCGGGGATGGGCTGTACAGTATCGCCACGGCAAATGTCTGCTGTGCCATCTCCTGGAGTTTCCTCCATGATTCCACCACTGGTGGAGCATCCAGGCCTGATGCAGGGCAGTACTAAAGCTGTTGGCGGTCAGATGAGATTTGTGAAGTCTGTGGCAGGTGGCTGGTACCAGGCTGGCTGCTTTGGAAGGCCTCTGCGGGCTGACTGGGTGGGAGGAAAAGGGCACCACGCCAGCGGACTGATAGGCTTTGAGATTTGGTGTCCACACACCCGGCAGCCTGCCCTTGGCTTTTCTCTTCCCTCTGAGTCCTTCCATGTGATTCACAGAGAGGGCGACACACACTGCTGCATCTCGCTTGCACCAAGGTGGCCGGAGGGAAGAAACTGGAGAGAACAAGTAAATAGGGGTGGATGGGGTGGAACCGTTGTGATCCGGCTTACCAGGGCACACACACGCAGCGGCATGTTTGGCTGGGAGCACGCTCCCCTGACGGCAGCGGTTGGCCTTTCTTACATGATTCCATCAGTGACAAAAATCACGTGCAATGAATGATAAAAATCTTGCTGAATTCTTAATTGCCCTCCTTACCTTGCTCTTCCTAATGATCTTGAGACAGGCTATTGGCATAGGGATCGAAATACCCTCCTCTATAGTGCTGCAGCATAGAAAAACCCTCACAGCTGATTACCACACCTAGTTATCTTCTGAGCATAAAGAATATTCATCTTTAGAATCATCTCTCTGCTCTCTTCAATGAGTATTGTATTTATTTTATTAAGTGACTTACTTATTGCTGAACATCGTGTGATAACTTTTACGTCTGCACTACAGTAAGATCTAGGCAAAATGGACAGCACTCATACTTACTTTTCTAATTGTTTATGCCCTTGAAGTTTTTTAGCCTGTTTTAAAAGACTTTTTGCAGCCTGTGCACTTGTGCTGTATGTTTGGATGTTACATTTAATTCCTTTATTGCTTTCTCTAGTGGAGGAGCGCAATTTTGTAGAGATGCACAGGTGGCCTTCCCATTTGTACCTGAAGCAGCTTGCTGACTACAGGAACTATGTCCACTCCCAGAAATGCCACTGTGTAGTGATGTGAGGAGACCGCGCGTGCGCCAAGTGCACCTCCACCGGGAAATTTCAGACTGGAAATTATGTGGAGGATAAAAATCACGGCAGGGGCAAACCGGGATACTGATGTGCCCTGGAACGCTGTGCGCCATAGTGCTGCAGTGCACTTACTGACATCCCTTGCTTTGATAATAAACCGCTCGACTTCTTTCCTTAAAGCATTGAGGAAGGTATCATGAAAATTTATTTCAAGCACAAGGATTTCACACCCATGGGGATTAAACATAGTGTGGGACAGTGTCATGACTGTCATCCGTTCGCGCTTCTAATTTCTGTATTGGTTATTTTATTGGTTTTCTTGGTTATTTTTGGCTGCTAAAACAGCATCTGTTGAAAGTAGATTTTTTTTTTTTGTAAATGTGTGTGCAATAGGAGCGCAGTCAGTAGTAGTGCAGGGAAGCTGAGAAGCCAACTCATAAGTTCTCTATTTCAGAATGCAAAAATTTACTGCAGCATCTGTTGGTTTGCAAAATAAAGGGTAGGCTTAATGAGAATTTTAGTTATTATTAATTTTCTACTTCAAGTTAAGTCTGTAGTTCCTTTTACTGAGACTCTTACAGTCATACGAATGGATATTTTAATTCCAGAGGAATACCTATGCATCACTACGTTCTCTAGTGCCTCTCAAATATCTAAAAATTGAAATAATTTCTCCTCCCCGTAAATAGCAGAAGAAAGCCTGTTTTAATAATCTGTAGAACACCTTTGGTAGTGTGGTCGTACTATATTTTTCCCCATGAGCAAAAAAGTCAGGAAGAGCTCAGAGCATGCCCATACGGTACTGGTAGGGACTGGGAGGAATGGGAAGGGAGTCAGCAGCCTTTTGTAGGTTTTGTGGGAGAAAACTCAGCGGCACTCGTGACTTTTTTGGGAAAAGTGGGTCTCATAATCCAAGGCGTGCCCCCGGTAGCTGACAGCGTAAATGCCCCGTGTGCTGGTCGTGGAGGGAGGGGGCCCTCATGGCCAGCCCTATGGGGAACTTTGGCTTTTGTGATGGGACTCGGAGCTTGACCCTGCCCAGCAGAGACGCGGTTTAAATTTAATTATCATCACGGGCTCATAAACTACACAGTGCAAGACAAACCTGATCATGTTTTCTGGCTGCCTGGAGTCTTGCTCAGGGGTAACAGAGAAATCCTGAATATTATGACTAGGATGACCCTTGCAGATGCTATTGAGAGTTTTCTTGACCTAAATCCTTGATTTGTTGTGCCGCTAACTTACATGTATGTTGTAACGTTAATGACAAAATGAACCCAACCTTTACATAAGGGTATCTACTGAGCACAGGTACTTTCCTGTAAGTGCAATTTTATTGAGGAAGTAAACCCTTCATTATCAGTTTTGTTGTACTATAAATTATGCTTTGGTGGCTGCCTTTAATTTTGGTATTATGTAGTCTGAGCCTAGAAAAACAAAGAAAGTACACTGAACAAATCATTTATTGTTTCCCCAACGTCCACAGCAGACCATCTCAAATGTACCTGGAAACTGCAGCTGTGAGATGAAGGTGGAACAGCAAATTGCTGCAGCTGAATCTTCTTTTTTTTTTTTTTTCCCCGGTAAGAATTGTTTATTTCAAAACAGTTTTATAGGTGAGTTGTGCTTTTCAGATTCCATCCTAGAGTCATAAGCTTTTTTTTGTTGGTTTTCTGGTGACATTTTGCAGAGGTTGAGAGGGCATTTCCTTTCTTATTTTTGGACACAAAAAAAGAAAAAAAGAGCTTGTGACTCAGCTGGCTGCTGCAGGCTCAGAATTCTGAGGTTAGTTTTATGTAAGAGTGAGAATTCATTTTTATTTTTAACTTCTCATCTGGAGATCCTGAAGTTCTTTAAAAGATGAGACATACTTATCGACGTCTTCCATATAAGGAGTCTTAAAATATAGAGCATTACATTGCTTTTCCAAGATCACTAACGAAAACTGAAAATGTTAAAGAAAAAAATGACTAGGAAAGTACTATGTATTGAAATTAAATGTGAAAAAAAGGTTATTTCCTATCATTGTAGTAGAAATTAAAAGAAATTAAGCCTAAGTGAACTGGATAGATATGGATAGAACTTAGGGGTTTTTGAAGCATAAAGTCATGAACACAAGCGAGCGTACAGCTGCCTGGAGACCTGACAGCACCCTCAGTCACAGCACGTGCTTCTGCCAGCAGCCGCTCAATTATCCAAAGTACGGGTTATACGCCTCATACTGACTTCTTGTACAAAACTGATAGAAACGTTGTGTGAATGTTCGTCTGCATTGCCTGTGGTCCTAAACTTTTAATATTTTGAAAGCTTTCCCAGGTTTTTGGTAGAAGTTCGTCTGTTGCCACTAATTTTAAGTATAGATAACAAATGACAAAATACTATTTTTAACTTTCTGTAGATGTTTTATAGGCATTTAGATATTGGCTTAATGTAAATGCAAACTCTTTATACCCAACCAAGAGAAATATTTTGCTATTATGTATTTTAGTCAGCGGTAACCACAGGTTTTATACAGAGAAGCCAGGCAGTGTAAAAATACGTATTATTTATTCACAAATTAATGCACACTACTATTCAGACATAAAACAGCTTTCCATTTAACTCAGTATCCCCATAACGCCACCTGTGTCAGGTGCACCTGTGCTGCCCTTGCAGACATAGGCCATCTGATAAATTTAAATTCTTAGAATAATTCTTACTATAAATTCTTATTTTTATTCCGTATGAGGATTTTCTGTAGAAATGTATTTATCTTAAAGCTATTTTTAAAACTGCTACTTTATCGTTCAGAAGCATGACTGAAAGTAGATCATGATGCTTGGTGAATTGCTGTCAGTAATTTTTTTTTAGCGGAGGCTTTAGTGGATGATATCCGTCACGGAGAGTCGGGAATTAGGGTACTACTGAGTTTGGTATTTTTGAATAACTCTGTGTGGTACAAAGTAAAAATTGCTACGGTATGAAATAACGCACCTTTATACCATAGTATAAAGTAAAAATCAGGAACCAGCCAAAGAAAGGTTATTCAAGCAAGTAGTTGTGAAAAAAAGTAAAATGTTTGAGGAGGAAACACTTCTGTGTTGGTGTGGGAAGCTTGCTGTTTGAGGTGTTTTCCAGGCAGTGCAGAGAGTTACCCTGTTAGTAACACCCAGGGCTCTGGGAAATGGACTTGTCGAGCTTTGATAAGCAGCTTACCGCATTCTAGTCTTCTGCTTTGGTGGCCACCACGAGAGCGGTCATGTCCTGCAGGAGGTAGGCTGTGCCAGAAGGGCATCCAGAGCCAGCGACCGCCCCGGCACCCGGGGGAGCCCAGGGGGCCAGTGAAGGGACCCCACCTCCCTTGCTGCTGGGGAGCTTCCCTGGTCCCAGCATCTCCCAACCCATCCCAGGCATCAGCAGCGTTGGGGTCAAAGGAGGAGGCCGGTGGGGAATTCGGGTGCCCTTAGGCAGGTCTTAGAGGGCTCGAGATTACAGTTTCAGAGTCAGGTTTAAGTGGAATTTCAACTCCCAAGTCCTTCATTAGAGCAAACTCTCAAAATCCACTCCTAGGAGACAATTTTTTGGATAGTAGATCGCACCATGTAATTCTTGCTGTACTGATACATGTGTATGCTTGTCCCAAGCCAGCACTAAGCTTTATAGAGACTAACAAAGAAAGCTTTCTGCACTAATAATCTTTTCCACGTGATAGTTAAAAAATTTCCGCCATCGTCCTTTAGGTCTTGGTGTACTGTTTTTGAAAAAAAATGTTAGAAGGAAGAAAAGCTATTTTATTAGGCGTGTGCTGAAACTCCTGTATGTTTTTCTTTTAATATACCCTGACTAAATGTGACTAAATTACACGATCTTAGATAATATGTAAAATTTTGTTACAAAAATAAACAATTTTCACTAGTCAGTCTCATATGATTATTTACCCATGTGCATTAGAAGATTTGAGAGTTAGGCTGGAAATATTTTTTGTAGCTTACTAGAATCATAGACTAATAGATTCGTACAATAGTTTGGGTTGGAAGGGGCCTTTAAATGTCATTTATTCAAACCCCCCTGCCCTGGGCAGGGACACCTCCCACCAGCCCAGGTTGCTCCAAGCCCCGTCCAGCCTGGCCTTGAACCCCTCCAGGGATGGGGCAGCCACAGCTTCTCTGGGCAACCTGGGCCTGGGGCTCACCCCCCTCACAGCCAAGAATTTCTGCCTGAGATCTCATCTCAATCTCTCCTCTTTCAGTGCAAAACCCTTCCCCCTCATCCCATGGCTCCCCTCCCTGACCCAGAGTCCCTCCCCAGCTTTCCTGGAGCCCCTTGAGGGCCTGGAAGGGGCTGGAAGGTCTCCCCGGAGCCTTCTCTTCTCCAGGCTGACCCCCCCCAGCTCTCTCAGCCTGTCCTCACAGCAGAGGGGCTCCAGCCCTCCCAGCATCTCCGGGGCCGCCTCTGGCCCCGCTCCAACAGCTCCGTGTCCTCCTGCTGTTGGTGCCCCAGCGCTGGAGGCAGCCCTGCAGGATGGCTCTGCCCCTCCCCGGCCCCTGCTGCCCACACTGCTGGGTGCAGGGGGCTTTCTGGTGTTGAACCCTTCACCCCCCTGTACCCTCAAGCCCTTCTCTCAGGGCTGCTCCCCATCCCTCCATCCCCAGCCTCTGCTGATACCAGGGCTTGCCCCAACACAGGTGCAGGACCCTGCACGTGGCCTCATTGTACCTCATGAGGTTCACAGGGACCCACTTCTCCAGCCTGTCCAGGTCCCTCTGGATGGCATCCCTCCCTCCAGTGTGTCAACTGCACCACTCAGCTTGGTGTCACCTGCAAACTTGCCGAGGGTGCCCTCGATCCCACTGTCCATGTGACGATGAAGACACTGCACAGTACTGGTCCCAGTATGGATCCCTGAGGGACACCACTTACCACTGATCTCCAACTGGACATTGAGCCATTGACCCCTATCCTCTGGATGTGATCATCCAACCAATTTCTCATCCACTAAACAGTCCACCCATCAAATCCATATCTCTGCAATTTAGAGAGAAGGATGTTGTAGACGGCTGTGTCAAAGGCCTTACAGAAGTCCAGATAGACGACATCAGCAGCAAAGCACTGTATGTTTTTCCTTTTTATTTTTGACCTTGCTGGAAAAAGATGGAGCTGATGACAAGTGCAGATCTGTGTTCAGGTTTACCTGCCAGGGTTGGGTATGTTGCTGCACCTCTTTCTATATTACTGTTAGGCTTCTGGAAGTTGGGATTCCTCTTCCGTTCAGCTCATCGACTAGTGTTTTCCCAAGGAGTTACTGGTTTGAGTGACAGTGAGGTTTGTACTTTAAGCTGTTTGGCTGGTGGTGGGCATTTCTCTTTAGAAGCAAGAAAAATATGACAAGGGAGAGATGTTTTCTTGGAGTCATTTACCAATGAGGCTAAGGAGGACAAGTAAGATTGTGGAGCGTGGATTTTACTTGTCAGCTTCCAACAGACTCGTTAAAGCATCAGATACCTGCCAGTGTGTGGTATCAAGATAAAAATGGTCATTGTCCATAACCACCACCCTTTTTTTCCCCCCTGGCTGTTAGGAATTCTGATTAACATCCTGGTTGCCTCTGTAGCAGATGATTTAGAAACTATCTGAGTATCTAACAAAAATGACCAGATGTTTTGACAGTTAAATGTGACTCCTTTGTCATGCGCCCAACTAAACCTCTCGCTCTAGATCCCCAAGAAACCTCAGCTTCTACCGTAAGCCTTATCAATCCTAACTTATTACTTAACTGTAAAACTGGTGAAGACCAGAAGCATCTCCAAGCTGAACCCTGTGGTTCCCAGGCTGTGAACATGAACAAGCGCTGGAGAAGGAGTGCACCAGCAGTGTCATTTACTGTAAATTCAAACTGTATCACATGAACAAGAAGCATTAAGGCTTTATGGGAGGTAAAATGGAAATATTTCACGAGGTGAAGGATTTTAGACCTAACATCTGTATTTAGCTATTTCTGCTTTCCTGTCCCAGTTCAGCTTGCAATACGTATGCAGTTACTCGGCTGCATGGATAAGATCTTTCCTGCCCTTGGGAAAGGGCCATGTAGCAGGTGCTGCTGGAGGCCAAAAGCTCCAGCTCTTCACCGAGACACCCCAACACCCGAGTACTCAATTTATGGCAGGGAATTTAATGTTGGCAAAGGTACTCCAATACAAATCTCCTCCAAAATGTTAAGCAAGAAGGGAAGTAGCATGACTTTTTCAAGCACTAAAAATAGAAGTTTGTGGCTGCAGTTTTAACTGTTACAGAGCAGTTTCCCTCATCATGTGCAGCAATAATTACTGCCCATCCTCCAAATTTCTGTAGAACACACCCTCCAGCAGCAGTTCTGACGCAGCTCCAGATGTGCATGGTGTGACCATGCATGAGATGATTCCTACAGCAGCCTCGCCTGGCACTCCTTCTGCATGGCAGTGTTTAAAGTTTGCTATTAGATTTTAAACTTTTAATCCAGTGGAAATTCTGGCTGCATAAAAGGACTGGGAGCTGTGAGTTCTGCTTGAGAACGGCTTAAAAATAAATATCTGTCATGCAATCCAGGAAACATCTCCATTGAACTTCTCATATTTAAGAGAACCCTCTGCCCTTTGCCCGTGAGAGGGTTAAGATATGCTGAGAAAACATGAATCTGTGGAAATTTGCAGAAGTCGGCTTAAGTTGTCTGGGGCTCGCTGAAATAGGACATTGCTACTCTGCCAAGAGCCAAAGGACTTTATTGCCAAGAACGAAGCTTGTGGCTTTCCCCTTCCTTTCCAAGCAGGGGAGAAAGCCCGTGATTTCTTCTCTTTAGCTCCCGGTGAGGGTAAGGAGGACCGGCAGCCCCAGATGGTGTTACTGGGGTGTTTTGCGGCGGGAAGAGGTTTCACGGCTGCTGGAGGCTCTTGTGCTGCCTCGTCACCGGGGGAGGGATGCGTGTCCAGGGGAGGCTTTGTCAAGGATGAGTCATCAGGGCCACGCTGACACGGGAGCCCCAGGGCTGGGATGGGTTCTCCTAAGGCTTTGTCTGCTCAGCAAATCCTAAAGGTTGAACTGTTTATCAAAAATCACAAAAGCTTCAGGCTTGAAAAAAACAGCAACTTTAATTCCACAGGTTTTAGCTGAACTTTTTAAAAAAAAAAAAACAACCAAAACAAAATAAACGAAAACCAAGCTTTTGATTTTTTTGTTAAAAAAAAAAAAGGAGGGGGTAAAAAAGGATGAGAGAAGCAAAAGTGAGGAGGGTTTTATTCCTTGAGGTTTTTTGCCTCATCATCAAATTGAAAACGTCGTTGAACTTTTTTGTTGGGAGATAGTGTTGTTTTAATGCCAAGAATTTAAAACAACTCTTGACCCAGTTGGACTTGGCAGCAGTCGTGCCGTGCGTTTCCCGTAAATCCATTTGCTGACCGGGCGCTGCTCGGGCTGGCTCCGCGTCCTCCCCGCGCCTCTCCGCGGGACGTTCCGCGCTGAGCAGCCGCCCCGACCGCCGCTGCCCCACGGTGCGACTGCAGTGAAAAATGGAAAAAACGCTTCCTCCCAGCAGCTGCCTTGTAACGAAACCCTTACCAAAAAACCAAAGGGCTGCTCCGACGATTCGTCACGACTCTGCCGTGGGAGGTCAGACAAAAGACGATGGGTCATCGGGGCAGGGGATGCGCGGATGGGCTGCAGTGGCTGTTTTCAAGACGGTGTTGCAGGAGACTCATGTTATAGCGGTCTGTGCTAAACATTATAGCACATTATCACAGTCCAGCTCAGACCATTGCAACGGCAATTTTTACAGGACACGGAAAACATTGAGAATTTCCGCAGGATCATTTGGGAGAGACAGGTAGGAAGAAGTTTGTGGAGAAAAAAGAGGCATTTAGGGTGTGTGCATGAATGGGTCTGTATAAAAAGAACCACAACGGTGAACACAGCCACTTAGAGCAAGTGTATTTTATTGGGCTGATCAGGTCATGCCCTGGACCTCTTTCCATAGCTACAGAAAGCATGAAGAGATATTAACGTACTGAAGCGCTGATCAATGAAAGGAAAAGAACCTGCATTTGCAGAAAAGGTGCATTTGATCCGACAGAAGGAAGTGGCAAAGAAGAATTTCCTTGAACTTCCAAGAAGCGTATATGTCAAAAGGAGGCGGCCATGGCTCATGGTCATCTCTCTCCTGAAAGTAGAAACAGCAGGCATAATGGGAGGAGATCACCGCTGTTAGGAACTACTTGATTATAGAATCATAGACCCATAGAGTCATAGAATCATAGAATCTTCATGGTTGGAAAGGACCTTTGAGATCATCGAGTCCAACCATACACTCACAAGAAACCCCCCCTACAATCTCTGCCACTAGAGCATGCCCTGAAGTGACAAATCTACACGTTTCTTAAATACCTCTAGGGATGGTGACACAACCACCTCCCTGGGCAGGCTGTTCCAGTGCCTGACCACTCTTTCAGTAAAGCAATTCTTCCTAATATCTAATCTAAACCTCCCCTGCCGCAACAGACTTTGGAGACTTTCTAAACAGTGCTTTTACATGTAAATATATATTTCACCTGTGCGCAGATTTATGTGTGTGTCTGTATGTATGCACACAGGTCTTGTGCACATACACACACATTATATATATTGCACATATTGTAAGTCCACCCATATTTGCTAAAATCACCTTACCAAACTAGTAAGTTTTATTTGGTAAGGAAAACAAGTCAAGTCATCAGCCACTTGAGCGCTTGCATGTTTGACTCAAGCTACTGTCATGCTTCCAAGCTCCTTATTGTGCAGCACACACAGGAGCTGAATTGTGCACACCCACACCCACGAACACACCCCTGTCTGTCTGCACAGTGAGATGCACCTCAGCTTCTGAAGAAGCGGAATATAAGTTTTAAAAAAATATTTTACATGCTACAATGAGTTGTTGGAGGGACGCTTGATGAGTGAGAGCGGCAGGCCCCGGGCTGTGTCGGTCTTTCCCCGTATGGTTTAAAGGAGGAGCCAGTTGTTCGCTTCTTGCACTGGGATTAACGCAGCCCACAGGTTTACATGTATCTGGGCTGTCACTCTTGGCGTGGGTTATTTTCATTAGCGATGTCCCTAAAAGCACACTCACGGCCCATTCCCACGCGTGCCCCACACCAACGCAGCGATGGCACACATCACCCAAACCACTTGCTGGAGCAGGACCCTCTGCCTTCTTTCTGCAGGGCTGGCTGCCCTAACACCTCTTCCTCCTTTTCTGCAAAAAAGCCAAGTATTTGAGACTTCCTAAAAGGCATGACTCTCCCCTTGCCTCCGTTCTCTTCAGTTGCCCTTGGGTGCAGTGAGGACCAGAGGTCGTCCATTGCAGCATCTGTCTCCTCCTGCTCTGCATCTTTTATTGCTGCTGCTTTGCTCGTTTAGGTTATTGCTCTGTTTCTGCTGTGCCTTGCTATCTGTTACCTGGGACTCATATTTTAGGCTGCTCTGTCCTGTCCTCTAACCTCCTCCTCCAAAAGCGGTCTGTCCAAAACCTGGCAGTCCGGAGAACAAGGGGATGTATCAGGAGAGCATTGTGGCTGAGGGAGGGAGGCACAGCTGGGCTCTACGGCAAAAGGGCAGTGCCCGGGAGGTGGGAGCAAGGACAGGCTGCACAGAAGGAATTCAGAAACGTTGCCCAGGACCTAGGTAGTGTGGAGGAACGGGTGGGCAGGAACCTTATGAAATTCAGCTGGAGGTGAGTTTTGTCTGTCGGGAGCCGCCTCGTTGGGTGACACAGGCTGGGGCTGACTGGCTGGAGGGCAGCTCCACAAAACGTGGCCAGGAGGGGGTCTCGGCAGCCAGGGGGGTGAGCACCAGCCATCAGCAATGTCCTGGCAGCAAGGAGGGACACCAGCACCCTGGGCTGCCTTCACGGCAGTGCCCCTGCAGGGTGGCGTGTGACGGGAGGGCAAGAGACATTGGATGTGTAAGGGAAGAAGTTTTGCCCATTTGGAGAGTGAAACAGTCGCAGAAAGGTTGTGCAGACTCTGTCCTTGAAGGTTTTCCAGGACCTGACTGGGTAAAGCCCTGAGGAAGGAACCTGGTCTGATCCCATAGCTGACCCAGCTGGGCGCAAGGGGCTGGATGAGAGATCCAGAGGTCTCCTCTGACCTGACCAATGCCATGAGTCTCCTCTTATTTGCTAGCATCTTGTCCCAGAAGCCGTCTCAGCTGCACTTGCAAAGCCAAGGCCCCAAACTACCTTAGCCTAAATGTTGAAGGCTCTTCCCTGCTCTGCTCATCTCCTGTGTGCTGTTTCCCTGTGTGGAAGATACTGCACACACATATGGGACCTCCACAAACTTCAGCCATCTCTGTGTGCTCTGACTGGTTCCCTGCTGCAGCATTTCTCCATGCCCGTGTGCAAGGACCTCAGAAAGTCCTGCTGAGGGTCACCACATTCTGCACTTGCAGAAAGGTACAGTGAGTCCCTCACAGACTGTCCAGACCTTTTTTAAAGCTGATCACAATATAAGAAAAGCCCATCTTCTATGAGCAGTCAGGCTGAAACTTCAGAGAGTTTGTTTTAGAGAAACAGGGTCCATCTTCTGATGTGGGGAAATTAAAAAAAAAGGAAGATCTACAAGCTGAACAATTTTGTCTAGATCCTAGGGAAAGGCTAACAACTGAAACCTGTGTTGTCAGAGATTTTGGTGACATTTCTTTCAAGTACGCAGGAAGAAAGTCATGTGTATGTACTACAACTGGGAATTCCAGAAATGAATTCATACTGTGCTGCTATGTAATGGCACACAACACTGCTCCGTCAAGTCATGCTTCGGTATTTAAAATATTCAAATTTGTCAAAATATTCAAAATACCACTGGAAAAGCACTGCTGTTGGCCAGAGAGCCTGCCCAGGACTTACCCTGCAGCTACTTCCGAGCACCGATCCGCTGCAGCATTGCCGGGAGCTTACAGCTTATCCTCTCCAGGTCGGATAACCCTCCGATGCAGTGTTTCCCGATGAACACGCGAGGGACCTGGGCACAAAACACCGCCACGGGTTGATGAGTGGAGCTGGGCTGCTGCAGGCAAAGAGCCGGGGGAGGATTTTTCTGGGAAGCAGACCTCACGCTGAGGAGACCGTGGTTTACCAAATCCTCCTCTTGTCCCAGCCCCTCGTCTGTCTGAAAGCCTGCTGCTAGAAAAGAAGGGGTAGGGGAACACTCTGCATTTTACAGAGGGTGCAGGAGGACAAAACCACACTCCAGGGTAGCGCTGGGAATGCTCCAAACACATCACCCCCGAGCAGCGAGCGAGCAGCTCCGAGTGCCGAGACCTGAGTGGCATGGACCACGCGTGAACCCGTGGCAGATTCTCCAGGAGTCCCACCCTCCTCCCCAGCGCGTCCCAGGCAGGTGAAGCTGCCGGGTGGGATGTGCTGCTGGCCGCCTGATGGCCACCACTGCTATCAGAGTCACTTGCCACCGCAAACTTACACTTCTGGCACAACACGTTCTCTACATAAGCTTTTCCTGGTCTTTTGCCCTCCTCCTGCTTCACAGCCCTGACCGTCGGCTATTTTCCTGCCTGTGCTAGTCCGTTGACTTGCCCATCTCACAACCGTAGCAAGAAAAGTGGCAATCAGTGCAGAGCCAAATTCAAACAAAAGCCAAAAAACACAACCTCCCCCCAAAAAACCCAAAATACCCCTCTCCTGAAGACCAGGAACAATTACTGAACCTCAGCACCTGAGTCTTCCATAAAGCATGCATCTGCCGCTCTCCACAGAGGGAAGTGAAAATAATTGTCAGGCTGGGAAAAAGCAGCCCAGCTGAAGCTAGGGAAAAGAAAAAGAAACGAAAACACAGAACTGAAATTATTGAGACGGTAGTAGCTCAAGAGTTCAAGAGAAAAGACATGGGCAAGAACAGGCATAAAATACAAAGGGGAAAAGCGTATAGTTCATAGACAGCATCTCGGAAAGCCCTCTCCCCTGCTCCTGTGCAGGCATGGACAGGTCTAACTTTGAGAGGACACCCCTACCCTGAGGAGGGACACCCACTGATGCGATGTGCTCCCCAGCCCATAGGCAGGCTGGCGATGGCAGCCCAGGGGACACGCTGCGCCCCCGACAGCGTTTTGGTTTATCCTCCCCCTTTGCCTTTCCCTCTTCACCCTGGATTTGTTGACCTCAGTCAGCACTTCTCCCAGCCCCTCACAACCCCTGATTGGTGAACCTCCCAAAGAAGCCATCCCTGCTCCATTCGCTCCCAGCCCTTATCCCCCACACACGGAGCGGGGGGAGATGTGTGGGCACCTCTCCCAGGCGTCTGTCTCCATCCCTCCCGAGGGCTGCAGACCAGCAGTGCTCGGAGGACCACGCTGCGATGCTTTCTGGTAGCGAGGAGCCCCCGCTGCGGCGGGGAGCCTGCCTGCCCCATGGGCGCCTGGGGACTGGTGGTGTCCCCAGGAAGGGACAAGACTGGGCGAAAACCAGAAGGGTTACTCTGACTGGGATGGTCAAGGGAAGTAACGTATTACTGGTGGGACTGGGAAAGAAGAGAGCTTTGAAGAGAGCCTGGAAAAGTTTGTTCTTCATGCTGCATGGCCAACTTGGTGAGTAAAGCTTTGCCATCACCGTAAATCCCCCAAACCCCAGCAGATGCCAAGACAAACGTTCTTCTGACACTTCAAACGTTCTTGTCATCACCCTTTTGTCCCCACTAATGCCAGCCATCCCTCTCCCCCATCCCTCCACTTCTGGAAATTACCTTCTCCTTTCAGTAACTGACTTCTCTCACTAGCAAACCTCACACCACTCTTCTTCAGCCTGGAAATCTGCTTCCACTTTCTCTTGATACTAATCCTACCAATCCCCCTCCTGCTGGGAAATCAGTTTCTGTTTCCAGTATGCTGGGTCACTAACAAGGCTGGCCATCCTCCCCCTGCCTCCCAAATTCCCCTCTGCTGGGAAAACACTTCTGCTTTCGGGATATGCTGGCAGTTCCCAGCGCTGCTCGACACTGCCGCTGTGATTCAGTGGATACCCAGCTGTTGGGCTGTGAGGTTTCCCAAGCTCTGCAGGGACGGTCACCAGCACATGGCAGTGTATGGCAAAGCTTGGGAATGTCATGGCGGGCCAGGGAAGACATAAATGGATTAACAACACTTTCCTAAAAGTGCTACAGAGGGCTGGGGCTGTGGGAAGAAACATAAAAGGTATTTATTGGCAATTGGTGCGGAAAAAGGGTATCAGGGTTCTCTAGGAGCCCAAGGGCTGAGCTTCAGGACGCTTGGGCATGGGATGCTCTCCCCAAGCAGCTGAGCAAGACGCCTCGCGTGGGCCCGTGTGACATGTGAGGAGCAGCCCAGGTTGCCAGTGGCATCTTCAAGGCCAGGCTGGACGGGGCCCTGGGCAGCCTGGTCCAGTGGGAGGTGTCCCTGCTCATGGCAGGCGTTTGGAGCTAGATGTCCTTTAAAGGTCCCGTCCCACCCAAACCATTCTATTACTCTGTGATCACTGTGCCCTTCGGGGGCCAGGCATCAGGCAGGAGATGCAGATTAACAGCCCGACAGTCCCCAGACAGCAAAGACATTAATGATGTTTCTCACATGCCCCAGACAAACCGCCCCCAGACAGAGCCCCCCCCAGGTGCTGCCGCCCCCTTCCCAAACTCAGGATGGGGACAGGGAGTCAAGCAAGAAATAAGGTCCTCTCTGCCACCCCAAAAAAGGTTAAAATGAAGCAGACAGGATCGGATACAAGCCAGGAAAAAGGCTTGACTCTGAGGGCGAGGACTTTACAGGAGGTATGGGCAGCATTAACACCAGCGCTTTGCCGTCACCCAGGTGGGACAGACACGGGGACACTGTCAAGCCAGCTGGAACTCCTGCTGTCCCAAAAGGTATGGATTTTCCCTGGGCTGAGTCCAGCCCGTGAATGAACGTGAAGCCAGTGCAGGAGAAATCCCCCCGAAACCCAGGGATAGAGCGTTTCCCTTCTGTCTCGCTGCGTGGAGGCTGTTGGCCTTTGGCATCATTGAGGCAGATTTTACAGGAAAAAAAGAAGGTGTTCATTACACAGAGGTATAATTAACGCTGAAGGGTGAACTGCCTGCCCCCTGTGACAGCACTTATGAGGAAATTACATCCTGAAACTCAAGCACAAATTGTTGCTCCCTCGGACAGATCTAAATATTTAGTTAAGATTCCAAAGAAACAGCTGCTAAACTTCATAAGCACAGCACCCACATTACAGCCAGCTGCAAGGATGGAATTCAAAATGCTTTTTCTGCTTTAAGTCAGAGGGGAAAGCAAATGTCCAAATTCAGACAAACGCGCAGCTCTATGTTCTTGCTCATTTGCAAACCTGTGCTGCCCCGGGCAGCGCTGCAGGAAGATCTTTGAAGGAGCTTTGTCTCACTGCCCTGAAAATGCAAAGGTACCCTACCCCTCTCCACCAGCCCTTCCTCAGCCAGCGGAGTCACGAACCGAGCCTTAACATCAGCCTTTTTCCACACTTCTGCATGTCACAGCAGTGAAGGGTGTTTGGAGGCGGTGGCAGGTCCCTGGGGCTCTGCGCCCCCCAGTCCTGGAGCGCGCCCCAGCGCGGCAGCTCCCGTCCGGCGGCGGCAGCAGGGGAGCCGTCGGAACCGGGAGAGTTTTTAAAAATGGGAAAGAGGGGAACAATTGAAAATGCTCTCCCTGTGGTCTGGCATAGAAAGAGACTGTGCTTCAGCCTCTGCGACATCTGGCCAGACTGTGGGGCGGCTGGGACAAAGGATCAGCAAATTCCGAAATACAAAAGCGAGAACTTACGGTTCTTTGCCCTGTTGTTTGCTGGAAGTAATCCTGGACATCCTCCAACCCAGTGATATCAAACTCCTGCAGACATTCAGGCGCGCAGACGTATTTCAACAACTCCAAGGCGTTCCTGCAGTAAGGGCAGCCGTCCTTCATGAACACGGTCACTTTGTCATCCCTGATTCTGCTCCTCACGTAGGTAGCCATGCTGCTGCTTCAGGGTGAGCCGGAGCGCTGCCCTTCTCTGGAGGGTTCACAGGCGGTCGGGACAGCAGCAATCTGAGTCCCAGCTATTTATGAGCCACACGGTGCCTCCCTCCCTGAAAACTCCTCCCCAGGAGGATGTAACTCTGCCACCAGCCTGAATGCTTTAAAGCTGCCATGCGTTTGCCCTCTATCTGTTTTTATAAATACCTGAATTGCCGAGGAAAGTAGCAGTACAAAAGCAGTAAGGCGGTTCGCTACCAGGTGTTATTTCAGTGCCTGTGCTGCAGGGCAAGGTTTGGTTATGCCCATCCTGCCCCTCACCTCACCCACCGCCGGACACTAAAAACACCTTGGGGGGACAGTACTGACAACAGGAAACCTGCAGGGAACTGAATTCCAGGCTTCCCACCCCAGAAGTGGGAAAAAAAATATTTGATTGTTCTGTGGGTACATATTTCTCCCTGCAAACCTTCCATAATGGGTGGGATTCTTTGCCAACAATTTCCAAAAGTGCCTAAATGGCTTGTCAGCCTTGCTTCAGTTACCAAAGGGTTTGTGCTTTACCCCCAGACATGGACTAAGAACCAAAAGTATTCAAGGAATCAGTTCCAGAATTGAAAAAAAAAAGTTCAAAAAATGTTACTTTAGCAGACCTATGTTGAAAATGTATTTAGGGAATGTATTAGCTGAGTCAAAGGGATTCAACGCACATGTTGTAAGACAGAATTAAGTACAATTTTGTAAACTGGTCAGAGGGAAAAATGTTAAGACTGTAATTCTTCAAAGATTTAAAGTTGTACAAGATTCAGCCGGGTGGCCAGCCCCGTAGGGCTAAGTTGTGCCAAACTTTGGATGTTGAGCTGTGGGATGACTTTGCACCCACAGTGAGAAGTTCGGTGGGACCACGGCCATCTCCAGCCCACAGCATCCCTCCTCCAGGCAGAGCTCGTCTCATACATCCACTCACCACCAAAAAGCTGCTTTATTGCAGTAAACAACCGTACGCAACATGTCACACCATTGCTGGACAGACAGTCTGATATTTAGTTCAGCTTTTCATTAAACCGCTCAGCCCTGCTCCACTTTATTTTCAACTAAATTGGTTTATTGCCTGGGAATCCCCAGCATTTTCCACATGTTTAATTTGCAGAGGACGACAGAGACCTCTGGGCATCACCCAGCCCAAGCCCCTGCTCCGGGCAGGGTCACCTCAAGCCAGTTGCTCAGGGATGAGTCCCACCAGGGCTTGAATGTCTCCAAGGATGGCGCCTCCGCAACCGAAACAGAGAAAAAGTTTTCCTTATGTTTGGATGGACCCTCCTGCGTTTCACCGTGTGCCTGTTGCCCCTGGTCCTGGCACTGGGCACCACTGGGAAGAGCCTGGCTTCATCATCTCCATTCCTCCATCAGGTATCAATGCACATGGGCAAGAACCCCCCGAGCATCTTCTTCTCCAGGCAGAGCAGCCCCAGCTCTCTCAGCCTCCCCTCGTATAATGGATCCCTTCACCATCTGCGTAGCCCTTTGCTGTCCGCATCTCTCTCCTGCTGCGGAGCCCAGGACTGGTCTTCAGAGGTGAGAAATCCCTGCGAGTATCTTGGGCTACTTGCCAATATAAGCAATCCACTCACATTTTAGCTATTTATTTCAAATAACAAGGCTTAATACAGAAGGAGAACAAAGAAATTCAAGTTCTTATTTTCATGCATTTGGAAGGGGAAAACCAGCACCAGATCCCACGCTATCTTTTTATCAGTTAGTTGACATTGCATGTGACAGGTAGGCACAAGAGCTCTGCCCCTGCCCCAGACAGGGCTTCCCAAATTCAGTTTTCTGCAGCATCAGCATTGTAGAAGGAAACTTGCTCCATTGTGCACAGAAAAAATAGGCATTTTGAGTCCTTAGAAAGTAAAATTTAAGCAGCTGGGCTTAGGCGGCTCTTGGAGCACCAGCTGCTTGCCAGGCACCGTCCCTGTGCTTGCTACACCACAGAAAGTCCTGGGCAGCGTAACTTCTCCCCACGGTGAACTTTCAGTATTACTTTTCATCCTCTTATTTATAGGAAAACAGAAGATTTCTGAGACGGGACACTCTTCCCAGATTATTTTCTCTGCTGGTCGGTTTTAGCCAGTGACCATTAGCCTTCAGAGTAAGTGTCATCTGGTTTAAATACCTGATTTCCCATCCTGAAACTTCAGCGAAGGTTAGGCACTACCTAAGTGTGCCTTTGAAGTCTGCATACATCAAATTAACAGATTTAAATGGTGACTGGTTTGGGGAAACCACAGTGGGGGAAGTAAACTAAGTAATCCTACCCACAGCGATAAGAACTCTGAAGCAGTATTTCCTGCAATTTCTCTAATTCTGGCTACAAGCATTTCTCTTCCTGAAGAAGAAAAGTCAGCTTCCGGTTTTATCACCCTTTAAAAATGTCCTAAAAGGAAAACCAGCGAAAGCTGGAAGCCCAGCTGGACCACTGGGAGGTTTTGCGATACCCATCGTTCCCAGTGTCTTTGGGGGCACAGCCCCAATTCTGCATCCCCTGCCTGATGCCGAGACCATCTCCAGAGGCCACCGGTGGACATCCACCTCCACCTGGCTTGGGATCTTTGCCTTCAAGAAGTTTCCTCGCCTTTCAGACAAGGCTGCTCTCATTGCAGTCAGCGTGGTGGCCAACCTGGAAACTTTGAGTGCAGAAGAGCCACCGGGACAAACCATGAATTTTTCTTATTTTGTTAATTGGAAATGGTGTCAGTGTATTGGCAAATAACTTCCAACCCCCCTTTTTTATGGGGGGTAAGGGACAAGGACACGAGGTGGGAGCAGGGGATGATGGACATACCACTTATATATGCTGTTTTTTTCTTGTCTGGCTTCAACACTGAATTTATTCTTGTTGTATTGTTTGCTGAACTTTCATACATAATACAGGCACGTGGTTCCTGGATGGACGCCTGACAATACCTGCTGAAAACTAAATGAACGACGAGGGGGATGCTACTAAAACTCGAGAAGCAAAACCTCGTGGTCTGTAGCATCAGCTCTCGGTGCGGAGTTGGCTGGAGCCCTCACCCTCTGTTTGAATCCGTGTGTGACTGCTGCCATGACACAAGACCAGAAAATAAGAATTATAGTCCGGTGGTGAAAGGTTCATTCTTCCTGGCATGTGGTGCCCACGTGCGTCCAAGCCGCGGGTTGCATTTCCAGCCGACAGGCTGGCAGCTGGCTCTCCACTGGGAGCTTGGGAAGGCTTGGCTCACATCTGTCGTACAGGAGGGGCCGGTGTTGGGACAGTCATCACCAGGGTTAAAAGACACCCCTGAACGAATGGTCTGCGGAGATCTGCCTGCTGTGAGGACCGCCAGAGAGCACCAGCGAGGGGCGGAGGGGGGAACCATCATTGGGCTATTGTCGGCAAGGAACATCAGTTCCTTTTTCTTGGTGTTATTGCTGTTCCGTGGGGTTATTGCCATGAGGGAACTAATCTTCTGTGAAATCCTACCAGGGCTACTGACAGTACTTTGAGATACTCACCGGGGACACTACACCTCGTGCGAAAATGGGAAGGTCTGCTTCCTTTGGGGGAAACCACTGCTATGAGAATGGGTTAAAATGCATTGCTAATATAAGGAAAAGGGGAAGGAGAAGTGTAGTGCTAACTCTGCAAAAATGTGTGTAAAAAAGTTAATAATATTTAGCATATATTTCTGCAGGTTTTGATCCTATAGAAGCTTGAAAAATGTGCACAACATTATCGGCTTCCTTAGTGAAGAACCATCTCTGCAGCCAAATCGTTGCCTATAACACCATGATTAAATACTCTCCTTAAATCCAGGAGGATGCAGATTTAAGAGAGAAGGTTGAATCTGCATCCGCCTGCCCTGGTAACAGTTATCCCTGCAGGAATATTTCTAAAAGCATCCTGGGTGACCCCAACAACTCACTGTGTGAAACAATAACTCTGTAAGCTTTTTTTCAAATACCGTATTTTCAACTGCTGATTTCAGCCCTAGAAATGACATCAAAATATTAATTTGATATTTATTTTTTTTTTCCAAAAAGGACAGTAAAGTCTCTATTCCTGTATTTTTCCCAGTTTTAAGGACTGCATTTCAGGGAGATCGTGAGTCAGCTGAAGTGCAGAGACTGGCAGCAGAAATGACCACAATCCCCAGAAAAAGAGTGAAGTAGTTAAAGAATTAGCTTAATCAGTCAAAAGAAGCAACCAGAAGCCCAATGACAAGGTGAGTCAGGCTTACAAGAGGAACAAAACGGGTGCAAAGAACCACATTAAAGACATTAAAGGAAGAAATCTGGCAGCGTAAACCTCTGTGACTTTACAATACAGACACTTTTAAACCACTCCGGGGGTTGCGCTGCCTTGAGCATCCTGGGCTAGCCAAAATCCTGAGCACCAGGAATGCATGTACAATATATGACTTGGAATAACCAACCCATAAAAACTCTGCGGTTGAATGAACTTTTCCTCCTGAACCAGGTAAGCCTTTTTGCCAATCCTTTGTAAATGAAGCATGTACAAGTTTTCTGCAGATTTGGAACGTCTGAATTGCATATTTGCATGCTAAATTTAGACACGTGAAACTAACTCTGGAAACCTAATAGCTCAATATTTCTATCAGGTTGTGTAAAAACATCCCCACACATCTGTGTTGACACACATGCTTAATCTTTAACTTCTTTTGATGACAGTTTCAATGAAATGGGTGCTATTTTGGACCTTTTGAGGCCAAGTGGGAGGGTTAGCAGCCAGGGTCTTACCCACGCAGAGAAAACCGGGCAGGGCGCTGGGAGATCTTGTCTGACCATGCTTTTGCCAAGAAAGCTTGGACCAGATGATCCTTGAGGTCTCTTCCAACCTGGTGTTCTATGATTAAAAGTAAACACAGGCTATTAATATAGCAAAAATAAAAATTTTGGGTTTTGTTTTGTTCACCGCTGGAGGGCTGCAGCCTGCCTGGCTTTTGACGGGATCAAATCACTTGAATTTCTCACCGGCACTTGCAAAGTTTTTTGGCTCTCCATGAAACTTCCTTAGAGATGCTGCTGATTCTGCCCGCTAGTGCTTTCTGTACATCAAGGATTTCTTGAGCTTTGAGCAATGCCCGACTGTGGAAAGCGTGTGTGCCCATTCATCATTTAACACATCTCAACCCATGTTGGTCCCCCAATACAAGTAGAGGGTCAGCCGCACTTATTTCCACGCAGACAGCCACGAAATAGGAGTAGAAATGGGAGGCTTGCTTACCGCTCCAGTGATTACCTAGCGGCAGGTTGCAAGGTCCATGAGGTGCCCTATGAACTTAGGTCCTGCAGTGCCTCCACCTGGTGTGACTCCGGCCCAGATCTCAGGTCACTCCCGAAAAATGGGACCAAGTGGCTCCATCTTGTGCTGCTGAGCCTTATTCCTTGAAAAATCTGAACTGAGAGTTTGTCTTTCAAAGTCCTTTCTGCCCAATAGAAGGCAGAGAACCAAAGATAAAAGTAAAGAATTGTTTTCTTTCCTTCTCTTCCCAACAAAAGGAGAGTCACAGTCCAGAGATGGGCAAAAATGGTGGAAAAATAACCCAGAAGGATATTTTGTTTTTTTTAAATTCCAGCAAACTCATCGAATTCCAATGATACAGCCACACGCACAGCTGAAAGCTATTTGTCTCAGTTGATTAGTGGTCAATGCATATCCTGTCAAAAAACCAGTAATATTACCACAGTTTTGCAATTGTTTTCCCTAATGTTGGCTTTGCACCACAGGGGACAGAATGCTTGGGATCCCGGTTGAAAACAGGGTTACAGCAACAGGCAGGCTGCGTATCTGTAGGAATTATTTAAGGATGGCGCACAGTGATCAGAATTGTTTTAGGAGCTTAGGAGAAGATGCAGCTCCTCTTGTTGTGCTAATTGTTGTATTTTTAGAATAAAAGGTTATGCTTCCCGGGATTTTGAGTGTGACGTGGATCGTTGTGACTGGCAGCAGGTGGGTATCGAGCGCCTGAGAATTCTTGTCTAGTTAAGGGAAGCACTGTGAAAGCCAGCCAGGCTGTTCCCTCCCCCTGCAGTGCCTTTCATCAGCATTTGGCAGGATAATTAACACCGTTTGGACATCCCAGTGGTACGTCAGGAGTAAATAGTTGTGTGTATCAATGAGAACATTCCTTTCAGCTGGGAATGTGGTATTGCTGCCAGTTTACACACAGACAGCATGGGCACAGCCATGTTCCCAGGCTCTCTCTGTTCCTATAATTGCAACCAGAATTTTAATTTTTTTTTTCCCCAGAAATATAGTGTGACAGTTGTCTAGACTTGGGAAACAACCTGTATATTCTGTGTTTCTGCTGGGATTAGGCAGGCCGCCTGCCACCCCCTTGTGTGGTCAGGGGTACCGTTGGGCCATTCTGACGGGTGACCAAGGGAAAAGTACCTGGGGAATGTCGGGGATGCCATGGGACTCTTGTGGAGCTTGTTGACCACCTTGCCTCTTGCATCACTCTTTATACCTCTCTATAGTGAATATTAGCATTTACCTGGTCAGGATGGATGTTTTAACTCCTGTTGGTAGAGATGAACGTGGCTACGGGATCATGCAAGCAACGGAGAATGGCATCCTGTGGGATGCAACTGCAGCGGAGGACGGGTGCCAGAGAACTCTTGCCTGGACACAAGCCGCTCTCCCTGGGAGCCTGCGGCTGCCCAGTCCCTGGCGAGTGCCCTGCTCGGGCACTTTGGGTCCCAGCGGCTTTTTCCTTGAAAAACAGAGGAAGGAAACCACTCGGTTGGAATGTTTCAGCACCCTCCTGGCCCCGCCGGCTTCTGCTGGAAAGTCAAATCAAAAGCAAAGTGTGAACTCTGGTTTGTTTTGTTGTTTTTTTTTTTTGTTTTTTTTTTTTT
>VYZM01003728.1:66437-94419 GCA_013398915.1 Dromas ardeola | reverse complement strand
GAAGGGTACCGGTGGCCGGCGCTGCTCATCATCCCCGTTTCTGGGTCGGAAAAGGACAATTCGTCAGGGGTGGGTGCAGGGGGCAAAGTGCAGCGTTTCCCGAAACGCCCATCGTTGGCGTCGGCGCAGGGATTTGGGATTTGTCTGGGATTTGTCCCCGCGCACCGAGCGGCCTTATGGGGACATTTCTGTGTGCCCTCTGTCCTTCAATACGTGGGAAAACACGTGTTTGCTTTTCTCATTGGCCCCACTGACATCAGAAAGTTCAGGTTTTGAAAATCACAGTTTTAGAGAAGAAGGAAGGTAAGGCCGCCGAGGTTCTTGGTCTTTTGAGGGAGGCCAGGGCAGTTTCGTCTAGACGGGGGGGAAATGCGAAGTGATAGGGTGAAGAAGGCTGCTGAAAAGCAAGAGCTAAACCTGGAGTCTGGCTGGAAGCAGATTTGGGGGAAAAGAGGCCAGTTCATGACAGGGGCAGGGCAGAGGGTTACCCACACCCGGGGGTTTGCGGTGAACTCACCTGGCCAAGGTGAGTCGGCCTCTTCCGATAACCATGTCTGCAGCCGTAATCCACTGTGTGCAGCCTTGGGAGGAACTTGCACTCCGTATTGTGCGTTTCTAAAGAACAAAAGACAACAAAATCATCTTTGGAAACTCATTTCTGCTTTAATTTTCCCGGTCCGGCACACCTTGAGTCCAGTGACGACTTGAACATGTCTCACACAGGCACAGGACACACCACCTAAAAACGGGTTTTTTTTCTCAGATGGTCATTGCAGTTGCCAAACAAGAAAAATCTGGTTTGTTGGAGGACACCATTTACGCTCTGGCACTGTTTTGGACCCTTTTTTAATTCACCTTGAGGCAACCAAAAACATTTATTCTCTGAGTCTCCTGCAAGATATGTCAAATAAGAAGAAGGACTGGGAGGACTAGCTGAAAACAGACAAGGCTGTAAAGGAAGTAAGCAAAAAGGGCACAAGCCCAACCTGTTCTGTCTCCCCTGTGCAGCAGCTATTAAGCACTGAGTAATGTGACTGGTATGTGAGAGAAAAGACGTACCAGCTTCGTCCTGTGGCTTTGAAGAATTGCTATCGGAAAGAACTCAACGAACCCTTGTGTAGGGTGGTTAAAAGTTTGATTTGTCTTTGTAAAGAAATCAAGTCTTTCTAGTAATAATGGTATATGTAGTCACTGATCTTAAATCTGTTAGTTACGATCATGAGATGCTGGGGCATCGGTCTCATGTAGGTGTTACATTTATGCATTTTTATTTTAAAGCACTTGCAGCGGTTTGGTTACTTCTGTCTTAGAAGAACCCAAACTGAGGTGCAGCAGGCGGGGGGGAATTTACTCCAGATGACACACGAAACCCCAGGCTCTGCCCTCTCTGAGCTCTGTTATCACTAGGTCTCAAGCCAGTGAGCTTAAACCTTTGGGGTTTTTTTTGTGCGGAGCAGTTTCAAAATCTGTGGCGAAGCCTGCTCTGGGTTTTCTCCATAGAATAAATAACCCTTATGTTTGTTTTACATGTGTAAAAAAAGCTCTTTCTTGTCCGTGTTTGCTTGTTGGGCAAACACCAGTGGTTTGGGCTCAAGGCAGGAGCCCAAATTTGCCTTTTGTGTCTCCTTTGCGGATTTCCGTGCCAGGGCGCTGGGAATCACTGTGGTCCGGCATCTCCCCCCTGGCCTGTCTTCAGGTGGTGATCTCCCGTCCTCTGGTCCTGCTCCGTGTTTGTCTTGTGGAGTAGATTTCCCGTCTTTATGTCTCTCCGAGTGTAATTGTGTTCCCTGGGTGATGGAGTATTTGTTTAATTGAATAATATTGTGGCTAAGAAATGCTCGGAGTCATTTATCACGCTGGACTGCTGGAGGGCTGGAATTCAGTGTATTTCCTCTTGCTTTTGTAATTCTATAGAAATGCGAAAGCAATTTCCTAGGGACAACGGCGGTGAGAGTGTGTGCGAGCCTCGGTCACTGCGTTGTCATTGTTGCCTCCGGCTGCTGTTGGCACACATCAACCGTGAGGGCAGCTGGGCCGTTTCAGTGTGAAAGAAGAATTGGGGCCACAAGATTTGTGATGGGTCAATTGAACGGAGCCGAGTAAGAGGAAGGAAAGTGTTGCGAGAAAAATAAACAGCACATATATCAAGGCAGGATTCCTTTTGAATTCTGTGTGAATAAATCTTTATATTTGTGTGTGTACTTCTGAGGGGAGCATACCTGTACTTAGTACTGCTCTGCACTGAACATTTCTGAGAATTCTCGTAAAATGATCGAGGTGGACTATTTTTTTTTTTTTTTCTGTTACGAGAAGTTGTGTTGCCCTGGTGTTAACACAGGCATTGTTTTGAGGAGAAACAAGGAGATGTGTTCCCCTCCTCCTTTGCTTTGGAGCATGGAAAAGTTATTTGCAAGTCACTTTATAGCTGGAGCTGGGAGACCAAAGCTGAAAATTATCCTTACTTTTGAATGTATTCTCGCTTACCTTTGCCGAGAAGAGCAGACCGGAAAATCCTCACAAAGCAGACCTGAAGTGTTTGTAAGATCACTTTCAGTGTTTGTAAACTGGTTTGATGTTGGGGCATCCGATCAATATACCCCAAAATATATGCTTATCTTTTTAACTGGGGGTAAAAAAAAAAAAAGTGGATATAAATGAGTAGGAACAAGGCTTGCATGTGTCAATTCTGCCTGTCCAGGCTTTGAATAATGCTTGCTGCCCAATTTCATCCCGTTGGTGCTAGCCTGCTAAGAACCAACCCCGTTTTCCCGAGGACTTGCTTCCAGCTCATACCAGGCACCACGCCTGGAGATGCAACCAGCCACACTGGCTTGCCCCAGCGTTTCCGAAGGATCCCATTCCCTTCTTCTCCTCTTCATCCATCTCTTCCTCCTTCTCCTTCTCCTTCTCCTTCTCCTTCTCCTTCTCCTTCTCCTTCTCCTTCTCCTTCTCCTTCTCCTTCTCCTTCTCCTTCTCCTTCCCCTTCCCCTTCTCCTTCTCCTTCTCTTTTCCCTTACTCTTCCCTTTCCCCTTCCCCTTCTCCTCACCCCCGCTTCCCCTTCCCTTCCTTACTGAAGCAGTTACCAGAGGGAACAAAGGCCAAGGGAGGNCTTCCCCTTCCCCTTCCTCCTCCCCTTCCCCTTTCCCATCTCCTTCTCCTTCTCATTCATGTCCCTTCTGCCGTGCTGGGACTGTCCAAACCCAGGCACCAGGCGCTGACGTGGGGTGCTGTCTCTGGAGGAGGATGCAGGCAGCCGGCGGCAGCATCCCTGCCCCTGGCCGGGTGGGGAGCCACATCCCAGCGGCTGCTGATAAGTGTCTCCCATTAGGTGACGGAGGCGGATGTTTTTTCCCCACGGGGCTGCAGGACGTGCGTTTCCCAGACACGTGTCCCGGTGCTGCTGCTGTCACTGGCTCTGGGGCAGGGACAGCAATGAGTTGGCACTTACAGAACACACAAGGAATTTACAGAATTATTTAAAAGCCTTTGAAACATGAAAGCAGTTGGGATTTTTTTCTGCCCCGTGTTGAAATTGGAGGCAGGCTCCACTCCTGTCAGGTACATCCACGAACCCCAGTGGGTGCCGAGGGTGTGCTAGGAAACCTCCCAGCCTCAGGCTCTGCTGATAGCATATAATACTGAGGTTTTGTTGCCAGTCTGACTGAACTTCTGAAAAAGGGGGTGGAGAAGATACCCAACAACAAATTACTGAATATTAAATGCTTTTGCCCTTCCTGCATTTGGTTGTTCTGTTTTTCCCTTTTTTTTTTTTTTTTTCCCCCCTAGTCCTTTATTACTGAAGCACCCACAGAGTGATTTGAAGGGGTCCATGCCCTGGATGCCAACACGCCCAAGCAGAAGGTGGTGATGCAGCGGGACACATCCAGCTGTTCCTGGTGCCTCAGCGGGGAGGAAAACAGGGGATTTGCTTGGGATGTGACTCTTGCCTCTTTCTGAATGGGAATGATGAGGCTGGATGTCATCCTTGAAAATCCAGCAGGTATAGATGCCAATTCACTTGAATACGTCCTCAGATAGTTTAAACTTTATTTAAATGGAGTTTTTGCAGGATTTTAACACATCACCCTGCCCATGGTGAGAAGTCTGCAGCCGTGCCCCATCATTACAGCCCCTGGACCATCGTGGTGGGGGCCGGGGAGTGTCAGTCCCTCGCCCCTGCAGAGGAGGAGATCCCGGCTCCTCCTGTTCCCACCACAGCACAGGCTCCGTGCTCAGCTCTCAGATGTGCTGAAGTGCATTCACCCCCTGCTTTTTATCATTTCTCCCCCCCTTTTCCACTGCTGCATGTCTTGAAGGAAGCAGAGAGCTCAGTGGGGCATCGGGAAAACAGCTGAGAACAGCAAAACCTGCCTGATGTGTCAGAGAAATCCCATTGCGTCATCACCGCGTGGCTCACAGCAGGCTCTCTGCGTAAAGAGGATGACTTCTTTTTTGTTGTTGTTGTTTTAAATTTCACCTGAGTTTCAGGAATGACCTGTGCCTGAGACATTATCAGAGGGAGGGGAAGGAAGCAAACCAGGTGTCTGGGGAAGTGGTGCATACAGAGACGACCTGCCGTTGTGCAAGGAGTTCCACCCGCTCTGGCTGCGCAGCCCTCGTTAGTCACAGGTCAGCCTTCCCTGCCTCGGCGTGCTTGATCCCGTGGAAACAAAAATAAAAATTCCCCAAAGTGGCTTCAGAGGTGGAGTTTCCCGAAGGAAAGCAAGGCCAAAAGCTTCAGGTTGCTTCTGTCCTCCTGCCGATCTGCGGTGTGGTGTTAGTGCAAGGGGCTCCAGCATCCATCCCCTCCGTCCCGCTCCCCCTGATCCCCCCGGGTTTCCTTGCCCCGTGGCAGGGTGGACATGCAGCCCCCTAAGAAGCCTGCAGAGGGATGCAGCGCCTGCAGAGAGGCTGCGTCCACCTCAGGTCACCCCTGGGAAACGTTTTCTGCCGAGGTGGGATGTGGGATGCGACTCTGCTTTTTGACATCCGAGCGACGCCGAGGGTCTTTGCGGGGATGGTGCTCTGCTTTCAGGCGCAACAGCCCTGCAGAGGCACAGGCTGTCCTTGGAGGTTATTTTTAAATGATAAAGCATCATCAACAGGGAAGAAGAAGACATGCTGTATCTGTTAGAGAGAGATGATGTTCACACTGAGCATTTCTTTCAGCTTTTTTTTTTTTTAGTATTACAGAGATTTTTATTTTTTTTTATTATAGAGATTTCACTGTTACAGAGAGAACTACTTACTTCTAAGTATTTTTGAATGAAAAGTAAAGTCGTGCCTTACCAGGGTGACAAGCATTTTGTACATACAGAAATTAGAAGCAGTTCAGATTATGCTGTTGCTTAGAGAACTTAGAGAACTGCTCTCAAGAGAGATGCTGTGTCAGCCAGCATCACAATAAGCGTCTTTAACGTGGAGATAATTAGGGGTTACAATCAGTGGCCATGTCTACCTTTTGTTTTTAGCTGGAATCAGCAGCAAAAAAATCTGTTTGGCATAGTATGTGGTGAAGGTTGGAGGGTTTTAATCACATCCCCGTTTGCTCCTTTATCATGACGTGTCTTCACGAGCTGTCACGATAGAGGAGACCCTGTGCGGAGGAGATCAGCCTCCCCTCAACTCCGTTTTAACAGCAGATGTTTGTGTAAATAGTCACTGAGCTCTGGGAGTCAAACTTAATCTGCAGTTATCCCGGAGCAGGGTACCCGCCGCCGCGCAGGGGAGCCGTACGCCATAACCCAGCGGTTGATCACCGAGGGGTTTCCCAGCCTCGCCACGCGGCTCTCTCCCATGGTGTTTCCTGGCACGCAGGTCCCTCAGGGCCGGGCACTGCTGGCAATTGCTGCAGATTCTGTTGGCATTTTCCTCCCCGCTTCCCACTGGGATTCCGCAAACGTGAAGAAGCGCAGCAGCTGTGCAAGAGGGGGTAAAACAGCTTCAACCGTTTCGGATTTCCTTTTGTCCCGGGAAGCTGAGCCACTGCTCCTGCCGGAGCAGGGATGCAGACATCCCGCTGGCATCCCTGCTTTTCCCAGTCCTCTGTGATTCCACATCCCTCCGCCTCTGCGCCCTCCCCCTGTGGCAGGAGCCCGGGGGGGCCGGCGGCATCACGGCGTCGCTGCCTGAATCCCACAGTGCCAGCACATCCCGGCGAGCATCGGCACCTGGAGCGGTGACTCCGTAGGTGACGGCTCCCTTGGAGTCAGTCCCCAAACGATGGTTTCCTTCTGGGCCATTAGGAAGCTGGAAACAGGAGGCAGAGCTCAGAGGTCCTGCTGTGCTCCGTGTCAGAGGCAAAAGCCATAAATTCCAGTCTTGGTTTATTTCTCTTTTTCAGAACAAATTTTTGCCTAACATTGCCGTCGAAATTCTGCAGGAATCTTTAAAGTTACTTTTCCTACAACTTATACACCCAATAAAAATCTGTTTTCTTCTGGACACAGGAGATCGGGGCTGAGGCGTGAGGCAGCCAGAAGATACATATTGTGTAAAGGTAAACTTACATTGGAGTGAAGACCAAACTGCAGCATTAATTTAAGGTACAGAATAGCAGGCAGCTGAGAAAGAAGAACCTCTGAAGTTCTGCCCTTACGCCACACAAGGCCGTGGCTGTCGAGGTTTGTACCCTGGATGCCGGGAGACGCAACCTGCTCTTTATCAAAGTTTGCTTCATATTTCAAGCCAAGCCACACTGCTGAGAGGCAAAAATTGTCATTTTTAATGGCGCTGTAGTCCTGCGGGGCTCATTGTTTATAAAGAAACAAGACAAACCTCTTGCCCCCGGGAGTTTATAGTACACTCGGGCTGTTTGATGTCTGTTTTCAAGCAAACCATAGGTGTACAGGGAGCCCAACAGAAGGGTGAAGGCGTTGTGCGTTGTGCGACTCCCATTATCACCGCATCGTTAGGGCCGAAGCATCCCCTCGAGGCCGGCAGGGCTCAACGGCAGAGATGTCTGATGGGTCTGCGTGTAAACAGGAAGGATTTTTCTGGTCAGAAGAACCAAGCGCAATTAATAAATTAGGTGATTCAGCTCTTGCCCTGTGTCTGTGGCGGAACTGCACCACGCCGTGAAATGCCGTAGGTCATGACACGGCTGAGGCAGGGCAAGGCGTGCAAATATTAATCAGTGTGACTTTTATGTCTAGGAACTCTTGACAAGGGTAAGCCCTTTTTAATAATCATGGGAAAGCACCCTTGCCAAATGGCCCAGGAACGGTCCCTTTCCTGTCCCCTCCTCCTCCGCCACCCTCACATGGTGGGCTGATCTCCTTCCAAGTTGTGCACCACGATTTGTGTCTCATATGTGGGTTTTTTTTTTCCCCCAAGATTTTCTAAGACCCAAGACTTGTGTGAAAGAAAGATGCACTTGCTGTTCCTGAGGAGGCAGCAATTTAATTCCCTGCGCACCCTCTTGCCCCATCGTGCCCAGCACTTAGGTACAGCGGGACCTCCAACATAAAGTGCCTTTGTGCAGCCCGGCCGCCCTTGGGCTGGATGTCAGTGGGCAACTGGAGACCTGTGTGTTACGGGTGCGAGCAGCCATCTGGCTTTGAAACCTGAGCACAGAGCTTTTGGGAAGACAGGGCGAGATGCATCTCAACCTCTGCTCAACAAACCATGCTGTCCTTCTGCAAGAGAGCCTGAGCGATTTTGTATTTATATCATGCCTTTTTGAAAAGCTCTGGCAGTCCTTTCTTGCAAGCGCTGGGTCGCTGACCCAAAACACCGTCGGTCTTGGAGGAAACTTTTCACGAGGAAGATGTTAGGCAGCTTTTACAGGAAATTTGAGATCCTGCTGCTGTGGATCCAACACCCAGTTTTGAACTGGAGAAATTTTACCCCGACGCTGGGAGAAGGGCAGACCCAGCCTCGTCAAATAGCTGCAGACCTGTCTCTCCGCCCAAAGCAATCAGGGTCAGTGCAAATTACCTGCACCCTCAGGAGGAACAGAGCCTTGTCCCGAACAAAGGGCCAGGCTGCCGAGCACCACTCCCAGCACACGTGCGTGCCATCACCACGGCAGACATGGCGGCAGCAAGGGTGAGGGCACGGACTCAGCCATCCAGCGTGGTGAGCTGTATTTTAAAGTTTGAAAAATGGCAAATTTTGCGTTGCAGATGTTTTTGCACATCTGGGTGCTCCGGGGATCCGGCGGAGACTGAAGCTGGCTCTGTAACCCTCCTGGCTCAGGTGCCGCTGGAACCTCCTGCAAGGTCTTTCCACAAGGCTGACCTTGCCGGCAGATCGTTGGGTAGGAACAGGCTGAACTTTGGGATACCTGGGGAAAACTGAACCTAATTCCCAATGAAGAACAATGATAAATACTGTTAGGGCTGTCTGCCACCCTAGCCTAGAAAAACATGCAAGCCTGCACATCCCTGCCCCGAGAAACACGCACAAGGGCTGGATTCCAGCAGGGAGTCCTCGGCAGTGGGGGTCAGGAAGGCAAGCCACCCTGGTGGCACTCATGGGAGCGGGGCGATTACTGCTGCACATCTTTCTTGAACTCTTCTTGTGACTCCCTTAATTTCATTGCTCTTATTCCCTTTTTCCTCTGGTATTTTTGTCTCTTGCTATGTGCCTCTCAAAGAGCTTCATCTGGCAAAGAGAGGAATTGGACATCTACTTGCATTCTCCGTGGTACTACAGTGGCCCGGGGGGGGTGTGATACAGGGGAGGAGGGACCCTAGAACCGGCACGAGCCCCTTGGTAGAGGTTGTCTCCTCTGCACCCTTGTGCATGCGGTACGTGGGTGCCTGGATGATCACTGCTGTGCCACCAAAACTACCCCCTCATAACTCTTTTTAAATTGTCATTATTTATGTTCCACAGCTGAGGCAAGAGGGGAGGGAAGGAAAAGTGTTATTACCCATTTCTGACATAGGAGCTAATCTGAGTTGAAAAAAGACAGGTTTGTGGGTTCTAGAATTAATGACATCTGACTTCCTACTGCTTCGTCTCTTGTGGCTGGTTATCATCGGAGCATCTGAGGAGGATGAAAGCTCCAATTAAAATTTTTCCTGTGGCTAAAGGAAATTGTATGGGTTTTTCCCTTTCACCTTTTCCCTCTGAAATGTAGTGGGGCATGAGTGCGTCCTGCTGAATTCAGTGCAGGGTGACAGCGGCTCTGTGAATGTCCCCGGTGGTCTGCAGGAGAAAAGAATTTCTGAAACAGTCGCCTTCAATGGGGAGGGTGTCCGCCTGTAATCAATGGTTCTTGTAGAACAGCTTGGAAACAAGGGAAGAAAAGAGATCTGGAGGAGGCATCATGCACAAAGGTGCTTGGAGGTTCTGTGGATTATGGCCCCTTCTCCCCCTCCTCAAAAAAGGTTGCTAAAGTATGTTGAAATTTTAAGAAAATAAAGGCATTAAAAACACTCAACTGCTTCAAAAGGCATGGTCATGGTGCAGAAGCAGCTCTGTGGGAGGGGAGGCGGCAGACGGGGGTTCGTGGAGGTGGACGTCAATTCGTATGAAAGAGGTGCCCGTTGGGTACAGGTGGAGCGGAGCCGGCTGGAGCCCTTCCAGGCCGCAGGGTGGCCTTCGGGAAGGGGTTTTTCTGCATGTCATCTCAGACGTCGCCCCGCAGGGGCAAAGATGCCAGGGAGAGGTGAGATTATTACCCTGCTTCCAGTGGCTCCTGCGGTGCTCAGTGTTTGCTTTGCATCAGTTGGCCTCCAGGGTGGTCAATATTTGCTTATCAAAAGCTTCCACTTTCTGTCATTTCAGAGCAATCCCTTCCTTCCCTCGGTTACACTCTCACAAGATCCCGGCTCTAATGTGGTTAAAACCTAATTGTTAACTCTTTGCTCTTAGCACTATGGCAGGGATTGATTGAGTTGATCAAGAAGTCCTGTAAGAAAAAACTCTGAAAGACGTTCTTTTTAGGAAGCAAACCCACCTCTTTTTTGCTGCAATTTTAATGGAAGGAAAAAAAAAATTCAGATTTTGCATAATTAGTTGGGGTTGGAGGGGAAATAAATTTAAATAAAATCACTTGCCTCTGACTCTTACCACCACACACTATCCCATTTGCTTTCCATGGGATATATGCACTTGTGACTCTTGCAGTTCACACCTGTTCATGAGGTTATGTCTCACAGCAGTGCCCCAGATAACACTGGGAGGCAATCACAGCGATGGTCACTAATGGAAACGGTGTGAACACGACCTGCCCAGTCCTTCCCTGAGCTGCCAAGTTCATGACAGGGCACAGAGGCTGCATTTGCTTAGAACAACATCCTCAGGGTGTTGAGATGAGATGTTGAACAGCACCATCAAGAGAGATGCTGGGTGTCAGGTGCAACCTGAAGGTCCCCTGGGAGAATAATAATAATAATAATAATAATACTCATCATCATCATCATCATCATCATCATCATCATAGAATCATAGAATGTGTTGGGTTGGAAGGGACCTCTAAAGGCCACTTAGTCCAACCCCCCTGCAGTGACCAGGGACATCTTCAACTAGATCAGGTTGCTCAGAGCCTCATCCAGCCTGGCCTTGAATGTCTCCAGGGATGGGGCCTCCACCCCCTCTCTGGGCAGCCTGGGCCAGGGTCTCACCACCCTCAGTGGAAAGAACTTCTTCCTAATGTCTAATCTAAACCTGCCCTGCTCTAGTTTAAACCATTGCCCCTCGTCCTGTCGCTCCATGCCCTCGCAAACAGCCCCTCCCCAGCTTTCCTGGAGCCCCTTGAGGGACTGGAAGGGGCTGGAAGGTCTCCCCGGAGCCTTCTCTTCTCCAGGATGAACAACCTGGAGAAATTATTATTATTATAATAGAAAACCCAAAGAAACCCTCTTTAGCCTAAAAGCACACAGATCAGAGTCTGGAGAAGAGGACCGACCAACACAGTGCAAAGTCACCAGTATTTATCCCGTATTTGCAGCGGACCCAAGTGGGGTCAGCTCTCAGCACCCTCCACGACAGGCCCCATGTGATGACAGGCTTTTTGCTTTTATTGGCTAATTCAGTTAACATGCATTTTTATGTCACAACATTGTTGTTCTGGCTATACCTTAATTTTAACCATCTGCGTTTCGACAGGGGAAAGAGCCATGAGGAGTTTCAGAGCTCCGATCGAAAAGGGCTGGCAGTTTCGTTCTGCTTTTGCTTCCCGAGTGCTTTGTCTCAAAATGCCGTAATAGCAGGAACACTCAGGACTGGAGGTATGTTGTCTCATCAGGTCAAAGAAAACACACTGGGTAAGAACGTGGCTCTATGCGCTTCATCTTAAGCATAGCTTTCAACCTAAGCTCTCGGCTAATTCTCTTAATTAGTGTGATCGCAGAGATCAATGAGCAGGCACAGTTCTAGCTGGTGGCAGCAGAGGACGATCTGCACAAGCCCTCTTTGAATCATATAAAACTTCAGTATTGGTCGTGGGAATCACTGTCCTGCTATTTTAACATTTCTCTGAGCAACGCCTGGAATAAAACACTTGCAAAAGGCAAAGAAACGGTGTTGTTTTTTTGTCTTTCTTTTTAATATTGCTAGCATAATTTGTTGATTTGCAGTGGGAGTAGGATGGAAGGAAAAAGAGGGACACACACCCCCTAACCAGCAAAAAAACCCCAAACCAAAAATACTTACCTGACGTGTGCTTTTGGTGGCAGGTCGCTGATGTAAGAAGGGGTTGAGCAGAGCACCAGGAGGACAGAAGTGCGGTGCAGATTGTGTTATTCGTAGGAAAAGTTGGTGATTTAAAATGTGAACTGATACAGTGAGTAGTGAGTGAAAACACCTTTTTATGAACAGTTATTTGCAGAAACTTGAAGGTGAAAATGCCATATTTCTGAAAGGCACGTCTGATATCCTGCTCGTAGGTCACTTAGGTAACTGTAGCGCATTATGCATCTTTGCGGATAATCAGTCTGAAGCACCTGCTTATGCAAGATGCTGGCTGATAGCCTTTGAAGATAGACATCTCCTGTTCAGTAACCCGTCTGCTTCCCCACAGTGCTTACCAGTGCAACTCCTACCGCTTCAGAGAGATGAAAGATGAAACGAAGTCTGTTCTCCATGCCTGATCGGTCTCTGTCCCCTTTGCCGAGATCTGCGGCACGACGAGCTCGGCTGAGGCAGCGCTGGGTCCCCCTGAGCCATCTCCCTCCCTGCTGCCACCCCGGCTGCCTGACACACGGCTGGCTGCTCCGCTTTGCCTTTATCTAAGTATTTTTCACCCTTGTGCCCCGTAACCATCAGTGCATTGGATGCCCTGAGCACAATTTACAAGAAAGGGAAGATGAGATGGTCTCATCCTCCTCCTCTGGGGCAGGTTTTTCAGGAGACGAGAAGACAGGCAGAGCCCAAGAGAGTGTGGTCAGTGGCATCCCACAACCAGCTTCTCAGTGGTCGAAGCCCAGGTGTCTCTTGTTTGTGCTCTCTTCTACTCATGATGATTTTGGATGAGGCCATGGCCTGCCCTGTGCACGCCGTCCTGATGCAATGACTTAGGGATGCTTCTGAAATACTTTGTGGAGTGTTGCCTTACCCAAGGACCTCAGTGCTTTGGAGGTCAACTTCTACAGTTTTCTGGTTCTCTGTCAACTGCTGATGTGTTTCACTTACGTATTTTTATACCATGAAGATTCCCACAGTCCTCAGCTCTGGTCTCCGGCATGGATGCTGAATGTCCCATTGGGTGACCTGTGACTACATGAGACTTGGTCTCATCCTTCCATTTTTGCAGACTTTGAAGAATTTCGTAACTCCAGCAGGAGCATGGCTATGGCCACAGCCAAGTTACTGGCACGAGCAGATGAACAGGTCATGTATAATGAGAGCATGTGCCTGCAATAACCTGCTCCTTAGCTGGATGCGGTGGGATGGCATTTGTAAGAGTGAAACACGAGCCACAGGCCACTCTGGCCATACCGTGATGCTGATCTGGGATGCAAAACTCCTCAGTCGGGAAACACTTCCAGACGTTCTCATGGTCCCTTTCTGCCAGCTAGGAAAATGCTTTCACAGGTAAAGTAGACAGCAAGCCTGCTCTGAACCACGACCGTTTTTCCCACACATCACACCATTGTTTTTGTTGTCAACGGGCCTTGAAAGGCACTAGAAAGGACAACTCTGTGTGTATTGCTCCGTGACTGTGTGCATTATCTGCATTTGCTCCTTATAGCACTGCAAGGCATCTCAGGGGCCACCTTCCTTTTGCTTCTCTTGAAGCACTTGCGTTGTCATTTCTCTCCTGATCTGCAAAATCCTCACTGGTTTCCAGTTCCCTGTTCTGCCCTTCTCCTCCTGTGCTGGTTCTCCTAGCACTGTCCTGGACGTGGAGGAGCTTAGTGAACATCAGCCTCTCTGCAATTCTCATCATCTGTTGACCTTTTTCAGCAGTTTTGGAAGCAAGACGCATTTCAGCCAAGGATATTGTTAAGACTGTTTTATCTTGTCTTCAAAGTCACTGCTGTAAATCTGTGACAATCTGCTTGTCGTCTTCTTCCCAGAAGCTTGTATGGTGAAATTTTAACAATGTTGTGACAAAAATGTGTGACTGCAAGCAATTTACTGTGGAAAGGGCTGGCTGGCTGGTTAGAAATCACGCAGTGGAATGGCATTACATTTGCTGCAGATCTTGTGGTAACAGCTGGCGTCTTGTTTCTGGGGTTGTGACATGATATTCTGGGCACGGTTTGTGCCCATTTCACAGCAGTGGTAGCAGGGGCAGCTTTGTCAGTGGAGAGCAGCTAGCACAGTATTTGCTGTCCTTAGCAGTCCCATCCAGGAGAAGACCACGGTTTCTCTTAGAAAATTCTGCAGAAAGTGTTGTCAGCATGAAGGCAGATGTATCTGCCAGTCCTGGTCTGCCCCAGCAGCCTCAGATTGCAAGAGAGAGAAGACAAACCCCTAAGGGAGGGACGCTTCACCCAAGTATAGTGGGTTGTTTGGACTGGAAGACTGAGTTCTGTTCAAAGCTTTATTTTTACAAGCTTGTAGTGAATTAGTCACCAATAATGCTGAAAAGGCAGAGGTTCTCAGCACTTTCTTCACCTCTGTCTTTACCAGCACTGTTGGGCCCCAGGTGGGGGGCACAACAGTCCCGGTTGGTGTAAACACAGACCCACCGCCAGTGAAGGGTCGGTATGTGAACTGCTACAGGAACTTGACCCCTACAGATCAATGGGACCTCACATTATTCACCTGAGGGTGTTCAGAGAGCTGGCTGACGTCACTGCGAGGCCGCTCTCCATAATCTTTGAGAAGTCGTGGAGATCAGGGGATGTCCCAGAAGACTGGAAGGCGGCTAATGTCACCCCCATCTACAAGAAGGGCGTAAAGGATGATCCAGGAAATTATAGGCCCATCAGTCTTACTTGGGTAGCAGGGAATGAATCCTCCTGGGGGCTATCACGAGTCAAATGAAGCACGTGATTGGGAAAAGCCAGCATGGATTTACCAAGTGCAAATCGTGCTTGACAAAGCTGATCGCCTTCAATGACAAAGTAACCTGCTCAGTCGATGTGCGGTGAGTGGTGGACGTTGTCTACCTGGGTTTCTCCAAGGCTACCGACACGGTTCCCCACAGCCTCCTGCTAGACATGCTGGTGCGTTACGGTCCACACAAGGGTCTCTGCGGTGGGGGGGAACTGGCTGACCGCCCGCACCCAGGGGGTGGTGGTCAGTAGCTCCTTCTCAAACTGGCGACCTGGTACAAGTGGAGTTGCCCAGGGATCGATACTGGGCCCAACGCTGTTTAGTATCTTCCTTAAGTGATCCGGGTGATGGGATCAAGTGTATCCTGATGAAATTTGCTGATGACACCAAACTGAGTGGGGAAGCGGACACTTGGGAAAGCAGAGCCACCCTGCAGGAAGGTCTGGATAGGCTGGAACAGGGCGCTAACGAGAACCGTATGAAGTTCAACAAGGACAAGTGTAAGGTCTTGCACCTGGGAAAACGTAATCCTGGAGCACAGCACTGTCTGGGATCTGCCCGCCTGGGGAGCAGCTCTGTGGGAGGGGACCTGGGGGTCCTGGTGGAGAACAAGCTCAATGTGAGTGAGCACTGTGCTGCTGTGGCAACGAAAGCCAACAGGGTCCTGGTCTGCATCACCAAGAGCATCGCCAGCAGATAAAAAGAAGTCATTATCCCACTCTGCTCAGCGCTAGCCAGGCCACACCTGGAATGCTGTGCTCAGTTTTGGTCCTCTCTATGCAGAAAAGCTGTGGATAGGCTGGAGAGGGTCCAGAGACGTGCCACCAAGATTATCCAAGGACTGGGAAGACTGCCTTATGAGGAAAGGGTTAGCTCAGCCTCGAGAAAAGAAGGCTTAGGGGAGAGTTTATCACCATGTTACAATATTTAAAGGGTGGTTGCAAAGAGACGGAGATTCCCTTTTTACAAGGGGTCACATAGAAAAGATGCCAGGTGATGGCTACAAGTTACTACTAGGGAGATTCCAATGGGACACAAGAGGAAAATCGTTGACAATGAGAACAATCAGCCATTGGAATAATGTCCCCAGGGAGGTGGTGGATTCCCCATCATGGGACACTTTCAAGGTTCAGCTGGACAGGGCACTGGTCTTCCTGTCTAGAGTGTGGCTTTGCCAAAAAAGGTTGGACCAGATGATCCTTCAGGTCCCTTCCAACTTGGTGTTCTATGATTCTGTGATTATTTTTCCTCTCCAGTGAAGAGATGTCCCCATAGAGTTTTTTTTACTTGCATGGGTTTAGCGTTCAATCATACTACTCGTAAAATGGCTATTTTAGAAGCATGTATTTCATTCAGTCCTGAAGACGTTCTTAGCCTGTGCACATGGCTGTGGTTTAAGAAGGAGAAGGAGGTTCAGGCAGAGGGACAGAGCCTTCAGCAGGGAGGGGAGCAGCAGGGCTGTGGTCTGCAGGACACGACGGCTGAGCCCAACAAGGACATCGCTGCATCCACCTTCATCTTGTGCTGGCTGCTGGCAGAGCCCTTCGTGGCTCAGGCCAGGCCTAATTTTGACTTTCGTGGCTGGGGGAGACAAGTCTGGGAGTTTCTTTACCTGAAAGATTTTCCATGTCAGCTGGAAATTTACCTGGGAGCTTCAAGGTGAAGATGAGCACACGAAGGTCTCACTACCCTTTGCTCAGGATGAAGGCACGGGGGCTGCCTATGGGTGGTCACTGCAGAACCAATGATGACATCGCTTCTTTTAGATGTCCAGACATGTGCTGTTAACACGAAAGAATAGCTGGACGAGCCTGGACCACGACAGCCTACCCTCTGTGAAAGACAGAGAGGCTCCAGTTCACACACGAGAAATTTCTAAAGACCAGGGTATCTTATTATCTGTGTACATGCTGCTATTTGCTTTTTCCTACACTGAAAATCTTATCGGTGTCTTCCCATCTAATTATTTTTGGAGCAGCGGGCTGAGGCAGTCGGAGCAGAACCGGAGCTGGCAGAGGCTGCGTTCATCAACCTGCCAGAAAACGCCCGGTTTTGCTGTGAGCCCTGTGTGCAACGCAGGCGACCTGAGACTTCTCCCAGGGAAAGCCCAGGCAGGTCCTGCAACCTGCCGGGGGCTCCAAAACCGGCCGGGAAAGTGTGTTATTTGAGGAAGAAACTCCAGAGTGCTTCTCCTTGGTGGCCTTTTTCAACAGCCGTAGTCAGTCCCACCTCTCTGGCCAGAATCGGACAGGGCGTTGCAGCCAAGCCCCACCACCTCCTTCCCCAGGGACACAGCCCCAGCCCCACGGGTCTGCAGGGATGCTCCTCCTTTGTTCCCCAGCTACTACCACGCATCAGCAGAGTTTCAGTTTGAAAGCTGTAATCATTAAAAAAACCCACTAAGGTCTTGATCACAGTTGTATCTTGCAGCGTGATGCCCAACTATAACTTTTACTGGATTGGTAACTTTTGAGGGTTTTAAAAAGAGTGGTGGGTTTTTTTTTTTCTGTCTCCGGAGGTGTTTTGGTTTTGGTTTGGTTTTTAGGGATCTGGATCAAAATGACAGCTAGAAATGCCTGGGCCTGTTAAGTATGTGGAAACCACGCATCCTGAAACAGTTTACGGACACAGTGAAATGTGAACAAGAATAAGGGTATCTAACTCGTAAAACCTTTATCCATCCATCAGTTTCATATTTATAACCAACAATTAAGTGTTGAGAGTGATGCGACCACCTTGTACCAACGGTCAGTGAGCAACAGACAGACACAGTTTCTGTTGAAAATCAAGCCCTGGCGATGCCGCTAACGCCCAGACCCAAGAGAGTGCTCCTGCCACCTTCCCCGCCTGCTGCGCGTACCGGCAGGGAAAAACCCTGTGGCCTGACAGATTCCCAGAAATGCTTAAATTTGCTGCATATTGAAGCGTTTTGCCAGGACTGTGCCCTGTGCTTTGCAATGAAGGAGCATGACGGGAGCCAAGACTTGGAAGAGCGATAAACACAAGAAATGCCATTTTGCATGTGAACATTTTGCTCTTTTCGATTAGAAATCGTCTGCAGCACCAGAAGCCATGGATGACAGCTCACCTGCCAGTGCAGGGAAGGGAAGTGAAAGAGGCAGGATATTAAACTTGAGGTCAGAAGAGGGAGAGCAGTCAGAAACAGAGGACAACCTGCAGGGAAAATACCTGCATAGGTTTGCTTTCAGTGCATGCTCAGTCAAACAGGCTGGAACAAAACGCCCCCTGCTCACCAGCAATCGTTCAACACGCATCTTTCTCGTTTCTCTGTCTTCCCCTGACAGCAGCACTCCTGCACGCTCCGCAAACCAGCGCAGGACGGTACGGCGAGGCCACGTCCCACCGCTGTGCCCCTTCCACGGTAACGCAGCACTGCCCACCGCAGAGATGGAGGAGGAACCCCCTGCCCCCAGACAAGGAAAAACCAAAGCCTCAGGATTGCAAAGTTAACATTTTATTGAACTTAAATTGATGTAGAACTGAGGGGCAACAATGGCTCAGGTGGTGGTTAACAAAATGCCCCAGGATGTTCCACGTACAGAGTCTTCACACAGTTTGTATGGAAACAGTTGAAAAAAGCTGTAAAATACTCTCACAGTCAGAAAGGGGGATTCACAGCCCGGTTTTAAGCCTTCGTGTTCACAAATATTGTCGTCCCTTCATCAATTTCATACCCTTCCCCAAAAGGTTATGGAATTGCTGGACACGTCTCTCCCCCGTCAGGTACAGAAACAAATGATAGTAAATCTATGAAAAGAACCATACTTAAAAGTAGCCATAGGTCTTTGCAGGAAACAACATTTACGTATATAGAAAGACTGGTTGTAACATTACTATTTTAAAAGGGTTAACAAATAAAAAGAATGTTACAATATCAACAGTTTAACCCCATTTCTGTTTAAAACCTGTTGAAGTAACTTGCTTCCAAGACTCGTCTACGAGTTTTACAAAACACTTCCAAAAGATTTGAGTACTACTTTTTTCTTATTATTATTTTTGATAACTGACAAGGTGACCTGAAGAATTAAAAGCAGTCGAGTCGGCTGCTTCAAGTGACAGTTTAGAGTATATCTACAATTTTAAGAAAAACCCAAACAAATCAATAAAAAATTTACTTTGGGCACAGTTTTTCTCCCTCAAATCCCAGAAAAACTGGAAACCAATCCTTCTAACCTACGCTTTTTTAAGCCAACTGGAAAGGGCTATTGCCTCCCTTTCGACCACGTATTTTTTATAAACTGTAGTGAGATTCACAGTTTCCGCGAAGGAGACTTGCACAGTTGCCCCTTCTCTACACCAATCATTTGCTTCAGATCTGTAGCAGTGTAACCCCAGCCAAGGTGCTGTCATGTGCAACATTTCTTTTTTTTCGCTGAGCGAGCCGGCCAGTTTTACAGGAAAGGCAAAAAAACCAAAACAAAACAGTCAGAGGCCTCACTTCAGAGGGCTCACTTCAGAGGGCTCTCAGCATTTGCTGAACAGGAATACCAACTCCAGAGAAACAAGAGATAAGTAGGTTTACAGCACTATTTCGCAATACACAGGCTGTGGGGTGTACCTGCCAGGCTTCAGAAATGCTCAATGCAAATGGTCAAAACCTTCAATTAAGGCCTTTACAGTAGCTCATCAGGTCTGACACGACATGCAGTGCTGGACCTCCGAAGCAGCACTAAGCTCCAGCTGCAACACGTACGCAGCCTGTAAACCAGAGGACGCCTGCGAATACAGGACAATGGTCAAGGCAGAGGGGGGGTGATCAGTTAATTGCACCAGGTCTCCGTTACACAGTGATAGCACTACCAACGATCGCAATACAGTGTCCCACAACAGCAGTCAACGTCAGATCCAGGCACACAGTTTATCTAACTGCTGAAATGGGTCCCAACATCAGGAAATTCACATTATTTTAGTCTGAAATGCCTCTTTGCTTCTATGTTGAAAGCTAACCCCTTCGTTTCAGCGCCAGCAGAACTGCAGTGAATTTCGCAGCCCTGGTGTTTCCACCCAGACGTGAATGCACCCGCACGCTCAGGACTGAATTCAGCCATTAAAACCCAGAAGAATGCAGCTCTTTACGGGAAGCAAGGAGTCTCCTCTTCGTTTCGCCATTTGAAATGTGGAGTTGAAAACCACTGTACTAATCCAAGGGACCCAAAGTCAACTTGTTCTCAAGTAATTAACACAAATATCGCGGTCGTGCAGTGGAACGGGATGCACCTTGCTTGCTGTTCCATCTCCATGTACGTAACGTCTTTGAACCCTTAGGTTTAAGGCAAAAATTCAATTGCTAGAATTTACCTGAATGCATGTTTTCTGGCAATCAAACATTTTCTGGTTTACAGTGATAGACAACAGTTTTTTTGGATGCTGGAGATAAAGTCTATTAGTGATACTACCAAAATTTTGGCAAAAATTCCAAAATCAGATTTGTAAACATAATGCTTCCCTTTTCAATTGGCAGCATTTTGAGAAGACAAACACAGTAAGACACACAAAGATTTTGCTCAATTTTGACCAAATAACCTGTGTTTTCACATGATAAAGCAATGGTTTACATCAAAATAAAACAAAAAAAAAAATGCATGAAATGAAAGTTTGTGCTGTTCGGTGATCACAGTATTTCATAGTTAAATACATCTGTTCTTTATTATATTCCTGGCACCCAGGACAAAAATCTTTAAATATATATTTCATGTAGGCGATAGGTTCTTTGCATATCTCTCTTCAAAAAATACTTTATAGCAGTATATAAATAAGTAACCTACATGTTTAATTTTATAATCTTGCCCCAAAACTATACATCTGTTTCATTTCTGTAAAGTATCAATCTCCCCAATATTATTAAAGCTGACAAACTATTGAAATGGAAACGCTCTCATCTTCCACAATAGAAGTAGTAATTGTTATAGGAACACTTGTCAGTTGTTTTAACCTGAGCATTTGGTCTACTTAGAGTAGCAGCTTTTTTTTTTTATTTTTTCCCCATCATGAATGCTCACACCCACACATTCCCGCACGCACACGGTACAAGCACACACTCCCAGACACTGGTAGGCCACGTGGCGCTTCCCAGCTGCTTCAGCCAAGTGGGAAGCAGTGTAGCTAATAATTTAACCACACTGAATACACACAAGCAAACACCTTAAGGCAACCACTGCAATGGGGGGTTTAAGTTGCAGGGGTGAGTTTCTGTTGTAACAAAATGGGCTGTATACAGCACATACACTTGCCTCTTTAACCCTCCAAAACAATGTGACTTTTTTTTCTTAAATTTTGTGCAAATTTCTAAACCTTCTACCATTTAAGGCAAAGAGTTTGCATTAACAAGAAAGGTCAGAAAACAGACTTATGTTTATCCAAAAGCATTTCGATTTGCTACAATATTTTCTTAAAATGTGCACAACTTCATAGTAGAGGTACTGGGTCCCCAGCACCTACTGATAAAATTATTCCAATGGACAAACATAAGTCCTGAAGAAAAGAAGGGACCAGAAAAAGCAGCTTCAAATATGTATATAAGAAACATCAACAAAACCAAAAGTAGTTAACTTAGGCTTGATAATACTGAAACTTCTGTAATGCAAAAGTTTGATACTGATTTTTAGAATCGTAGAGCAACTGATTTTAAGTTTTAAATAAATAAGATTCAGTTCATTCACATGTCGTGGTCGAAGCAGAATAGTGCAACGGCTCTGCTTGCCGTTGGTCAAATTCCGCAATTAATCTCTTAATATGAGAGAGCTTGTTGTGAAGATACTCGCATCTGTGCTTCTCTTCATAGTAGTTTGGGCTAGACTGTAAAGACAAGATAAAAAGAAAATTAGGGCATGAAAACATTTCTGCAAAGTTTAGTATTTCATGTCCTTTGCTTAAAAATAGCCTTGAGCCAGTCTCAGTGATTACTACCTGCCACAAATCTGGTGTTACACATACCTCTTTTAACTTTCGATACTCTTCTAGTATTTCTTCATGAAGGATCTACAAGAAAAAAATACATGAAGACAATATGAAGAACTTTTCACTACTACCAGGAAATGCAAATTTACGTAAAACACTAAAAATAAACTCAGTTTTACTCACGATATTTTCTTACCCATGAGCCACCACTCTCCTGCATTGCATAAATAAACCCCAAGCCCCCATATCATCCAAGATCTGCAATTAAACCTGTAAATACGCAGCAAAAGGAGCACGTGTTTGAAGATGCCCTTTGAGAAGTTGCTCACACTGCTGTGCGTTCGCAGACAGCTCAAACAAGTGGAGTTTAAGGGCTGAACAACTTTTTGCAGGGTTTTGTCAAGCTTCAAAAATCAGAGCTAGCCCAGGCAGGGTCTGAGCACGTACGTAAATTCTGCAAGGCTTCCCTTTGTCTGATTGAGCAGTACCAGGGATTTTAAAATACTCCTTCTGCTCACAAATACATTTGCAATCTGGCCAAAACCCAAACAAAAGCCAACCAAAAGTCCTCAGCATGCACATGGAATTAAAGAATTCTGATATTAAACATGTGGAATTTGTACGTCCAAATCACAGAAGTCCAGGCTGTAAAGCCAGAATATCAGTTTTTTAACACCCTTCTCTGTTAAAATTGTAGCTGGGATCAGCCACCTGGACGATGAGTGAGTTGTGGATGTAGGTTTAGTTAAGTGTATAAAATCATGGGAAACAAAGGGTCAGGAAAGCTTTGGGATTATGGCTGATGGTTTCCATGTGCTCCCCGTCTTCTCCCCCATGGGTGTAGCAGCAGCCCCCCACCTCGCCAGGACGCTGAGGCGGTCAGCAAAGCCTGAGCCAGGCCGGTAATCCCAGCTACGCCACTGGTTACTCAGCCTCAGACACTGAGCCTGGCAAGTCTTTTAAAACCACATCAACATAATTTAATAGATAAATATACTGAGGAGTCTGCTTGTGCTGAAAACGTGGACTTTTGGAAGGGGTAAGAGAGAGATGAAACACAATCTTCACAGTTTTATCCTTCTTTACCTTATACTCCTTGGACCCCGGAGAAACAAGCTTCCGTTGTGCATCAAGATTCATGAATCTCCTGGTGATGTGCTCTATCCGAGCGTGCAGGTTCCTGTATTCATCATACTCCGCATTGAAGTCATCCTTGTAACTCTGGCGTTGCTCGTGCGAGACTATACCTACGTATTTTCTAATGGAAAAATAAGCACACATGCAATTTCACACCAAGGTCACAGTGAATATCGAGCACAGACACCCAAGCTTTAAGTCGGTTAGCTGTGTGACCTGTAAGCACATGTGCTCCAAGAAAATGTATTCAGGCAGTTATAGAAGTCTACCATATTTTTGTGATACTTATTTGCTAATAATATTTGCTAATATTTTCCTTTTGGAGTTTTTATTCAGAAGCTGCTCAAAAAAAAGTGTAGCATACTTAGAAACATTTGCAATCATTCAAATACAGAAGGACCAATAAACGCATCAGTTTCAGTGAGAGAAGAGAAACTGCTAATCTCTTTCTATGAAGGGACAGATGAATTAAGTTATGTTTACTTTTTAAAATTCATTTTCATTACAATCTGGGAGGGGACTGCATTTGTGGAGTTGGATCCAGCTAGGTATTTGGCCACATTGGTGCCTAGCTAACAGCAGCAAAAACAAACTGCAGAGAAGTCTGAAACGAAAAACCACCCCATCATATCACCTCCTAAGGAGGACAAAACCCGTAAATGCTTAAAGGCACTGATGTGATTGAAACTTTGTTCATTCCCCTCTCCCTCAAATGAGCATGGTCGGATTTAACAAGCTCATTATACAAATCCAAGATGAAGTGGCAATGCGAGCAATAGACACCACTTCCCTCCGCCGTCACACACCAACACTTCTGGTCCTCCTAGCCTAAAGACCTGGTTCTCTTTGGATGACACAGGCACCTCCACATGGGGACAAATCCTTCAAATCATCCTTCATTTAATTTTAACACGCAGTAAAAATTTAACAAGTTGAAAGTCAGTACCAACACAGGCAACTACTGTTGTCAGCGATGTATCCCAGGCCAGATGCACCCGATTGGAGCGCTGGACGGTTTTTAAAAGAAAACTACAGATGCCCTTCAACATTTTGTGAGGTACCTGTGCAGCGATGGTGTGGAGTGCTGGCTTATGCACAGCTACATCCCACAGCACAAGTCCTAGCCCTGGACAAGAGCCCAGCAAAGCACTCGCAATGTAACTGTGTGGAGAGGGAAGAAATGGGAGTAGAAGTGGCAGAAAACCTCAATCTGTTATGTTTTTCTAGCTTTTGCTTAAACTTTGCTTAAAAAGCTTGAGTTCCTTTACTCTCATAATCTTTACATTAAGATGGAAAGTATCTTTATGCTAAAGCTGTGATTACACTCATGAGTTATGTAGCACTTAGAGACTACCGAAGTCCTTTAAACTGGACCAAACTGCAGGTGCTCTCAGGTTTCAATCTTCCTGTAATGATCAGGCAGAAGCTTGAAACAGCGTGACCTAATTTTTTTCCAGGACACCATGGCCAGTAGATTCCCTGTGAGATTGTTCCAGAGATTGCTCCTTTCACAGAGAATTCCTCATCAAAGGTCTTAATCCCAATCAGAACTAGACCAACCTTCATGAAATCTTGCATAAGATTTCTTTTTTTTGGGGGGGTGGGAGTGGTTGGGTGTTTTTTTGTTTTGTTTTGTTTTTTTTTTTAACTTTTAGCAATGCCTATTGGTATCCAGCTTTAATATTGGATTACATCGAATAACCATATACCTTCCTCCTCAGTACCACCTCCCTCAGCTCACTGGGAAGCAGACAGCAAAGAGCTAAATCTGTTCATTTTTTTCTAGGAATTAAATGTAGATTTTAGTTCTCAGCCTAAACTGCTTCCCTGCAGGGCCAGACTTACTTTCAGTCTTTCCATGGAGCACCACTTTTGGTACTAAGTATGACGCAGGGTGCTACCACGCCGTCTGCTTTAACGCAGACAGAAGATGGACCAAATTCAGGCGTTACAGGGAGGCCTGACCTCCCTTGCTGACGTTACTCCTCTGACAGAAGCTGGTGAATCTGGCAATTCGCAGCATTTTAACAGATTTCTCCCTCCCTTCCTGCACTGCAAATACAACAAGGAGGGTGGGGGTGTCAGTGCCACTGCTGCGGCTGACGCTGCGCAATTGCACGGCGAGGAAGTGTCAGGCTCATCCTGCCGTTACCCACCGTGGTGCTCATTTCAGCTGTGAGCATCGAAGGGCCATCAAAACCTTCTCAAACTCATCCTTCCAACTGGGGAAAGAGCTTTAGATTGCTCCCCACTGTGCCCACACCCCCCGAGAAAAGCATTTTATTAAAAAAATTAGGTTGCACTGACCAAGTTAGTCCAGTTACTCCACTGCAGCCACCTTCAACTTTCACAGTTTTAAAAAAAGGCCACCAATAAAACAGTGGTGAAAAAGCCCAGACACCAGGCATTTACAGAACCTATTTCTCTGTTTTACGACAGTAAAGAAAAATCTTCCTGACAGAAAAGTTTTAATTCTAAAAAAGTATTCAGGCGACCAAATGATTTTGTTAGTAGAGCTATTTCATTTTAAAGCATGGTCTCTGATACTTGCCATGGATGAAAAACATTTTTTATATAGCAGGTTATTTTTTAACTTTTGGGAATGTCAATCTGATGTGTGACAACTTGTTAAGGCGCTACAATTAAATTTAGTGGGAAGTCCTTCTGTAATTTTATAGACTGCAATATGCCAGTCATTGTAGAGACATAATATTTCACGTGCAAGTTTAATGCATTTTTATCTTGTTTTGTAGTCAAAATTAAGCAGCTAAAATTTAAAATCTGAACTGAGGTTTGTGTCTAGCTCTTTGGTCTGCAATCCTATGGTGAAATTGTATATTTTGCTATAGCTTCAAGTTAGTCACTGGCCATTTTACATCAAAGCTTTAGAAATACCTTTGATGGTTAACTCCAGCTAGCTCATATATAAGCTTTGTAATGCTGCACTTCAAAGTCTGCTATCTCCTCTCCCCGCCATTCCAGCTTAGATGCGCTAAGCAGTGAAAACACAGGAAAAGATGTTCAAATTTATGTATTGTGTATTTTAGCATTCAGCTTTCCTCCTGTATTGCCTCACCTCTAAAAAAATAAAGTGCATGTTCATACTCCTTTTTTTATAGTGTTCTTGAAGAAGAATGAAATTAAGTGTTTTAAGTCTGCTTCTAAAGTATATTAAAAATTCTTTTTAACACTTCCTTTTCCCCCGCAGTAATTAAGGGACAATCTCAGAGTTTAAAACTTGCAGGTACTCAAGGACGGCAGCTGGCTGACTTAAGGGAACTTGTGGTCGTTCTAAAATTACATTTTGGTAATTTTCAATTTTGTAGTTAAGTGAGAATTTTTATAGGTGATTTTTCAATTGCTTCAATGAGTGGCAAGAGACTTAATCGTTATTTTACTCACATGAAGTAGTCTGGTTGTTCACTTGTTGATGAAGAAGAATCTCTGCAGGCAGTGCAAGCTTCTTTAACTCCTACAGAAAAGCACAATTTTGACACTTGCGATTAACAGATTTTTAATATAGCCAAACAATACCAGCCTGATGGTCTTGAAAAAATCCTTTAGAGTTTTATTCTCACAGTAAATTACTTGGAATAAGCTGTGTAAGTTACTAACAGGTCTCACATGACCTTCTCCACAGTAGGCAGCACCGGGGTTTAAAAAGAGGGCATGGCTACTTTATTCTATGGGTTCTGCACTACCGCAGTATTAACCCCGAGGTCAGCTTTCTCTTATTTGAAGACACGATGTGGCATCTGCACAGCAATTCAAGTTACGCAGCTGCACAATAAAGATAGCTTGATATATATACACACCCACACACCCCAATATCCCAGTTCCAGTGACATACAGAGTAGAAAGCTGAAGTTCTTTTCATGCCATGTTTTTATCCCTCCTTCCCTGCCAATTACGGATATCCAAAATTAGATTTAATTTCAGCACTCTTCTAAGCAGGAAAGTCAACAGCATTGTACATGGGTTACTGGCATTCAGGCTTCAATAACCTGCAACAAAGACTTGCTCCTCATTAACGTGGCAATACTGGGTTTGAAAGTTATTTGCACTTGTAAATTGCTCTTTTACTCTTTTAAATGGCATTATGAAAGCACAGTACACTTAAGCTCTAATCCCTCTTTTTAAAGGAGTATTTCAGGAGCCCCTGATATTTTTGGTAAATAAGAAAAATAGCTGCCACAAGGAAAAGCTAGCTCAAACAGGAAGGAATGCTCAGTATCTTGGTAATCTCTTTCTGCTTTTCATTTGGGGTTTTGTGGCAAGCTTAAAAAACACACAATCCTTTATATTCATTATTATCTCACACTGCCACTGTTTAAACACAGTATTTCTGCTAAACCTCAATCATTCTTGCCAATTACTAAGCTATCTGAGCTTTAAATCATGAGGAAAGAGCTATCATGAGATTTTCTACTCAACTATTTTTGCTTTTAATATTAAAATTATTACATGGTATAGCAGGAATATGAAAAGAAGTATGAAAGTGGGAACGAAATTTGAGAAAAATGCAAACAGCAAATATTAATAGTCACCGTATGTACAATACAACTATGTGAACAGTTTTGCTGTGAGCATTTAATTTCCAAAAATTCAAGTGTGTGTGCGTGCACGCGTGCGTTCTTTGTGCTTTTCAATGCTATTTTAAATGCATACCATCAAACCAAAACTCTATAAAACCTACATAATTTAGTATGTGTTTTATGACTTTCCATAAAAAGGCCGAGTTTGATGAATCTTGTGATACACCATGAAACACATTTATGTCTGATCTATGCATTTCAGTAAACTAGTATGCAGTAAGTACATGTGACAGGTTTGTTTTGTGCAGACTTTAAAACTTGCTGTTGGAAAAAGTCAAGTAAGTTTCAGTGAACTCTCAGTTTACTGGAAATGAAGCAAAAAACAATAATCTATTCCTTGTGTTTTTCTAGTACCTAGCTCTTCCCTGTAACCAGTTTGTGCCCAACAGCAACCCATATAAGATTTCTTTGTTCTAATGATTTTTGTTCTACGGAGTGAGAATTCTTAAAAATGAACCTAATTTTAGCTAAGGTTGCAGCAGAAGTAGTCCAGCTTCTGTTTTTTGGGTTGTTTTTTTCGTTTGCTTTGTTGGTTTTTTTTTTGTTTTTTGTTTTTGTTGTTTGTGGAATAACTACTAAATTGGCTAAAACCACAAAAAGTACAGCATTGATCACACATCAAAGGAAGGTATAGAATCAAAAGGCTTCTGAGGTAGGCGGCTGCAGCTGGCATGAATGCCAGGCTGTATTGTCTCAGTACCTGCGGTTCGAAGTTACACGGGGGACGGAACGGAACGCAATCTTCCGTGGCCTTGCCCTGTGATGTGTAGCAGGTACAAGAACACGATGAATGGATAAGTGACCAACTCGCTACCCTGAGCCCAGATTCTGCCAAATATTGATGAAATGCCGTCCTTTGTGTGAACTTTGCTCATTATAATGTCATTATAATACCAAAACACACCTCCATCCTGAAGGCTACCGCCTCCAA
>VYZM01003728.1:30702-66190 GCA_013398915.1 Dromas ardeola | reverse complement strand
AATCTCTTTTCTACATTTATAGCCAGGCTGTATTGATTATAACTTTGTCGCGCGTTTTGTGTAACTAACATTACTTTTATTTGCACGTGCTTTGCAGACAGTGTATTTATCACCGGCAATCCAAAGAACCTTGATCTGTTGTTCAAATAAACTGCACTGCTTAAGTAGCTAGTCGTTTTAGTTTCTCACTGAACGCGACCAATGACTCAGGAGTGGCCGTGCTAGTTCATGAGCACGACTAGACTGACAGTGTAGCCCACTATTAGTGTATCCAAACCGTGATAGTTTAACACACGTCAAATGCGATTGGACTGATAGTGACGAATTGGGCATCACTCAGAATTTAAACCTAGCCGCACCTAGCCTCCCACCTCGGTGAGGAGTGTTAGAACGCAAGGGGGTTTATTTTCTGCCAAAACTGCTTTGCCCCTTTCACGCAACAGTTGTTGTTGGTTTTTTTTGTGTTTTTCTTTGTGTTTTGTTTTTTTTTTAACTAACAGTTATGAAGTAATGCAATGGCAGAAAAAAAATATGATTCTTCATGACCATAAAGCAGGGTTAACGGAAAGGCAATTAATATCCAGCAAGTGAAAAAACGAGACCATTTGCGTTTCTGGTTTCACTGGTCCCTTTTCACCAGGGTTACCCATATGGTAGTGAGGAAAAGCAGCATATTAATACCTTCACGTGAATCAGAACAGGAGGATTTTTTCGGTTTGGCAGTTTCTTCCTTTCTAAGGTCTTTCACCTCCTTGCTCGCACTGGTAGTGTCCTGCGTTGTGCTTGCACCCTTCTCCTCATGCTGTTTTACCTTCTTGGGCTTTTGGTGCAACACCGCATGCTTCTTGCCTGTGGACTTGGGAGGCTCCACCTGCACCACGTCAGGCACTGGGATTCCCAAAGCAGTCTGAAAGGTATATTTTTGTTGCTGGTCCTTGTAGATGCTACTGCTATTTTGACTGCAGCTATCCCCCGGCAGGTCTTGCGTCCCCCGTCCCTCAGGGGTGCTGGGGGAGCTGGAGGTGTCAGTTTGAGGAGGGTTGGAAGCGCGAAGGAGTGTGGGAGGCAGCAGCAGGGGATTGGGAGTAGCAATGGCTGGGGCAGGGGCGGGCGGCGGAGGGGCGGCAGCAGATTTCTCTCTGGTGGCTGGCAACTGGCCAGCAAACGACGGTGGGACTCGACTGGTCAGGTGAGATATCCTCTGCTTTTTGCTCATCAGAGGATCGATAAAAGTGGAACTCAGACGCCGTTTCTGTAGTAATAATAAAAAAAATAAATTTGAAAGTCAGCAGAATTAAGTTTTGCTCCCATTCTGAAAAAGGAGCATTTCCAAACAGGCAATTGTTCAAAACACATCTTTCTTATCTAAAAATAACAGTCAAACAAGGAAGTACCGCAGCTAAGTACATGGTTTATTGCATTTTTAGTTTCTAATCTTATGATTTAGCAAGTTTGTTCTTCAAATCTACAGCTAAAAGGCTTTGGGAGAAATACACTCTCTTCAGCAGCTTTATCTAAGGATTCACCAAAACGAGGAGGTCAGGTTGGTATTGCTTAGGTACTGATTTCAGTTCAGACACACCAAACTGGTTAAGAGTCAGTTTTTGCTGTCACACAGCCATGCAATTTACTAAAGCAGCCCTGAGAAGCCTGCAGCAGTGTGCTTATCAGCGTGCAAGAAGTGCAAAGCTGATAAGAATAAGTAAAACCCCCAGTTTTGCTACAGTTGTCGTTCCAGTTGATCTCCAGCTGAAACGCTTGTTCACATCCTTTTCTCTAGCAAACATACACTGCTTACGTTGATGTACAAGCAGCAGCTTGGACCAGGAGAGCCAGGCACAGCTCCGTGCCACCCTGCTGAAATAAACCCAGATTCTGTCTGTATAGAGGCAGGTTCCTGGGACCTGCACCATTTCACCCTCGGACTGGAAGAAAGTCAGGGAGAAACAGATGTGTGCCCTCCCTCCTCTATTTAAATGTAAATATCTCAGCAATGAAAGACCTTCCATACTTCCCAGCTTAGGGCTGCACATGCACAAGCTCTTGTGTTCCTCAGATTTAAATTGCATTTATTGAAACACAGTTTTAGTCACAGAAAGCGTCAAACTTTTCCTTAAAGTAATGCCTTTTATGCAGAGTTTTCCAAGCTGCTTCTAAAAGGGTTTGCATGGTCCTCTTGCTAAGAACACAGGACACACACATTTTAAGTCTGAACAGGCTGGGGAAGGCAGACGTACTACCTGCTGACTTGGATCTGCCTTTTCACGCTTGGGCTACCCTGAATCAGAATGGGTGCTTAAATGATGCCTACAGGGGAAAAAAAAGTATTCCTCCAAGTGGATCACTACTGCAATTTGTCCTTATTCTAGACTTTCCTAAACTTTATACTTAAACAGTAGCACAAGGATGTTTGTGCATATTTTATGTATTGTAACTACCATATCACAAAGAACCTTGAACGCATGCAACCATGTAACACAAACACTTAGATGTCTTTCGAAGACCTTCCTATGCACCAAGGTAAACAAGGTACATGGCAATACAGAACAGTTTTAACTATTTAACCAGGAAGTACAGGGTTGTGTAACAATAACGGGTGACCAAGAAGTTCAGCAGGCGAGTTTAAACTCTGCAGGTGAGTTTAGGCTCTACAAGGTCAGTGTGCTGTGGACGGACAGCTACGACTTAGGCCACCGTGTTGGCTGCTGAAACACAAGAAGGGTGGTCTCTGTCAGAGATCTAGGTGTACTTACTGAGTAGTTAAGAATTGTTTATTTTTCTGACTATTTTAATGAACGTTCTGAAATACAGAACACTAAATATAGCAGCCCTTAAGCTACATGATGGTAAGTTTTTTGCAGTCTTGGAAGTGCAACTATCTTTAAAAAAACGTAATAACCCAAATATAAATAAATGCTCCAGTTTTTCATGTGTTAAAGACACTATCGGTGTTTCACATCACAGCTTTTACACCAATATAAAATGTGATAAATCTTAATACACTGTAAATAGCATTAAAAAAAAATAAATATACAACATACCTGAGAAGTTGATGGAGAATCTTTATTAGAAGTTACAGGAGATTGCAAATGGCTGCTGCTGGTGGCGTTCTGAGACGTCTTTAATTTTCTGTAAGGATGACCCAACATTTCAGGTTAAAAGGCAAAAATGTCTATATCGTAGTTCTTTCATTATGGGGAAGACAGATATTAACTTCCCAGAAAGAGTTTTTTAAATGTCTGTTTTCCTTCCCCTAGAGACTGAACTTACCCAGAAAGTATTAACTCCAATGACTGTTTATCTATTTCACTGTATCCAGGCCAATCTTTCTGAATTTCTTTAAATACATAATCCTTCAGAGTGTAAGAATTATCCTTTGGATTCAGGTTGGCTACCTACAGGCAGACATTTAAGAAAATAAATGTTCATTATACCTAAATGCAAACTACAGAAATAAGATTGGTACTGCAAAGCTAAATCAAAGCTGCAAACAAAATCACACACCAATTTTCCAGGTTTTTTAGATGTGAAGATGGAAGCAGCTCTCATGTAACAAGCACCAATTTTAAAAAACGTGGTCAATTTGGGATGTAGAAATTGGCATGTTAAGAAAATCCCAAACTGCTGCAAGCAAGTATGAAACGTACTCTGTGGAAACCTCTCTCTACACCACGTCTCCGGTTTCTTGCCTTTAATACAGCATTGGGAATCAAGGCAAATTACGCCAAAACTTTAAATCTTCGCTGCATAAAATACATCAAGAGGCCTAGTTTTTTTGGTTTTTAAAATTATTTTTCTTTTTTAAGAAGTGAAGAACACTATCTCCACATACAATCTCACATTTGTTCAACTTCAGGAGGACACCTGCTGTTCTTTTGCTTTAGACTGCTATACTGTGATGGCAAAGCACAGGCCGTGCGTGGAACAATGCATGTTTTTCCATCATCACATTAACGACCGCAGTATGTCGTCATTTGTCTTGACAAACAGAATTGCGTTTGTTTCGCAAGTGCCTGAGCCACAAGAAACTATAGCTTTCTATTGAACAGTCATACGCGATAACCTTACGGGCACAAAACTACTTCTTTTAGTACAAAGACAAATTATTCATCTATCCCATTAGTTTTAAGCCATATCCAAGTTCCACCGATTGGGAAAAAATTAACTGTACTCATACCTAATAAGTTATATTTTGAAAACAAGACTTAGTGCTAAAATGGTTAAGGAGAGATGCACAGGCCCAGATGCACTCTTCATTTTGCAGACAGAGGGTTCATTACAGCAAACCGTTGCCAGGAGAAGGTTGGGTGCATGCCTTGCTGTATACCTTTGAAAGTAAAACGGGTTTATGTCTTCCTTAAGAAAAACACAAAGTATGTTCTAGAAGTTAAAATGAGCTAGCATAACCTTAAGATCATTGACAGATAAAGTGCTGGTTTAGACTTCATCACCTGACACTGCTTCATAGCTTCAGAAAAAACCTCAATTTGCCAACACAAAATGCTGAATAACTCATCCACAAGTCACCACCACGTTTTGCAGTTTTGCCTATTTTTTCCTCCAAAACATGACAGATGAATACTGCTAATTCGTGTCTGTGTGCATGTCTGTCTGTCCAAAGCTCGCAAAAAATTAAAAGTAACAAAGATAACCCAGAAACAGTAATTCACTTGTTAAAAACAGAATTAAAAGCTGTATTCCAAGAAAAGCAAATATGTGCATATTAGACCTTAGCAAGTTCAGGCTGCTGAATTTAGATTGGTATGAAAGACCATCACTATGAAGCTAAGAAAAATGTGAGCAAGGCTTTTCAAGGTTAGTGCTGCTAATGTGACCGTGTCTGAATGCAAACCAGTACGCTGAGGTAGTTCACACCACACGCAGGAAACAGACTCCAAGAAAGTATCCTTAAACATTGATAAGCGTAATGGGAGACAGGAGAAAATTTTTGCACCTTTTATCTGCTAGGGAGCTGAGCTTTTGGAATTTTGTAATCAAGTTGAAGTATAAATAGACTAGTTCAATTTGTATGTAAGAACATGGCTCTTGCTAAACTGTGTATGTCTTCAGGGTGAAAAAAATTACCAATGCACTGGGCAAACAAAGCAACAACACTTAACATATTCAAGTAACGAGTTTTTAAAATTCGGTGTAGGATCAACAAAAGCTGTATAAACGTTGAATTTTACTTATTTTAATAGGTTCCAAGACACTCTTTTCCTAGATAAATAGGAAATATTCCTACTGCACATATTAACGCATGCGTAATTCAGCCACAGTCTATGGGTAAGGGGAGTATTTAAAAAGAGATTAGCCACTGCATCTTATGATACGTTAAGAAGCCTTTTTTGAACTGTTTTAATAGAAAATTAATGTGATGCTCTTGAACACACAGCTCAAAAGTTTCACCTAACATTATAGGCCTACCAACAATTTTGATGGACATGATTAAGAAATGTCATATCCATCATGGAACTTACTCAAAGAAGCACTGGAAAAGCTACTGAATAAAAAAAAGGTTTCAAGTAAGATGAAGACATAATCCACATGACAGCAAGGAAACACTACGATCAAAATCGGACCACCACCTTTTTAATTTACGATATGGCTGGAACACCCTTCCCTGGATTGCAATTCTAACCGATCCCAGGAGAAGCCAAGTACCATTTACAGGCCACCAACTATGTTCACATGAAATCCTAATCTATGTGATTACCAAACTTCTCTCCTCAAAAACTCCTCACAAGAAATATTAAGGACTATGACAAATGATTTCATGCAATCAAGAGAACGCATGGTCAGTTTCTCTCAATTAAGCAGTTAAGTCATCCAAGTAAAAAAAGAGAGGAAGAAGTAAGACATTAGGAGCAACAAAGCTAGAAATAGTTAATTATTGCCTGCCATTGTTGCAAAACAAAAACATTGCCCAAAATTTTTTTGTTTCCTTTCCTCCTATTGACTTGCAGTTTGGGGTATCTGTATAAAGTTGATTGAAAAACTTAAAGAAGGAGCATTACGTACATTTCTCATTTAAATACAGGAGTAACACACCTCAAAATTATGATTAAAAGAATAGCAGGAGGAAAAAAAATGTTGGCACAAACCCCATGATCTCACCTGCTGAAGGATAGGTCCAAGGGAATTCTTGTCCTTTTGACTGACACCATCTCTCTGTAAGCGAGCAAGTAACTCTGGTTTCTTGTAACTTTTCAGTGCCAGTAAGTGAATCACCCTATCCCTGTACGGTCGATGGGAAACAGAATTGTGTGTGTGAGTCTTCCGTATTATGTTTGCAGGGTTCATGGGTGTCGATCTCTTCCTCTCGGGCACAGCATCTGGAATGCTTTGTGGTGCTCTTCTGACCTGTACTCTTTTTCCTAAAGGAAGGGTGAAAAAAAAAAAAAAAAGGAAAAAAAAAAGAATGATATGGGAGGTTGGGAGAAGACAAGAAAGTGGATTTAAAAGAATTTACTAAGCCAAATAAACTCTAAAATCTGTATTTAATTAGCATTTCAAGAATACACATTCAAGAATACAGCATTTCTATAAGAATACACAAGATGTATCGAGCAAAAAGAAATATTCAATATTTTTAAAAGCTGGTAAATGAGTGATACCAGTAGGAAGACTTTATCAATTACTTACATAAATGGTGCTTTTATTATTTTTCCAGATAATAAGCTCAAGCACCAAATACCCAAAATCAAGCATTTTTTTAGAAGAGTACTCTGAAGCGTGATGCAAAGGTCTTCCATATAGCTAAAAGACTCCCCATTAATGCCTAGGGAGACCAAGTCTACACAACTACCACTGCTTAAAGAAACTACCAACCCTTGGTGTTGATCACTTTATAGAATGGTTTGGGTTGGAAGAGACCTTCAAGATCATCTAGTTCCGACCCCCTGCCCTGGGCAGGGAACACCTCCCACTAGACCAGGTTGCTAACCTGAGTTACCATAATTTACACCACATTTTAAGATGAAATGTTGCCCTCTTATGAAATAAGCCCAGGTTTGTCAGAAATAATACACCAAAAATTTAACAGTTCTTGGGACCAAGGCCAGAGAAGTTTTGAAACATGGCCTGCATAGCGTTTTGGATCAAACTCTACAAAAAGAAGTGTTTCTAAACTGGAGACTCAATGCAAGTGTTTGCAAGTGATGCATCCAGAATTTAAAAATAGCACCCCCCAACCTGAATCTCAGTTTCCAGAGAAAGACCCAAACTTCTCTAGTCTGTGTTTTGAAACAGCATTTGCTATCGGACAGAAAAAAAGGATTTACCAGAATATTACAGAAAATCATTGCAGTAAACATTGTTTGCAATCCAACAGGGGATGTGGCACAACCTGGGCATTTTTCTGAAACCAGCAACTTGTGTTTGGTACATGAGGGAGACTTAACGTGCACTGGCGAGAAAATCTGAAGCTCACTCTCTTGTATCAGATACACAGAGACTGGAACAGCAAAAATTTGTTGCCATTTTGCAGTGGAGGCCAAACCTTTATAACCTTTCCACCCTGCGTGTTCCCTGAACTTTGCTCTTCTGGTTTTGAAGAACAAACCCAATCGCGCAAACACACATGGTTACACTTTTGGAACGGTATGAACTTGCCAGTTGTTTACTGAACGTGTTACAAACGTTTTGAGAAGTTAAACTCCATGTAGATACACAAACCCCTGGCACAGCGGATAGTGTAAGCAGCAAATACCTCCTAAAGTCGTATCTCTGAATCACTAAAAAAAAAAACAAACCCAACAAAAAACCCCTGAAAAAATAAACAACCATTAACATGATTAACAAACACACTTCCTAATTAGTACTGCATGAAGCACGTTGCAAAGTCATTCCTGTCCCCTATCAGCAACTAGACCTGCCCTGCCCCAGCTTTGTCAATGCCAGTCTGAAAACCAAGAGTATCCTCAACCACCATAATTGTTCTACTGCCAGTCTTCAGACCTCATTTATTTAGTCTTAAATATTCACTTAAATTCTATTTAAACACCTAGCAAGAATCACGCAGATCATTCACGCGTAAAACAGAACTTCCCCAATGAGAAGTTTGGAAAGAGATGAAAGTGGCTCCTCTCACGTGGCCACTAACGAGCAGTTCAGACAATACGGGGAAGCAGTTCCAACTCCATTAACCCGTGCCCGACTCCCAGAGTGTTAAGGCCACACACAGGTAGTTTTGTATCTCCAAAAAGCCGTGACAATGCTGCCTTAAAACACTCTGCAGTAAGTTGCGGCAGAGCAAGCGTTGCACCACCACTGTCAGGGATGTCCGCGCTGGAGGAGGACTGCAGCCAAGCCATGGTAGAGCCCGTTTCACCTTGTGAATATGGATGTACCTGGCCCAGCCCCTGCACAGGGACTGTAAGGCGGATGCTCACCTTGCCTCTATCTGCAGCCGGCGCCAGGCTCCTCGGGGAAACGGTACTCAGAACAGTTTAATAATGAATGACACCACCTAAGCATTTTGTGTTTTGTGGAAAATGATGAAATCCATGGGGAGATGCCAACATTACCTTAACTTTTTTTTTTTTTAAAAAAAACCAACACAAACAACCAAAAAACCAAAACCCATGGTCTTGCAGTAACAATTCCTTATTAATGACCAAGACATAAATAAAATTTAAGCAGCATTAGCAAGTGTGAAAAGCAAAGTTTCTCATATTAAGCTTACGAATTTGTATATGAGGCTTCCTCACTGTTAATTTTTTTAGATTACAGGTTAAGGTTAATGGTTTAGCACAGTATTTAGGTACTTATAAGTGCTGCTACAAAACCAAAACGTTAGCTACTAAACCAGAGAATTTAAGTGCATGGGGTAGTAAAAACTCTCACCTCAATGGTCAAAATCTGAACCAGTCAAGCAATATAGGAACAAGGATGGACTGGCAGCCTTTCTAGGGGTAAAAAAGGCTAAAGTCTGAATGCAGCAACATGAGACTGCAAATCTAATGTGAGGGTGAGCTACCTACCTACACCCGCATCTCTGAACACACCACCTTTCCCAAGAATATACTGAAAGACTAATTACTGAGTTTGAAAACTTACAGACATCTAGTAGAAAATGAAATACAACCATACCTAAAAATGGTCCACCAGGTTTAATAACCTTTGCACTTCGATTGCGCGACTCTTCTTCTACCTGGGTCATGCGCTCTCGGGTCGTCACATAGGAATCACTTGTTGCACATACTGTAATCTTATTCTGTATAGATCCCAGGCAAGTGAGCTGTGAGGCTCCAGAACTATAAAAACATTGAAAAAGGTTGAGCCAAGCACTAGTTCAAGTTTAGAAGTATGGTTGTGTCAGTAACTCTATAACCTGTCTTAACAGGTGAAGAAAAACGTTTTCCAGTTCTGACAGCTAGCTAGGGAGTATATATATTTCAAATTGTCTCTACACATCCAAATTGTATCAGTTTTACCTGTCGGTGTAATTACATTTCTTCTTATAACTGTGTTTGAGAGGCAGGCTCAGGGCAGTGTTGGTGGCTGTACTGGTAACTGCTGTAATCATGGAATGGTTAGAGTTGGAAGGGACCCTAAAGCCCCCCCAGTGCCACCCCCTGCCCTGGGCAGGGACACCTCCCACCAGCCCAGGTTGCTCCAAGCCCCGTCCAACCTGGCCTTGAACCCCTCCAGGGATGGGGCAGCCACAGCTGCTCTGGGCAACCTGGGCCAGGGGCTCACCACACTCACAGCAAAGAATTTCTTCCCCATATCTCATCTCAATCTCCCCTCTTCCAGTGTAAAACCGTTCCCCCTCGTCCCATGGCTCCCCTCCCTGATCCAGAGTCCCTCCCCAGCTTTCCTGGAGCCCCTTTAGGGACTGGAAGGGTCTCTAAGGTCTCCCCAGAGCCTTCTCTTCTCCAGGCTGAACTCCCCCAACTCTCTCAGCCTGTCCTCACAGCAGAGGGGCTCCTACGTGGTGCTTTTAAATGACAATTAGAGGGCAACTCGGGTGGTTACACTGGCACCCTAATGGCAAGCAGCTCCTGCCACAGAGGTTTTCTGCCGTCCATCTGTCTCCCAGCTTGGCACAGGTCTCCTCTACTCCACCCAAGGTGGCCCATGGTGGCCCCAGACCCTGCAAGGGAAGCACCTCGAGGGCTGTGTCCAGTTTTGGGCCTCTCACCACAAAAAAGACACTGAGGTGCTGGAGCGTGTCCAGAGAAGGACAACAGAACTGGTGAGGGGTCTGGAGCACGAGCCCTGTGAGGAGCGGCTGAGGGAGCTGGGGGTGGTCAGCCTGGAGAGAAGGGGGCTGAGGGGAGACCTTCTCACTCTCTGCCGCTCCCTGAAAGGAGCGGGGAGCCAGGGGGGGTCGGGCTCTTCTCCCAAGGAACAGGCCATGGGACAAGAGGAAACGGCCTCAAGTTACAGCAGGGGAGGTTTAGGATGGATATTAGGAAAAATTTCTTCACGGAAAGGGTTGTCAAGCGTTGGAACAGGCTGCCCAGGGCAGCGGTGGAGTCGCCATCCCCGGAGGGATTTAAAAGATGTGCAGACGCGGTGCTGAGGGACATGTGGCAGTGGTAACTTGGCAGGGCTGGATTAACGGTTGGACTTGATGATCTTTAAGGTGTCTTCCAACCAAAATGATTCTATGATTCCATAGGGCAAGCCAGCATCCCCTCATCTGGCTTTCAAAATGTCCGCCCCTCTCCTCGCCCGCTCTGTGTGTTGCACAGTGCTGGGGAGCGCCTGCGCTGCACCCGCCGGCTCCTCTGAGGATTCACGTCCAAGCAGAGGCACTTGGAGCAAACCCCGCACAAGGGGAAGGACGGATGGCGAGGTCTCCTCCACAGCGTCAGGGCAGGCACGGGGCTTCAGGAGGTGTTTCTGGAGGAGCCTGCCCGCCATGGTGGGTCCAAAGCAGCTCCTGCAGCACGCGGTGCCCAGACAGGAGGGCACCCCATCTGACTAACACCGGCTTCGCTTAAACTGGCCTGACTATCACCGCTCTTAAGGAGTACGCTGTGTGGCACCCGCCACTGCAACAGCTCTGACCAGAGGAACGACACCGCCTTTAGCTAACCTGAAATACTTTAATCACCCTAAAACTCCCCATCAAGGCTCCAAGAAGTGTCAAGAATCTCATGTCTTGATGTACCATGTTTCTGACGGTCACAAAGCTGGACCAAGCCACCGGACAATATTTCAAGATAATACTGCTACAGTTTTCTCCATAGCCTAGAGCCATGTATTGATTCCTTGCTCCAAAATCAGCGCTTTTACAACAGAAAAAAAGGTCCTTGACATCTAAAGTACAGCTTTTACCTATTGCCCATTTCCTTGCCTTTATGTGCTTTTCAGGCACAGAAGCAGCCGAGCACTGACTGAGACGCTGCATAATACCCCTCCCCAGGCTGGCCATTTTCAAAATCTGAGCCAGTTTTGAAGCTAGACCTGCCTTGAGCACATACCCTGCAGGGGTCCCTTCTGTTTTTTTTTTTTTTTATTATTATTTTTTTTTTTTTAACAACTCAGCATGTAACACTACACAAGTTTTTATTAACTTTGCAGGCACTTTGCACAAACTGAGAGGGGACCTCACAAAAGCCAGGCTGAATTACAGTTTGAAGTAGATTAGTAAAACCACATTAAAACTACCTAGGCATGCTAATCAGAATTATTCAGAGCTAGAGCAGCTTAAATTTAATCTTACTTAAAAAAATACAGTTTAATTGAACTGAAGGTGCTCCTTCCCAAAGAAGAAGGTGCCCTCAGAGATGCTCAGGAGAGGCAAGCCAGGACCTCTCACCTTGCTTTGTACCAGCCTCGTCAGCTGTCCGACCCCTTTCAGATACAGTTTAATCCCAAAAAAAACTCCAAAAAAACCCCACGCTGCCCCAGGCTCCCCCAGGTCTGCCACTAAGCCATTTGGCTTTTCGCCAGTCCCATAAGTTAAGTGAGCTCCCTGAAAGGCTGTACTGTAGTAGAAGAGACCTAATGCAAAGGGAGAAAGAGGAGGATGAGGATGCCGAGAGATCTCCTGTTAGGCAGACAGCTATTATATCACCTCATTTTCTGATTGCTCCCAAAACCTGCTATCTAGACAAATCTCTGCTTTGAAATTGAGGGCAGAAGCTCTCCAGTGACTGAGAACACGAGCAGCACCTTTTGGAGACGTGTCGGTGTCCCTGTTTGTTATCAGCTTCCCAGATCAATACACAAACCCTGCCTGCGATGTCCTAGTTAATCAAATGGGACAAACAGTTATTCAACACCGCTGGAGTACATCAAAACTACACTGAACGTAATATTCTAGAAACTGAAGCAAACTTAATGTAAAAGCGTGGCATGTTTTTGCCTTTTTGGTAGACATTAACACTGTTTACTTTGACTCAAAGGACCAGGACAAGGCGCTGCTGTATTACATTTGGGTTCTGAAACACCATGGTCATGCAATTATGGATAAGGTCACCGATTTATGTGGTTCTTAAAATAAGACAACTATCTGTCAGGGCCAGCATGCTAGCATGCTGCCAGCCATAATCATATTTACATATGGTTATAGAATGGATCTGGTCTAGCTTGGACGATGCTGAACTCCAAATGCTTTTAAAAATAGTACTAAGAGGTGAGAAAGTACTCAAAAGGTTACTTTTTTAAGGGCAAAACCAAAAAGAATTCTATGTAAAAGCAAGTATTTATAATTAGCAAGGAATCAGGCTATTGGTAGGAATTAATATTCTACTGCAGCTCATCACTAGGAGCATGCTGCTTTTACAGGTTTTTGCTATATGCTCAAAGCCACAGAATCTACTTAAAATTTGCCATGAAAGAAAATGTTAAGTAAAACTTACCTTGAATTTGTTTGCCGGACACAGTCAAAGCTTCCCTGAGGATTATCTTTGCCAATGTTTGTAAAGTAGAAGTTAAATTTATGCGCTTCATTTGGCAGATCAACTTTGGGAATTTTAATAAGCTAAAAGGAAAAAAAAAAAGTTTAAGTAAAAACGTCAATCTACACTCCTTTGCTTGTGATTAACTAGGACCGTGATTTTAAACGAGGAACTATAATACTGTGAAAGCTTTGATTTGACTTCAGTCACATCACTAAAAAGGCTGCTTTGGCACAATTCTCCCCCCGAAAGCAGCGGTGGCTGCGCGTCTGTCACAGCGTAACGGCACTGGAAAAGCTGCAGTCGCTCAGCCTCCAAGTCAGCAAAGCATTCAAGCAGCAAGTCATCCCTTCCCACCCAGGGGAATTAATACACACATGCGTAACCTTAAATGCAAGCGCCAGAGTGTAATCAAAGGGACTGAAGCTCAGCTAACAAAACAGAGGGTAGCAATTCGCACGGACCACATCAGACACTGCCCTGACTTCGTGACTTACTTGGTCCTAATGAAGCACATACGGAAGTCAGCTCCAAGAAGGAGAAAAAACAGGAACACCCAAATTACAAGAGTAAAACTTCTTGAACTATAAAAGGTTAATTTTGACTCCAACAGGCGCTAAAAACCTTTTTCTTCTACTCAGCCCCAGGTGCAATTATTAGCATAAATGTGAAGTGTAAATAATTTATGTAAGTTTAGTCAGATGTAACAAGTCTTGATATCCTTGGCTGAATCTAAGCATTTAGTACAGAATGTGCCACATTCTGTTGGAGCTTAAAAATGTAAATATGATAAATCATTAAAATGTTTATTAGCATAAGCACATTTTTCAATGTGCTACTATACAAAACAATACTGAAGCACAAAAACCGACTGCCATCCAGCTACTTTATTCTGAAGGCAAAATTAGCTCACAGTAAGTCTAAAAAGCTGTTATTTTGAAATTTGGTTGAATTTTTAATGGAACATTAAATACAACTGACAAAGAAAGGTATTTAAAAGCAATACTCAACAGTCTCTTAGAAATGGTTCTCTCAGTATTTTGCTTGTGAGATTGGCCAATCTTCATAAATGTCAATGTCATTTGCACAAAGCGCTACTAAAAAACAGCTCCGTTACCATTTATATTTTAATCCTCAGTTTTGGCAGAGTTTACCAACAGTCTTGGGACAGTGACTGGACATGAAGGAGAAAGACAAGTCACCTTAACACTATAATTCCTTAACTTAAGCTTAAGGTACCAGTGTGCTTAAAAGAGCAATCTTTGCATTTTATACAAGAATGGAAATAAAAGGGGTAAATTACCAAATGCATAATCTTGGATTATATATGCAGCTTTACCTTTTAATGATTATGAAGGGCAACTATCAATCGAAGAAGATCATAGGGGCCCAAATGACACTAAAGTTGATCCACATTCTATAAAATTAACTACCCCTGATGGAATGTTTCAGCATACTGGTTTTGCTATAAATATAGCAGGTGCGTATGTATGAATTTGACAATTTGCATTCAGCCCACTGTAGAAGAGGTAATGTGTTTTAGCCTGAAAGACTTTTTGGAAAACCAACAAATATACACTATGATCAATCTAAGGCTGGCCCTCGAGAAATACAGCTGAGCAGAAGGATGCAGGTGACTGTTGCTGTGTATGCCTGGACTTCATCCTCAAAGCTTATTTTGAGCAAATCTTGATCTTCCACTGATCACCTTAAGGAATGTATATGCATGCAATCACCGTAAACATTAGGAATGTCTGTACCCTAATATTTATATTTAAAATTCTGGAAGAATTGCTGTGGGTAAGAAACGAGAGTGGCTCAACGTGTTTTGATGCAATAACGTGAAGACAGAAGCTGCCCTTAGAGCACACTTAAAAACATATTTGTTGCTTTTGCACTCCCTTTAGTGACGTCTTATTTCTCCCAAATATTGAAAAAGACACTGAGAAAGTATGGAGAAAAACAAGTCTGCCTCCTTACAGGCAGATGCCTATGAAGCTTATGACCAACAGTGATTTCCCAGGAGCAAATTCAAATGGAAACGGTGAGTATTGTAAAGCTTCCCCCCTACGCGTACAAATTCTGTAAGAAAGACACGGAAGATGATGAGGGAACCAGCTGCTGCAACCATTGTGACAGGTTTATCTGCATGAGCCAAGAAAAGGTCTAGAAATTTACTTTCATTCTCAATTTTTTAGGATATTTTTTTTTTTTTACAGACTTCAAAAGCACTAGATGACCATTCCTCAGGCGTTCATTAATTCGGATTAAGAGAACGCAAGAATGGCGGGAGAACATTTCTCCGCTAGAAGATTTCAAAAGTGGCAGTGCAACTAACCTGAGAATAAAAATTTAGCTATTTCATCCTCAAAGTTTTATTATTTAATCTGTAATGCATCAGACACAAGACTTTCATTTTTGTGAACTTTCTTTTCGTCCTGTTCAGAATATCCACAAAGGCAAAAGCTTTGCCCCTCAAACAAGAAAATTTAGTGAAGTCTGCCATAATTCAGATAACCCAGTTTAATAAATTTGGGACAAGCTCTGAGGGGAAAAAATGTAGAGTTATATTAAATGCAATTAAATCAGATACGCCTACTTCCCGTTATTATGGGTCAGAAGTGAAAGCCCAAACATTTATGAAATGGAATGAAGAATAGTTATTGGATGTGCAGGTAATACAAAGCTGGCAGGGACAAAACACATGAGGATGGAGTTAAAATTCACAGCAGTCTTGAAAAATTGGAACGGAGGTCTGAAAATAGGTGTATGATACCCTTCGAAAGAGGCTGTGCAAGGTACCTCCTTTGAAGTGAAAACCCAGCACCGGGAAGCAGCTGTGCAGAAAGTGACTGGCAGGTTACAGTTGAACATCCAACCAGCACAAGCCTGTGGTATCACTCTTTTGCAATACTGGGGTGCACCAACGTGGCTGTCCAGGGCAGCAGTGGAGTCGCCACCCTGGAGGCATTTAAAAGACAGGTAGATGTAGTGCTGGGGGACAAGGTTTAGTGGTGGACCTGGTAGCGTTAGGTTGACGGTTGGACTCGATGATCTTAAAGGTCCCTTCCAACCAAAACAACTCTATGATTCTGTGACCACAGCAACAGGCAGCAGCAGGCTGAACTGAAGGACAATGGCGTGAGACACGCACATGGGACCTGCTGCTCTCTAGCTGGCCAGGGCTTTCCACCATGTCTGTCCCCTCCCACACCACCGCTGCCGGGAAGCACAAACCCAGCCCCAGGGAACCCACCAGCTCTGGCCTGGAGAGACTCCAAGGCTCCCTCCTTACTTCTTTGCAAAGACAACCTCATCCCCCGACAAACCAAGTGAACTTATCTTAGAGGCACACCAGTAAAGCACGGCGCTCTCGCTAGGCCATATGCAGTCTAGAAGGTATTCCTTGGGTATTTGCACGTTTTCAGCAGCCTAGAGAACGCAATACTTGAACTGGATAAGCTTGCTGACAACACCTAGGTTTGCAAAAAACTACTGTCACCTCAAACCCTTAAGATCAAGTTTTACTGCTGTTGACATATTTGCCATTTCTTTCTGTATCTTGGAAGACAGAAATAACACTTTGAAGTAGTTTATAGACTTGGCAACTTCTGCAAATAAGCCTCCCATTTTGAATAAATAGTCTTTTTTTTTACAGTTTAAATTTATACTATATGGTTCTGAAAAGTTTGATACACAGTTCAAGGATTTTTGGTCTAATCAGAATTAAGATACTGCATTCAGCTCGAGATAAGCATAGTGGCAAAAAGTTTGTTTTTCCTATTTGAGCAATACTTGCAGAAGGTGGTCAATGAGCCTTTATTAAGAAAGTACACACTGCAACCACATTAATCCATAACAGAAAATAAACTTCTGTTTGCATCAGGAAGCAGCACTGCAAGCCTGTTGTCAGCACATTTGTTTCAGAGAAGCTGCTTTTGATTTGTATTCAACCTTCCATGTATAAAGCGGATCCTGGCTGGTTATGTGGCACGCAATATATTGAGAAGGAATCTGCTACATTCTCTTATGGCAAAGAGGGAGATTTCTGACAGTGAACACTCACCATTATTTATAGCTGCTATACACCCTTCTTCCAGAAATAGTGAAGTCCTTGCCACAATCCTTCACTAGATCTACTGTATCCTCACCAGCAGCCAACCAAACAGGGCAGTGAAAGGAGAGGAGAGGGCTCTGAAGTGAAGCTGCGTGTTTGCACACCCAACCCAAGGGGTCACCCCAGCTGTGTCCAGACAAGGGAAGAGCCCACCCTGAAGGCAGGGTGCCCTGGTTTGAGGGAAAACAGAACCAACCTTCTGTTCAGGAATTTTACTTCTTAGCTAGGCCTCTTCTAACTCTGAAATTAACGGCATGCTGTGCCGAAAACGTTCGTTCTCAGAGCGATAAGACCAATGTTTACAGTTTGTGCCAAGGGACGGCACGCAGAGAGGCTCGTGCTTATACTCACTGCTGTAACATCCAAGGTCAGCTCATTTCGTTATTTGCCCCGTTGGAGGGTCGGCAGCGGAGGGGCGCAGAGGGGTCCCACCTGCGGGGAGGAGTGGACAGGACAGGGGACCCCAAACCGACCAACAGGGTGTTCCACCCCATCTGCCCCCCGCTCGGTGTAAAAGCTGGGGGCCCAGAGGGTCAGCTCGCTCTCTTGGACGGCCGGCGCCCGGGCAGGGCCCTGTCTGTTCGCGGGCCTTTGATCCCCATCCCTGTGTTCCTGGCTGCAGCGCTGGAATCCAGTTCCCAGCCGTGGCCCAGTCCAGTCGGGGACTTCCCCAGCGCCTGCCGGTGCCGGCATCCTGGGAGCCCGGTAGGGTTTTGGACCCACTGTAGCTATGCCGTTATTGCCTTTTTATTGTGTTCTTAAGCTCACATTACAGGAGTTTAGTTTCTTCTGAAGGCGTACGTCTCTCTCGGCCTCCTCCTCCTCTCCCTGTGCGAGAGGTGGGGGGAGAGCACCTGTCGCCGGCCGTTGGCCTGTTTGGCCAAAACCATGACACAGGGGTACCCAAACACAGTTCACAACAACCTCTCCCCCTGGTTCATGCACCTTCCTAATAAAGCAAACTGTGGCTCTTTCCCCTAGTATCACCCAACATCAAACATGTTTAACAAACTGGTCTGAGCTGGCAAGTCCGCAGCCTGCACACAAACCTCCCAGAACACGGACTAGCACGGGAAGGTAGGGCAACATTTTTCTCCTTGCACGCCCAAACACATTTGTCCTTGCACACACTCCCTTCCCCATTTACGCGAGAAGCCCGTCACGCGGAAGACTCTCCCCACGGCCAGCAGACGGGTCCGCGGAGGCAGCCGAGCCCAGCCCCGCACCAGCTCCCCCCGCACCCCCCCCCACCACAGCCCCGCCGCACTCAGCCAAGAGACCCACTTTCGACTAACACCCCGCTCGGGTCTTAATACCCGCCTTAGCTGCAACCCGCCAGCTAAGCCCACAACTGATAGACACTCGAAGTGTATCATCGGTCTGTTTCATAAGATAACACAGATAAGCTGTGATGGACGAGGATTCACAAAGCGGTAAACAAAGCCTACTCGTGCCTAAAAGTCTTAGCATCCCTGCGATGCTATCAGTGCCACCCTTATGTGCTTCTCCTGCATGGCCACAAAACAGCATTGGGAGAACGCAGGCACTGAAGGGGAAAAAATCCAAGCTAAGATGCACCTAAGGCATAGACAGGTTTCCCCACCAGGTTTGACCAAATTTTCTGCTCTGTAATGACCAGCCGTTTGTTTCAAACCCTTCCCTTCTGCACGTCTTTTCCTCTTTACTCCACAGTTGCCTTCTCACACCGCTTTCCCAGCTCTACCATCACCCTCCTCCTTTTCTGCCTAAGAAAAAAAAACATTAAACCTGCACCAGTCTTTAGTGAATCCACTGATTAGTAAGTGGATTTGTGGAAGGTGATGTATGAAAAAGGTGGTGCCAGCACAGTTTTCCAGTTCTGGAAATTGAGTGATTCCTTGTTTAGGCTACAGAATTTGCATTATTTTAACAGAAGCCTGCAGGAAGTCTTACCATTAGTGTCAAACGCATCTCTCTAGGTTAATGGAGATGCAGAAGACCTATTTTCTAGATCCAAGCTGAAAAGACAGTAGTAGCTGAGCGGATCATTCTTAATTGATGGCAGCTGCAGAAAATTTTCTCTTTCTGCCTCTGGTCTAAGCTTACATAAAGAAAACAATTTCATCTATGTTTGCATACAATTCACAGACAAGTTTAATCAACCCCCAGAATCTTCCCTCACTGGCAGATTTTCCAGCTAAGTTATGTAGTGTATGATGGGATAAGGGACCTCCTGCTCTGAAGTGCCTGAATCTCCAGCACTGATGTGGCCTTTTAGGACACAAATATTAGAAGAGACTATAACAATACTAGTGGCAGTTTAATACGACGAGGAACGCTTTTAAGCACAGTGAAGCCAACCTCACAGGTGGCTGCTGCGAGAAGCGTGGCTCCATGAGCACGTTCCTGCTGCTTCTTCAGGCCAGCCAGGGCATTCTGCTGCACCAGTCCCGCAGAGATGCAGAGAGCTACCCTTGCAGAAAACTACAGAAGCAATTAAATACGTAAAAAAGAGGTGTTCTTCTATGCCATCTTCATGAACAACCTCACTCAGCAAACACACAGCATTCGCAGAAGGGTCCTCCTTTCCTAGAGCATCACCAGCTGAAACACAAGCCAACGACCGCTTTGTTGCAGTGGAGTTTAGCACGAAAGGGCTAAGAGAAGTGTCCGTGAGTACAGCAGTGGGCAGGACAGCAAGGACACCAAATGTGTTTATCTATACACAGTGAAACTTAAGAAGATGCTAGATTGGATCTGCTAAAGGAAATCCCAGGAAGGAAGGACTGAGCTGGTACAGGGTCCTCTTGAATTTAATAAAGAAAAAGGTTTTAGCACAGGATACAGAAAACAGAAGTGGAAGAACAGATCTTCTCTGTAGAAATTATTAAGTCTCAAAATCTTTGCGCTTTGGAAATTTGATACTTCAGGATGAAACGGTGAAGTTTTCTTACTGCAAGCTGTTTGGAAACAAAAGGATGCAGAGATCACTTCTAAGTCTTCTCAAACTAAATTAAGCGTCTACATTTAAGTGACACAAAAAAAAAGAGTCAAGACTTCAAACAAACTCAGACAAACTCCACCAAGTGCTGATCAAGCAGCTGTGTGACCTGGGGGAGGCCAGGCAGATGAGGGCACCAACAGATGCGTGTTTTGTGGCACACAGGGGCACCCTATTCCTGCCTCCTGCCTTCCACCCCTCTGCAGGGGGAGCTTTCCTGGCAGACCCCATGGCTGCAGACCCTTTCGTGTGCACCAGCAGCCGGTCTGACATGCACATGGAGCGGCGTGCTGTGCCGTGACCTGGCCCCAGTGTCACCACTGGCCAGGCTGGAGCACTTCAGGATGAGTGTTGAGCGCTCTTGACCCTCTGCAGCCTACTCATAATGTCATTTTAAATTCTACGTCCTCAAACCAGCTTGAAATTTCTTGCCATCTAATGAATTTATTAATAGAGAATATCCACTAGAACAACTCAGACCCTTGACTTTAGTCCCTTCCTCTTGGTAATTGAAATCCGGATCTATCATTAGCCTCTCTTGCTCTGACATATCATCCTTGTTGGCTCTCTAACATAAGAGCAGTTTTCATAATTTTCTCCTGTTGCTCCTATGCAGACTCATTCCAATTTCTCTGGCTCGTAGCTTTTTGTCACTTCTGTCCTCCTTTTTTGCATCATTCCTGCTGAGTCACTTAATCTCTTCCCTTTCTGAACACACCTACCCACTTTCTCCTCTTGTTCTTCCACGCTACAGCATCATGGCATCAGGTTGACACGAGCACCGTATTTTTAGGTGCCTCCCCTCAGCAGATGTGTTCACGTCCTCTCCCTCCTTTGTCTCTTCTCAGAATCGTTCCACCGGACCACCTCACCAGTGGTTTTCCCCCAAAGGGCTACTCACTTCCAAGGATAAGATCTGGTGTCTCACAAACCTGAGCTGGAATCTGCTTCCTGCCCCGTGCGGGCATCCACACCGGCGCCCAGCTCACGCCATAAGCCTCTCCAATAGGATTAAAGGATTTAAAATTTAACAGCTGCCAGGCCCTCAAAGCTAGGATCCTACTATTTTTTTGAGGGAAGTTTCCAATTAATCCATTTTCTGAGCTGAAGTTTACTCACAGTTTCTTCAGGGCAACGCTTTATTCGCCAAGAGGCAAATCCCCCTACAGGGGAAGGGCACTGCTCTGCTCAGCAGGGACATTCTGCTGTGTTTCATGTAACTTCCACTGTCACAAATCCCAAGAGTGACAGTTTTTGCCATAGCATCATTTGGATCATTCCTACAGTGGCTTCTGCTCAGGTAAGCCTGCTTCCAAGTTTAAGGGGACTGGAACACCTCTCTTATGAAGAAAGGCTGAGGGATTTGGGTCTCTTCAGTCTGGAAAAAAGACGACTGAGGGGGGATCTTATCAACGCTTATAAATACTTAAAGGGTGGGTGTCAGGAGGATGGGGCCAGGCTCTTTCCAGTGGTGCCCGGGGACAGGACAAGGGGCAATGGGCACGAACTGGAACACGGGAAATTCCATCTCACCGCGAGGAAAACTCCTTTCCTGTGAGGGTGGCAGAGCCCTGGCCCAGGCTGCCCAGAGAGGTGGGGGAGTCTCCATCTCTGGAGACATTCCAAACCCGCCTGGAGACGCGTTCCTGTGCCACCTGCTCTGGGTGACCCTGCTCTGGCAGGGGTTGGGCTGGGGGATCTCCAGAGGTCCCTTCCAACCCCCACCAGTCTGGGATTCTGTGACTTTGCTCCGTTGCCTGTGTTAATGCAGATGTCCAGCCTGCGCCTTCAAGGAGACAAAAGTGCTCCAGAAACCAACTCAACCAATTTGAAACTTCAAGAAACTGCTCTAAAACATGAAAGAAAATTGTCAGCACTGATTTCTTTTGGTTTTATACTAGGAATCTTTTTGCAAAATGCTGCTTCCTTCAAGTACTAAACCTCCTCCTCTTTCATTATGCTACAGAACATAAGTGGCCAATGTCCCTTTCTAAAAAGAAATTCAGATGCCTTTCTACAGAAATAATGTGACTACACAAGGCTGCCGTGCAAAAAAATTTAAATATTTCACTACGCAAAAGCCATTTCAAACGCACACATCTTACTGACTATGCTGACCTGTAGACAAACAAAAAACCTTAAGGGAGAAGGACTTTCCTTTAGTTTCAGTCTTCTTCCCCTCTCCTTCCTTCTTTTCTTTCTGGCCTTATTTTCTAAGAGCTTCGTATCTGCTCTCCCAAATCCACGCAGTTCACCTTTACGCACCAGTTCAGCCGCTGGAACCCGAGCGAGTTGAACCCAAGGAGGTTGAGGAAGGCGAGACGGTGGTGGCCACCCCACGGCAGCCGGAGGCATAAGCATTGCAGCCAGAGATTGAGGACGTCGCCAGCAGTGGGTACGGTGCATGCTTTGCAAATTTTGTCTCCATATAAGAAAGGTATTTGCAAGTTGCAGGACATGGCAGAGAAAGCTGGAAATACCGGAGGGAAGCCATAGCAGGGAAAGCACAGTTGTTTGAAACATTATCACTCCAGAAATACGCTGGACTATAAAAAGACGTACTTTTTTTTTTTTAAACATATCCCTACTGCGTTTCAAGTCAATTGCCAATATTCACATTCCTCAGGGCTATTGTATCTAGCACAGCGGAGCTGCAAGATTCTCCAGGCTGCCTAAATGTACTCCAAAATGTTTAATTACAAGGTGTTTCTTAAAAATTAATCTGTATTACCGTAATGATCCATTTCTTGCAGTCCCTTGGTATCCTGTAGCTATCTCCGATACCAGCAGACGTTATCATCCAGACAAGTCTGGGAGTAAGATGTTCCAGGAGGAAAAGTTCTCCCTCCCAGCAGCCAACTTGTGCACTGGTGCAAAAGGTTGTTTTCACAATCACAGATATTTTATTAACTCAGGAATCACAAAGTTCTTAGCTGTGCTTTCTGCAAACTGTTTCAGTGCTATTTCAGGGGTTCTAGCTATTTCAGGGCTAACTATGCAGCACACACAGATAATTTACTATTTTCCCAAATGCAAACCCTCTGACTGCATTAACAGATTTCCTACTGTGCCTTTTGAGACCATCTATATATTTTCAACACTTTTCAGATCCCTTCAGAGCAACTCTACTGTACAACAGAAAAAATTAAGCTTGCTTTTTTTTTTTTAACTCTGCAAAGTGACTGCAGAACCCTTTTGACACCAATCTTAGCTTCCCGCTAAACATATACATGAAATAAAAGCTCCTCCCTTGCGTTTTCTAGCATTGGACTCCTTTTCTCAATTCCTGCATCTAACACAACTCTAGACCACCCCAAGCCAGAAACCTCCTTTTATTCCTCCACTCCAGCCCTTCCTATCATCCATAGAGGACTGGGACTACAACGTGTGTAGCGAGAGATGGAATAATTTAAAAAAAAACAAACCAAAACAACAAAACTTTTTTTTTTTTAATGCTAGTATTTTATCCTCATCTGGGAGTTAGATAGCTGCCTGAATTGCAGAGGAAGTACACTTAAGAGAGAAATAAAAAAATCACTGTTTGTTTTCAGTGGCATTTAAGGAAATGTCTCACTGTCGTAGGTAACCTGCAACACCTTGGCACTGACAAACGCACCCTGAGTGCTCTTCACTCCAGAGTCCTCCAACTGGAAACCAGTCCAGAAGAGGAAGGAAGGCCTTTCAAAGGGCCAGGTCAGTCCTCTGCCATGTGATTTGTGTGTTCTGGAAATACTCAGAATATGGCTGCACAATATACAGAAATAACGAGCTCACCATTTTCCTCCCACTGTACATACAGTAGTAAATGTCCTGCTTTAATGTACCATCTGCCCCAGTGACCTTAAATTTCTCTCCCTATTGCAGAGACTTAGGATCTAGGAATCTCCTGCAATAAATTCCTTATTTTGAATTTCCTTACTTATGGACAGATTTGAGAAGTACCGTAAGAGATTATTGCAGCAAGCAGCAAAGTCCCTGCAGATGTTTCCATCTCATACAGCATGGGAGCAGACCTTACCATTGAGCTTCCTAATAAAAAGCACACACCTGGATTAACCATTTAATAGAAACAAGGGTGACACCATCATAAGTTGGTGTCTTTTGGCTCTTCAGCAGTCTTGTGACCCAGATTTTGATAGCTTTTGACAAATCATCTAGATTTTTTTTACAGCTAAGAAAGTCTCCTGCAGCCTAATAATGTCTCAAACCCCACATACCACTGCTCTAGAACTGCTACTAGAGAACAGGGGAGAGCGCAGCATGTGAAATTTTGCAGAGAAAGAGAGGGTGCAGGGTCGATAAAGCACGCTGCTAATTTTTCTTTCACAGTGTACTACTCGCAGAACTTCATGCTAACAGCTAAGTTAATTATTTATATTCCAAGAGCTTATTTTGAACTCAGCTCCTGCCCCATCCCTTGCAGCGCTGGCGAGCCCATTGGCGGGCCCAGCCAGTCCCTTTTACTCGATTACTTCCCAGCCAAACTAGCAAGTTTGACTTCCCTCTTGATGGCAGCACGAATTCAAACCAATCTGTGCTCCCAGCCACTCTCTCTTGGTACAGCTATTTTGGCTGACTCTCTTAACTAAGATGGTTATTCATTCTAGCAAGGAAATTCTTTCGCCAGTATAGTTTAAATATTTGCCAGTATAGTTTAAATTGCACGTAAGCTATAAGGAGAAAGGATTTTCTTACAAGTGCAGTGTCAGAGAGAGACTTTTGTCTGCACAAGTTGTAGATATGACTCTCCCAGCATCTGAGTACCCTTCAGACAGACCGACGCTGGGTCAGGGCTGCGGTTTCACACCTCCTCACACCGGCATGAAGACCTTACCCACCCTTCTCTCATCCTGGAAAACTGGATCAGGATAATAGATAATGGATCTAAATTAAGGCTAACAGCATAAAAGGCACAGTTCATCCTTCAGTCTTTAAAAATGAGTCTTTCGCCATCCCTTAAATTTTAAGTATTAAGCACAAAATCTTAAATCATTCTACTTGGAGATCATAGTCTGTATTTCATTTTACCTTCAGCTTTAGTTCTCCAATTTGCACCACTGATTGCTTGTTTAACAGGACCTGTGGCCTTTAGCAGGCCACATTTCCTCATATTTTCCTTCAACAGGCTTGAAATACTCTCATTTATTAGAGTTTCAGAAAAGAGGCCTGAAATACTCTCTTTTTTTTAGAGTTTCAGAAAAGGGTCAAGAACCATCAGTAGTCTGTGGTACAAAACCCCACTCCTCAAAACTCCGGTTCTGCTTCACACCTTGAAAACAACCACTTAAAGTCCATTTTAAAATACTAAGTTTGCACTGCTCAGTTGATTACTTACAAGTTATTCCCGTTGATTTCAAATTTAGGCTGAAGGTGACAAAAGCAAGAAAAAAAGAAGCATCCCTAAAGCATGATTCTCTTCCGCTTCCAGCTACAAGTCTTAAGTAAATATACAGTGAAACATACCTGGTGTTAAGCACATCTTAAGAATGTCTGTAGGATTACTTTTTTTTAAAGTAAGTCAAAGTGGTTAATCTACACCGCATTTATTTTCCAGTATAGCAAGAGTACAAAATACTCACCCCTTGAGATCCTTGAAACTGAATTGCAGGTTGAGAAGAAACATGACCCTACAAGAGAAAGAAAACAAGTGGAACGTAAGCAAAATGACAAACTGCCGTGCCCCGGAGTTATTTTGCTGCCAGAAGAAGTTATTTTGCCACCGACAGAGAAGGCGGATGCGCCCACAGCAGATGGTAGGGCTCCTCGCACCCGTACCACGATGCAGACCCCAGCCAGGGCTTCCTCCGCTCGGCACCCAGAGCCCGGCAGCGGACGCATTATTGTGCTCAGCACGGACACCGGGGCACCACAGGGAGTCCGAGAAAACGCTGAAGGTTGTACAAGGGTATCTGCTGGCACGGAAAGGAACGACAGCTTCTTCTCTGCCCGAAGTACCACTGAAATGTGTGAGCCCAAACTGTCAGGCTTTGCCCCTGCCAAGTCCTTGCCCTGCTGTCCCCATCACTTACGGGTTGGGATTGGCTTCGTTTCTGAGGAGACTATTCAATAACACTGTTTTTACACCTACTTGAGTTCCGGGTATCAGCTGGAATTGCGCGATTAACACAGGCAACCTGCCTACTCGAAAGGTCTTGATGTGATGGCTTTCCTCCTTAGGACAATGCTTCCCACTGTCACGGATGACCGGCTCTTCGCCCAGACCCCCATCCATGCACCAGGAGCAGTTGCCTGGCTGCAAACAAAACCTCCCAGCACAGCAGCTCCCGGGCTGCTCCTGGCAGCGGTGACAGACGGCTGTCCTCAGGGACACAGCGACAGCACCTCTCTTCTGCTCTTACACTGTTAACCCAAGCCAATTGCCACAGCCAGCGCCTGTCTCCAGGACGAAGAGATCCCGTACAATCAAACTACCTCCAAAAGAGCCTCTGAACCCCCTTAAACAACCCTCACTTCTTCAGCTACATATCTGCCAAGGGAAATATGCAATATGGCCAAAAATAACAAAAGCCACCTGCGCCTTGTCTCTGTAATTTCACAGCACCAAGCGCAGCCTGTTCCTGACCTGCGAGGATGGAAGTGTCCTGCACTGCTCCTGTGCTGACACCGCAGTCCATGAAGACTTGGAAATGTTAAGGCGGGTGGGAAAGAAAAAAAAAAACAAAAGAAAGAAAATCAAGGAACTTGCTAGTTGGAAACTACTTTTCTCTATCACAAGCTGGTGACTGGTCAGATACGCTCCTCGACACAGCCCCAACAGCAACACCATCAGTGCCAGCAGGAGCCCACTGATAAGAATATCCTGTTTTAGCAGCAATGCTGACTTTGCTCAGCTTTACTGAATCTCAAATTATGCTGCTGGACACAAAACCATGTGGCAGCTATGCTGACGAGCTCACTTTGCTGGGCTTTGTGCACAGGGAGTTTGCCAGCCCACTGCAAACACTTACGCTAAACAAGTTGCACCAAAGGATGAAATCCTAGTGAATAGAGACTTTATTCCAGCAAAAGCAAGTACTTATGGACTTAAAATTTAGGTGGCGTTCAGGAGCATTCAGGACTCGGTATCACTGGAAAGGTGAGTTAGATCCAACCCCTGTCCTCTTCTCCCTCCATCTAGAGGTTCCTCCTCCTTCACTTGCACTTGTCTTGCCCTTTCGCAATAAAATCCACCTCGCTCATCCAGCGGAAGACTCTCCACACTGGGCTTGTTGATGAGCTGATCCTGCTCATCCAGTGAGTGCTGGAGCCGGCGGGGGCCGGCAGCGGGAGTGCGCAGCTAAGCCCAGCCTCACCAGTGCTCAGCATCCCCGGCGAGCATCACCCGACACCAGGAAATCCCACAGAAGGGCTCAGGCAGAAATAATACTGTTGGAGAGCTGGAGTCCCCACATGGATTGATGGTGTCGTCTTTAAAAATGACTGTGCTTGTTTTTCCACAATCAGAGGCTGATGCACTATCTCAAGTTATGCAGCAGACAACAACATGTACCACCTTAAGCCCTGAAATGGTATACTGCAAATTTGTCTGCTCCGCAAACCTTCCAATTTAAAGCCAGAAAGTTTTAGAACTGAGATGAGTTTGAGATTACTAATGTACCTATCTGCTTAATCAGCACACACAAGCAAACTCTTTTCAAGAATGCAATGGGTTACATGTGCGAAGTCTGGTGTAGGGTTATGAATCCTAACCCTTGTCCGAGGCTTTCAAGAATGAAGTTTAATGCTCCACACAGAAATTAACATATGGAGGCAATTAAAAAAAACAAGCCAGACAAGCGATGCAATGATTGTGTAGGACCGTGTAGCAGCCATCACCTTCTTGGAGTAGCTCACAGAATTTGACACAAGCTGCTTTTGCGCTGAAGAAACCATGCTGGCATTAACCAGCTACCCTCCTCTGCTTCAGCGTGAGGAAACACCATTAAAAAAAAAATCTGAACTTAGCAGAAAAGCAGAAAGGTCTCACCTGCCCGCTGGCAGGTGGAGCGGCAGGCTGCTGCGTCAGGGAGCAGGGCAGGGAACCTTGGCCCTCCAGCCAAACCTTCTGGCACCCCCCGCGCCCGAGGAGCCAACTGCTCTGCACAGCCACCACACGGACCTCGGGATGCAGCACGGATGCAGGAAGTGCTTCTCCAACCCCCCTTCCCTCTGCTCCCCCAGGAAAACCCAGTTTTCCTGCATTTCTTTTCTCACAGCAAAGAGCATGAACTTTTGGAGAAGTGGCTCTCTGGGGGAGACCAGGAGTCACACCACTTTCCCATGCCCATTCCCCTTGAACTTCCCCGCCACCCACCCTCATTAGGAGTATTAGAGGGTGCAACCCTCATTAGCCCTGTTGTGCAGCCATTTGCACACTTGCTGTGCAGGAATTAGTCTAGTCCCTGTCCAAACCCCCCGACACTGCCTGCCCCCAGCCTCCTATGGCAGCAAAGTGCAGAAGTCCACCATCCAACAGGTGAACAGACCCAATCTGCTGGTTCCACCAGCTGCCCTCTCGCTCCAGTACTGCGAGACACAAGCAGTATCAGCTCCACCATCACATCACCCACAATTACCCAACCCATCGCCTCAATCCTTCACTCCCCAGTGGAGAGCTCCAGCCTCCATGGTCTCTCCTCGCAAGGCAGTTGCCACAGCTGGAGAGGACAGCTCTCCTCCCTCGCATCCCTCACAAATCAGGACTGCACAGGGGATTCGAAAGGCAGGTGCCCGAGAGCTTTACACAGCACCAAAGGGACCCTCTCCATCACCCTCAGCGCCCTCCAGATGGTGCCCAGCTCTTTGCTTGTTTTTCTGGCTGCTGATGCACACTGAACGAATGCTTTCCAAGGACTGGAAATTGTGACTCCAAGATCTCTATTTTGTAGTTGCAACTGCCTATTCCAAGTTTCATGTCATGCAGAGCTTAATTTCCCCTACATGTTATTTTCCCTAAGGTGAAACCCATACGCCACCTTTTCTACCACCGATCCAGATTGGCGAGGTCTTTCTGGAGCTCCTCAGCATCGCTTTCTGATCACCTGAAAAATCCGAGTGTCGCCTCCAAGCTTTGACATCTCAATACCTTCTCCAAGCCACTGCTGAACATGTGAAGTGAAACTGGCTCCTGGACTGACATCTGGGAAATCAGAGGCGGACTCGCTTCCACCCTGAAGAGCCACCACTAAGACAGACCCGTTTCTGCACATCATTCCTCCAGTGCCGATCTGACCAGCATCACCTCTCACCTCACATGTGAGCTGGCCCCTCCTCCCAGTCGGCTCTCACCAGTTTGGCCAGTTAAGCCCAAAACTTCTGGCACAGTGCACACTTGAAAACCCTAAGATCCCACACCCAGGGCATAAACTCCAGAGTCCCATCTAGTTAATCCAAGGAAGTGATCCTGGAAAAACTGTTAGGCTAGAGCAACGTGCACATTGCCTCTCTAAAGAGTAGGAATAATCAGGCGTCAACTCGGCTGAAAACTAAGCTACAAACAGCTCCAGGCACATTTCACTTAAGTAATTACTCTTTATTTGCATATGAAGATTTTATTTGAGATACAGAGTACGGTCTCCTCCACAGGACAGGTTAAAAAAAAATTAGGTAGAGGAGCTCTGACATTCAGGTCTTAAATCTCTAATTTGTGGGCCAAGAGCTCAAGAGCTATCTGGCTTGTCTTCTCCAGGTTCACAATTTTGCTTAATAATTAGTCTTTGGGCAGGGACTGTATCTGCTCGCAAGACTCGAGATCTGCACACACACATGGCACACTGCAAATAACTCAGATATTTACAAGGCACCACCCTTGTATATGAAGCTAATTATCTACTGTTTTTCAGGCATGTCGACTCAGAGTGAGCAGAAGATGCCTTCATATCAGCACTTAGAGATTGTGATGTACAGCAGTATTTACATATGCTTCGATAATATTTAAAGAGCTATGTATTATGTAGGAGGAAGCTAGAAAAAGATACCGGTGGTCTCTGGCAATGCCATCCTAACGATTTCCCCCCTCCCTTCCTCCTCCTTTCAGCAGCTTCTCTTCCCTGCCTTGGGGATTACAGCCTCCCACCGAAACCAAAAAAGTTATTTGTCAATTCAGAGCATGGCCATATACCAGCACAACTTATCCTGAGGAATTACAGAGGTCTTCTCATAAGGAACAGAAAAAGTATTTGGAAGGAAAGACCACCTGCACTGATTAAGCCCATTGAATTACGACAGACAGCATCTCACTGCCACGGAGGACCCCTCCTTACATACACAGCCAGCCAGGCTGCACTTAACGAAGTCCAGATCGCCACCTCTGACCTCCAAATGTGTAATATATTGAAACAACCACGTTGTGGGGTAGCAAAGCCACTTTGATACACGGATATGGAGGTACAACAGGAATTTAGCCTCCTTTGGTATATGCATTCTGATTAGTTTTGTTGGGGCTTTTTGTTTGTTGTTGGTTTTTTTTAAATATACAATGTCTTCACATGGTCTGGACAGTACTCAGGAAAAGCCAAAATATTGGAAAAACCTTAGCATACAGCTCCACAACTTAGTTGCTATACAAACCCTAGAGACACAGCATTCATCATTACACCAAGAGTGCTTCACAAGTAGTGGCGCATTTATCCTCCAGTTCACTATAACCGGGCATTACTACCGTTTTACAAGCAGTAACGGAAAGAGACAATTACGATCTGCGTTACCTGGTAGTTTTGGGTGTCATATACGAAAAAGTCCAAGTTCTGATTTTCACTGAGACTTGCTGGCACTTGATATTCTCACCTGTAGCTCCCAGTTCCCTTCACTGCACCCATGACCAGTGCATAGCAGTGGCACTTTACACGAGGGACGCTGCCGAAGGGAGGACTCGACCGTCCGGTGCCAAAGCCAGAATGCCACGGGGACAAGGTACGCAGAAGCAGCGCACAGATGCAGAGAAGAATGGGCCTCCCTGGTGCATCGCCCCATCTCTGGGAGCCACAGCACCAATGTCGCAGCCCTGGGGCCAGACAGGAGCAGCCCCGGCAGAGGGAAAGCGGTGGAGGCGCTGGCTCAGATGGTGGGACTGCCCTTCCTGGGGAAGCTGACAAATAGATTTACTTAGCTGTAGTGGAAAACAAAGTTGTGTTCTTGCTGCACGGCCATCATCTGCTCAACAGCCCACAGTGCCTGAAAGAGGATGGTCCGGCTCCTTTCTCTACCCGTTCCCTCCTGCACTTGTGGGTCTCTTACATAACCTCATTCCAACTTGCTAACCTAGAAGATGACATTCCCAAAAAATAGTTAAATGGATAGTTGGAAAGAAAGGGAACAGGACTTTCCCCTTTCAGGAGTCATGAAGCCTCGAATCAGCTCAAGCCATCTCACAGGGTCACTCTGGACATTCTGCTCAGTTGTGTCTCTAGAGATCACCTGTGCAGGGTGCAGGCAAGGCACTACGATCAAGCCATCGCGTTTGCTAGGATAGCGTGTAAATGCGCTAAGTTTTTCCTGCAGTCGCATGTCTCACCAGCCACAACCTTCTGACACCTGAAACAGGATACACATCTTAGTCACTTCATACCAGACCTCTGATTTATCCAGGGCGGCCCTGTGCGCTAGATGAGGTAGGAATTCTGCGGGAAGGTAATGCATCAATACTACTGGAAGAACTACGGCTACCACCCAGCTGCCCCAAAAAGCCCTGTAAGACTTTTTTTCCCCTCACTAACAGACTTTGTTTGAAATCAGACTCAGAAGTCATCGACAATACAGAAACACACAGAGTGACGTCACCCAGGCCTTGCTGCCATAAGAAAACAGGTTCAAAAGAGCTTGCAATCAACCAGGCATTGATGAAAATGCATTTTGAATGAATACTTGCATTGCTTGAATCGAATTGATTAACTCTGCACTATCAGCTACACCGTACATTAAGATACATGCAATCTGAGATTTCAAGAAATCAAACGAATATAGACACACAACTTGTCATCAACTCTCTATCAGCATATTTAGACTGGCAACTTGGGAGGCAAAAACACAGAGATGTCACATAGGCGCATCCCTTCTTTTGCACAGAACTGAACATCACTGCCCTACAGTTTGGATATTGGTGGCAAACATACTACTGGCATGTTTTTATGCATTCATTTATGTGCTGATGGCAGAATGGGACAACTTGGGCTCTCCCAGCTCTACTGTAGGCTCTGGAAGTGCCCTGCAAGAACCAGACTCTCCCGTATACTCCTGTTCTGAGGATGATCTTCAGTCTCTTCCAGACGTGCTTTTGCTCACCACTAGCTCACTGCAGCCCGTTCCCTTCCCTGGGAGACGGGAGGGACAATAACCAGCTGACCTCAGTCCTTGGATGCCCACCCGGATCTCCCAATAGTTCTTGCTCCCAGTCTTCTCCATCACTCCCGGTTAACCCCAGCCTGCTTGTCTCTTTTCCTGGCCTATCTTCCCAATCCTCTTGCATCATCACCTTTAGTTCCCCCTCCAGCCAAGTCCCACTTTGGTAACTCCCCAGCTGCTCCTCTAGGGTAGCATCTCTGCACCACAGGTGCCAGAGCCCAGCCTTATAGACATTAATCCAAATCCATCACAGCTGTGGCAACATGCAAGCTATGGTATTGAAAAGACTAACAAGGTGTCCACCTTGGAGCTGATCTCGAAAGCAGAAAAGCAAAACCTAAGACATCTGCCCCACCTGTGAGCAGAAGCACATCCTCATTCCCAGCAGGATGCTGCGAGAGCTCCCTAAAAGGTCAATCCTTTCAAACAAATGAGTTTCCTAACCCCCAGCCCAACCCTGGCCATCTGAGGTAGATATATGCCATGGGAAAACTGAACCCTGGTAAATGAAATGTGGCAGAGCCCTATGCCTCCATTTCAACTGTGCAGAGTGGGGGAACATCAGGCAACGATCATGTTTCGTGTGCTTACTGACTCAGCAGCTCTGCAGCTGGAACATCCCTAGGACTGTTTGAAGAATAAAAACTTAAATGCAAAACAGATTCCTAAGACGCACAATTATCCTTTGGTTTGAAAAGCTCAGACTTTACAGGCCTGTGCTTTAACAGCACGCAGAATAAAATATACGCCTCCAGCTGCTTTTACCTGGAGAAGGACAGCTGAAACATGACTGCAGACGGATAGTAACCCTGCAAAAAGCCACATCAGTTGAAGGCAGCGGTGTCCCCACTGCTCTGCAGACACTACTCAGTGCAGCATTTTCTGATCCGCTTCAGAGCAGTCAGCAGATTAGGTCAGGACACCACCAGCGAGAGTGGAATTATATGCTGTAGCCAAGCCAGAGGAGAGGCTCCGTGTGCGCCAAGGTAAAACAATACCATTTCTCTTTAACCTGTTCTCTTTATTCTGCTTCTGAGGATCATACAGTAAGCCAGCAAAAAGTGATTTTTTTTATTTTTTTTTTGCTGGGCAAAGTTTCTGCGCAGAGGGTGGAGTTGCATGCTAAAACTCAAGCTAATCTAATCAGTTAGGTGCCACTGGAAAAGGGAGGTTCTGCTCCCACCGCTTATCCTGGCCACGTGCTCTTTGTGCCCTCCCACCTCACTAGCTCTCACGCTTCCCCATCCAGCACTAAACCAGTGCAAAAAAAGAACTAAAAGAACCCCACAACTAAATAAATTGGTTCAAAAAAGTCCCAGAGGGCAATACAAGGGAGGAAGGGACAGAGATGATGTACCAGGGCCAGCAAAGGCATGCCCAGCAGTGAGATGCCAGAGTGCGGTCCCACTGGCATTAAAGCATTAGCCATGCTTTAAATTAATACTGCCACAGATGATGCTCAAGGATCTCAAAGCACGCTGCTCAATATTGTGGAAATGTAGGCAAGAAGAATGTCATCCACCATCTGAATGCAGCCTAACCCAGGCCATGGTGATGGAACATGTAAAGCGAGCAGGGAAATGGGATTTGTCCTCACCTATACTAAGGTGCAGAGATTAGACCTGCTAAAGAGAAACAATCTCTGTTCTGGATTTCTGTGGGTGGAGTTGATGTAAGAATTTAAGACTCTTTTGAGTTTTCTTTAGCTGTCATGCCAGCAAAGAAAATCCCTAGCAGAGGTGACAAGAAGGAGCGAGTGCTTCTTTATGCAGACTGCTTAGATTTGAACATTAAGCAATTAAGTATACAGAGCCTGATTACATGGTACCTAAGTTCTACAGGTGATGGGATAAGTAGGTCACCAGAGGGTTATCCTGATTTCTAAGCTCTACACCCTTTCTGAGATACTACTTGTGTTACACAGATAAGATCTCCAGCACAGAGCAGCAGCAGAGCTGTAGGTTACCTTCTTCACATTCCCTTTACCACCTTCCCCAGTTCTTGGCCACTCTGATTTTGAGCCTTCATTGCAAATTTTTCAGTTGCACGGTCAGAACGGAAAGGGGTCAGGAAAGTGGCTGAGCATTAAGCTAGAGAAAAGGAAGGTATCACCGGCTACAGACCATAAGTCCTGTCCTCCTGCAGCACCGACAGACGTGTGAGCCAGCAGGTCCCAACCGGACCTATTTAAAGTGGAGAAAACAGAAGGGGATAGTTTCTTCTCACTCCCTCATCCCTCCCCCTGATGCTGATGTTCTTGTCAAACATTAGTAAAACAAACCAAAAAGCATCTGCAATGAGATAACTCTGAGGATCACTTCCTGAACAGCGCCACAGGAGGTTTTTCTGCCAGTGCGAAGGTTAGAAATGTGTGATTTGGTTGAATAGTTTAAAAGATGCCCCTTTTTAAACCCAGAAATTCCAGAGGCTGTAATAACAGAGCCTGAAGTTTTTATGTTCCCTTATTCTTCCACTTGCTACTGCTCAAACGGCACATCCAAACTCCAGCAGGACCACATAATGGAAAGCAGACCTGCAGGAAGAGTTGGAGTCTCGTTTACGGTTAGGGAGATGAAGAAACAGTGAAACAGGGAAAAGAATGTCAATTATTTTCTTGATCATGATGACCACAAATAGCTCTTCACTCAGTCTGCAATATCCTGATGATTAGGCACGCATTATTCATTTTTCATGCAAATTTACATTAACTTGGGAATTGATCCTAGTGTAGAAAAATAACACAGGTAAATAATTTACCTGAGTCGTTTCATAAATCAGAAATAATTAAAGCTCTTCCAAGATGTATCTACCTGCAGTAAAGAAAGCAGTTTTACTACAGTCAGCACAATTTGCAACTTGTCACGTGTCCGAATGTGCAGACGTGCCCGACTCCAAACCACGACATCACCTATTGCACCTCCACCCCTTAGGGGTCTCTGCTCCCGACCACAGCGCTGGACGCCCCACACGAGGCGCAAGGGCTCCCGGCGCCAGGGATGCGCTCCCACCTGAGACGCGTGTCCCGCCGGCATCTCACCGGCATCTCATTGGCATGTCACCAGTGTCCCGCCGGCATCTCACCAGCGTCCCATTGGCATGTCACAAGTATCCCACTGGCATCCCACCGGCATGTCACCAGCATCCCACCCCAGCATCCCGCCAGCATCCCACCCGCATCCTCCCTCGACAGCA
>VYZM01003728.1:468-29654 GCA_013398915.1 Dromas ardeola | reverse complement strand
GCTGCCGTCCCGGTCCCGGTCCCGGTCCCGGTCCCGGTCCCGGTCCCGCCGCCCAGGCCCCGGACCCCCATCCCCGGGGCCTGAGGCGGAGAACGGGCAGCGGCGGCCCCGGGCCGGCACAGGGTGATCCGGCGTTATGTGCAGATACCGGGAAGCGGGCAGCCCGGTGCCGTCCGGACACACCGCCTTGTCACGGGCGGCGTTGGTACCTCAGGGTCGGCCCGCCGGCTCCAGCTCCTGCAGCGCTGTCACTTATTACTGCTTTTTATACAGATGGTTGAAGCAGCTTTCTTGCGTGTATCAAGGATAATGGAGTGTTTCTGTGGAAAACTGCTCTGCTTTACCGTCCGGTAGCTGAGGGAGCAGCCTGACGCCACGGAGCTGAGCAGCAGCCCGGTCCTCGCCCGTGGGCGCGTGAGTCGGTCTGCAGCGATCAGCACAGCTGCCCTGTCACGGCCATTCAAATTTCATCCATTTGACAAAATTCCTCCGGGTCTTTTCTCACCCCACAGTTTCGTAAGAAGAGGCAAGCCAGCAGCATCCGAAGGCTCCCATACACTCCACAGGAGGAGCTGACGTGACAGAGCGATCGGTTTAGCACCGACCAAAATTACAGGCCAATAGTTCTGCTGACTGCAGGTTGCCATTTAAGTTACTTACATCCATGGAAAATATCACATAGGCAGCTTAAAATAGTTTTACTTTCATTTTCCCTATGCCCGGTCTTACTCCTGCTGTACCATTCATCTCAGTCAGCTGGCACCAAAAAAAACTTGTCCAGTCTTTACAGGGTTAGGGTTTGAAAGCATGCTATTTGAAATGTGTTGGCTATTATCTTCCAAAGCACGTTTTTTGTGTCACAAATTAAAATCTTGTCTTTACCTTCAAGACCGTGTCCATATCTGCCCTGGTCTGGTCTCCTGGATGCCATGTTCAGGTTGTAATTTACTGTTTTGGTTTCCATCTCCACCAGTTTTGTTCTTTTTCTCCACTAGTAGTTGCTCTTCCATGCCGTCCTGGACCAAGATGCTTTTCTAATGTATACACACATACATGTGCATATATATACACCGTCATACATGCATACATATATATGTGCCTATATATATATACACACACCCTCTCATACAACCCCCTTTCTTCAGGTCATTTCTCAATGTATACCTGTTTAGCTTTACTTTTTTGTGATGTTTAATTCGTGGCCAAACTAGGTGAATAAAATATATAATAAGAAGAAAGCTAATGGTAAAAGTCTCTTGACCATATCATGCATAATTCTATCCATACTGTGTCATTTCTTATTTAGGGACGGCTTAAGTGAGTCCTATAAATGTTATACCTATAGGTGTGTCTGTGCAGTGCTCTGTCACAATCAAGGTTGCCTGTAGATGTTTCTTTGCAAGACTGGTTCTCTGGAATGTGAATCTTTCTTAAGATGACTACTTTATTATATCCATAATAACATCTCAGGGACCAACAGGGTATGGAGAGCAGATATCAGTGATTTGTCCAAAACACCTCTATGCGTAGGGTCCTGAAGTTTTCACCAGGTCATCATATATGCAGCAAGTAGCAATGCAGAGTCTGTACAAAAATAAAGACAAGAAAGTAGAAGGAAAAACGTTTGAACGTGTTGAAGAGAATGAAGAGAATTCATGCTTTTGGAAGGGCAGTGCATTCATCCTCCTCCTCTGTTCCCTTAACACATTCTGCCATTGCTCAGCCCTTCAGGAGTAGCCTTTAGCTTTTCTTCTGGTTGTTTTTTTGGGACGTGTGGTGCATATAATAATTTTCACTGTGTTTTCAAATGTCAGGTGAACAAAAAACTGAGAACAGAGCAGACTGCTTCAGCTCCCAACTTTGAGACTTTTCCCTCCCCTTCCCCTTCAGTAAGCTCCCAAGCACACCACTGCAGGTAGAAGGCGGCGGATCCTCTCCCCCACCAACAGCCCCAGGAAAAGCAGAGAACCTCGCCTGTGAGACACACAGCTAGGAGCTTTGTAAAACAAGCCAAAGGTTTATAGTGGAAAAATAAACATCTTCAGCAATTGCAAAAGCAAAGCCTAATTTATGCTCGTTTCACCCGCTTGCAGTTTTCCTTTCTGCTGTTCGTTTTCCTATGTGAGAACATGGAGAGTGTAAATAATCTTTTGTAGGAAATGAAACATTTCTGGTCATTCAGTTAACTTAGGATCTGGTCCAGCTCCTGTTATTACCAGGATCAAACTGAAAGAATACAATATGAGACTCGCAAAAAAGTAATGGACATCTTACCAGGTGGATGATGGCATTGCAGCTCGCTCTTCTGTTTTACAAAGCGAGGTCGCAGGCCCTGTTCCTGGAAACAGCCCCCAGAAGAAAACCCTGCATGCGTCCCGCGGGAGTCAATGGCCTTGCATTCTCCGTGCTGCAGATTTTTCGGGTCTTTAGAGCTTGCCTATATAGGGAAGAACCTGTGGTCTCGCCAATGTATGAAGTTGCACCTTTTTAATTAAAGGTGTGACTGCATGCTGAGCTACTTAAACCAGTGCAGCTTTGTAAGTGGACACCTTTAGGCTAATGACAGAGGTTTCTTTCACAGTAAATTGTTTCAGCTTATCTTGCAAAAGTGAGTTAAGAAATGTTGACACAAATTGCTTTAGTGGCAAATGATAAGTGAAGTAAGTTCTTCCACTGGCACAGGTAGATATGGAAGAAGGCTTTTTTTCTTTGTCCTCACTCGTTTAAAGTGCAAATTCCGTGCTCGGATGAGCTTTAACATCTGTGCAGTTTCTAGATCTTCTGATAATTAGAGTTTTTTCAAACAGCATTCTGCAAGTGTCAAGGCGAGAAATCTAATTTAATCTTAAAAATCTTAAACTATTATTTCTTTCTGATAGTTGCTTTCTATAAGCAGAGGCTAGTTATCAATATATAAGGTTTGGGAGGTTATTTGTTGCTGTTTGAACTGGAAAAGGAGACCGTATGACTCTACTGCTAGTTTTGTATACTGTTTCCTCTTCCATAGTCTACTGTGCCCTAGAAGAGCTTCTTGGAGAAAGGAGCTGTAAAATAAGAAGCTTGGTAGCTGGGCAACAGCGTCATTCATCCCCGGCCGATTGAGGTGTGACAGAGGAGCGTATGTGCCGAGAGGAGGCAGGGGGTACGTATGGAAAAAAACAGATGTGATTCAGAGGTGCACAATTATGCTTGTAGAAACAACCAAAGGGAAACAACAGATAAAAGCAGAGTCTTTTCGTTCCTTCTACTTCTTTTCCTGCATTTCATTCCCTACGGAAATGAGCAAAAGTACTTTGCAGGTTTTTAACACTGTAGTGCATTTATATGCACAAACAAAATTAAAAAGCAAGCGTTGGCAATGATTTTAAAGCATATGGCTTGTTAATTTGCACGCTACTGTGGTACGTGGTTTAGTTGACATGTGGTACGAATCGGGCTATCGTTCCTGTGATGCCATTGCCGAAAATCAGCATTGCTTTGCTCTGTGTTCGGGAGGGGAGGAAGGAGATGGCTATGCTTTGGAAACCCTTCATTTTGGCAAGGGTTCCTGCACAGTCCTGCGCTGGCAAGCAGAGGGCTCAACACCCCTGAAGTGCCACTGCACTGCCACTGCAAGAGAGCGGAGCACCAGGGACACGGGGCAGGCTGGTAGGTGCCTGATGAAGGCGACTAATTGCAAAGGACTTTCACAGCTACAGGTTTTTGGCATGATCTTCCTCTCGCTAATGTCAACAGCAGGACATCCACACGCTCCTGCTCAGTAGGATCAGATCTCATAGGTGGTTGCTGTGACCCAGCTTGTGGGCTTTGGGGTTTTTCTTTTTTTATGCTTGGTACTTGATGGTACTAAGCCAAAGTTTAGATGGCTTCAGTCCTGCAGGCTCTTATTGTGGTGAAAAATCGAACCCACTGAAACATGTGGCCAGCTTGGATAAACAGGACCCCTCAAGTTCTTAGGACTAGCTCTTCCTCTAACTGCGCTTAAAAAAAACAAAGTAGCCAGCGTTTGGGGAGAAACAGACATTTACTGCTGCAAAGCAGCCAATTGCGTTATTTGTTCCTTTAATGTACTGTAAGCTCTTTGTGAGCTCTCAATGGAGGCTGCAGGGATAATTCATGCTGCTGGAGGAGTGGTGGATGATGTGGATGAATTTTGTGGTCTGCCAAGAAAAATCTCATTTTCCTCATTATACAGGTTTAAAATACACATCCGCAGATAGTGGAAACAAAATCTTCAAATGTACCTAAGAAATGGTCATACTTAGTTTTCGGTAGTCTTCGCTAGTGAATTAGTTATGAGAATGTCAAAATGTTGCTTTGAAATTCAATGCAGTATTGACTTTTTAATCTACTTAACCACTTACATGGTTCTTGCGCTGCGTTCATAAAATGTCAGTGTAAGTTAGTGAAATACTGTCTGTTATACCAGCTCTGCCAAATTACCTATTATACAGTCTCTGTTTTCACAGCTAATACCGTAATCGCTAATCCATGTTCTACATGGGATCGTTCATCACTGCAGCAAAAAGTGAAGCCTTCCCGTCCCTTCTTGTGAACGCCACAACATACAGGGATCATACAGGGTCCAGGCGCATAATTCCTGTGCAGTCCTAGTCCTTTGTACAGCTGCCGTCTACATCTGCATCGTGCCAAGGTTGAGCTTGCATAATTTCTGGTTTGTAGATTATTTTTACTACTGCTTACTGGCTGTGTGAGACTGAGAGGCGTATCATTCTCAAATTGCCTGAACAGATTATGTAGGTATATTCTTGGTCCATACAAGGCACAGGAGAGATCAAGAAGCATTTAGAAAGTAGAATTATTTTACTTAACCTCTATGCAGTTTTAAACTAATGGCTGTTTTCCATCAGTCCTAAAGCTGCCCTTGTGCCTGCATGTGTTTGTGTATATATATATATACACAGATATATATAAGGTATTTAATTCTGTGGCGTATATATCAAAGCATAGGCAAGATTTCTGTTTTCCAAACACTGCTGAAAAACTTACAAGAACAGAAAAATGTTTTGTGTTGCCTTAAATCTACTAGACATCACTGTTACTTTTTCCCCTGAAATTCAGCAGAAATGGTGAAACAGAAATATACCTGCACAATGTGTGCTGCAGTTATTCTTTACTCTTGCGATCTTTCCTGCCATGAATCTTTATCCTGCTTAACTTAAAAAAAAAAAAATCATACTGTAGGCAAAGAATTAATTGGATATACATATGCTGCCTGCGTACTGGTGATGTGCCATGCAGGCGTGGTAACTGCTGGGAAGCATCTGGCATGGCATGCTGCCTTTGTTTTGGCAGAAGTTGCATGGCTGCGATGCGTTTTAAATTCCCCTGGATAATGTGAAGTTGCTAAGGTAATCGAGATTTGGGTGAAGACGCAGGAGAACCAAACAGTAATTCATTTGGCTGAAGGATATTATCCACTTCTGTAATCAGTTATACACAAACATAATCATGTCATGACAATCTGACATTTCTGAAGCAAATGCTGTACTTCTATTAAGGAGTAGCTTCAGATGCAAAAGGATGAATGCGTGTGCTTCTCTGAAATTGTCTAGCGATTTTTAACTAAATTGTTGCTTATTATAAGATAGCAAGGGTAACAGTGACATAATTTATTCTGAATACAGCTGAGACAGAAAGAAACTGTGGTTTGGCCTTACGTTAAGAGGTGACTAAAATGACAGGGTAGTTCATAGAAAGATCTGTAAGATTTTTTGTTGTTGGTGGTGGTCTGTTTCAGATAACTTCATGTGTTTTAGGCCATGATCCCAAAAGACCATTCCTGCTGATAGTTCAGTATGCACGTAAGTGTTTGCAGGATGAAAGGTAAACTAAAATCATGTATGTCTAAAGCAGAAGTGTTACCAAGTACTTTCTCCCTGACGTGAGAATTTAAGAGTTTAAGTAATGTGGTGTTCTTAATGTTAACATGCTGTTTCTCTCCAAGTCTTGTTCATTTTTGTGGTCAGTCATGAAGGCATGGAATTTGTTCCCCTGGCTGGGGTACACAGAGGGTGAAGGTGTTTTCAGTTGGTAAAATAGCCGTGTTTTTTGCTTCATGGTCGAAGAAATGGTCCAAAGCCACAGGGGATGCTTTGGACAGCATCACAGGAGCTGGTTGCTCTTCATGCTTTTGTCGGTGTGTCTCATCCCACGTGTGTCCCCCTGCTTCATCTCCTGCTCCTGAATTGAGCAGGTGTTGCAGAGGGACCTGCCTGTGGCACGAGGGCCTCTCTGCGGCCAGAACGCCGGCACCAGCCAGTCGGTTCCTGAAAACGAAGCTGTTATCAGGTGGGTTTCTCACGCCTGAAGTCCACCTGGCTCGTTAACCGCGGGTTAACGCGCTGGAAAACGCAAGTTTTGCCCAGAATTCAATTTTTAAAACAGTCCTGCCTGGACATTTCCCCCTGTTTCTCAAAGAGAAGGAGGTGAGTCCTCTGTGTCCCTCCCTGCTTTCTGGGCACGGCGCTGCTCGAGGAGGACTGGAGCATCACTTCAGAGCAGATGGACATCAGGAGGAGGCTCTCGCTCCGTGCAGCTGCAATGGGAAGAAGAGTTTATATACCACACTCTGTGATTTAGAAACCTGGCGCATTTCTAATGAAAATTCATCTCATTTAGTACATCAATTGCTGTCACAATAAGTATAATTTAAACTGGTGTATGCCGGTCCTAGAGGTTTGCACCAGTTCAGCCGAATTCATCTGTAGCCCGTGGCCCTCTGTAATACTACGTCCGATCCTAGGAAGCCTTGCACTGGACCAAAACCACTTTGTCTCCCTGGTGAAATGCGCTAAAACGAAACATAAAATCACTGTGATGATTTGTGGGAAATCAGATCTGGAAGCTGTGTAGGAAAATGTTGTTTTCTTTCTGTAGGGTGGCGGGCTCGCATGTCCAGCAGCCAGCGTTGAGCCAGTGCCAGCCCGGTGTGCTGTCTGCTGGCCCTGTGTCATGGTTTTGGCCAAACAGGCCAACGGCCGGCGACAGGTGCTCTCCCCCCACCTCTCGCACAGGGAGAGGAGGAGGAGGAGGAGGAGGAGGAGGCCGAGAGAGACGTACGCCTTCAGAAGAAACTAAACTCCTGTAATGTGAGCTTAAGAACACAATAAAAAGGCAATAACGGCATAGCTACAGTGGGTCCAAAACCCTACCGGGCTCCCAGGATGCCGGCACCGGCAGGCGCTGGGGAAGTCCCCGACTGGACTGGGCCACGGCTGGGAACTGGATTCCAGCGCTGCAGCCAGGAACACAGGGATGGGGATCAAAGGCCCGCGAACAGACAGGGCCCTGCCCGGGCGCCGGCCGTCCAAGAGAGCGAGCTGACCCTCTGGGCCCCCAGCTTTTACACCGAGCAGGGGGCAGATGGGGTGGAACACCCTGTTGGTCGGTTTGGGGTCCCCTGTCCTGTCCGCTCCTCCCCGCAGGTGGGACCCCTCTGCGCCCCTCCGCTGCCGACCCTCCAACGGGGCAAATAACGAAATGAGCTGACCTTGGATGTTACAGCAGTGAGTATAAGCACGAGCCTCTCTGCGTGCCGTCCCTTGGCACAAACTGTAAACATTGGTCTTACCGCTCTGAGAACGAACGTTTTCGGCACAGCATGCCGTTAATTTCAGAGTTAGAAGAGGCCTAGCTAAGAAGTAAAATTCCTGAACAGAAGGTTGGTTCTGTTTTCCCTCAAACCAGGGCACCCTGTGTCCGTACGGTGGTGCCAGCACTAGCACAGGGAGGAAAAGTGAACAATACAAATTGCTGAATACAAGCTGGCCTGTGCTCTGAAATTATCTAGTGATTTTTAACTGCATTATTGCTTGATATTAGATAGAAGGGAAAGCACTGGGATAGCACTGCTCCAGGCTGAGCAGCGAGAATGCTGCCAATACTGGGTTTGTGTTTTCTTGATTGTATTTCTGCTTAGCCCAGACCGAGTTTATCGGTTCGGCGTGTCCACGAACACAGCGGCGTGGCTACGAGTGAGCGCAGAGGCGTGGGCCACCCTCCCTCTGGGGCTGTTCCCACCTTACAGCCGCCTCACACCTCTGTCTTGCAAACAGCTCTCATGGTCTTCCCGGTGTCTCTGGGTCCAGACTGAAAAAATGGGCATCAAACTAAATCAGGAGCTGTCTTGTTATTTCATGAAAAGCGGTAGGCAGGGCAGACCTAAACTTTGGTTTCCATTCACTTTAAAAATATGAGTAATAATCTGTAATATTCTTGGTTTCTCTCATGAATGAACTTTTTGTGGTTATACTTTCTGTAAATAGCCAAGTGCAAGGCAAATGTTATTAGAAGAAAATAAGCATGACTTTTGCTTTCTCTTCTTGCTCTTGCCTTTAGAGATGAAAAGAGACTACAATTGCGTAATTTTCCCAAAATGGGGAAAATAGGAGTGTGATATTGAACTGTAAGAAATAAAACTTTTTTCCTTGTGAGAATGACACCAGAGTTATAAATTTTTCTCTTTATTTGGAGCTTACAGACCAGTAAAAGCTTCCAGATTTCTTGAACTTTCTTTTTATATCACTGTTTATCACACTTCACATCAAGTATCTTTTGTTTCATTGCTTGAATACAATATGGCAAGTTATGAAGGATTTTTTATTCTGCACTGCTTTTGCATATTTTGAAACACACCAGCCTTGATGTGCTTTCTTGTGGAAGAGTTCAGCTGCTAAACTTGCTCCTTGTTAAAATACATGGTTGAGTACTTCTTGTAGTTTTAGTCCTTATTCTAATTTTATTCTATAAATAGAAATACATCCTCTTTGCAATATAATACGTGTCTTGTGTGCCTCTGTTGTGCTGGAGAATTGTTAAACCAATTAGAGACATGTTTTTCGTGACTATAATTTCTTTAAGGCTTGCAACCTGTAATTTATATGTAACTTAGTATGTAGCAAGACATTTGGGTTTTTTTCTTCTCTTTCCCTGCACCATTCTTAAAAATAAAATTGTCCCAGACGTTTAGATGCAGCTCTTGAAATAGGCACATGCAGCACTGGGTTTCTTTACAAGATAGCCCTGTTAACTGCTGTAGTAATAAGATTTGTTTACCCTATTTGCTAGAAATAGTCACCGTCACCATTCAGACGCCTTCAGCTCTGTCAAAATACTGCAGTTACTGTAATTTTGACAATTGTGCGTCCCACTTCGCTATTGTTTATACTATCAGGTAATCGGTAGCTCGTCACCACTTCCTATTTCACATTGCACGGTTTAAAATGTTTCTTTTTTTTTTTCTTTCTTGTATTTTAAACTAGATTTTCTTTTTCCTTTTTTTTTAAATCTTATTTTAATTGTAACCTTGCGGTTTTTTCTACTTTGTTGAAGGGAAGTTTAAATTTAGACATAGGCTCAACTGCTGAAACCAGCTTATTTATGTTCAGTTGGTTTTGGTTTACATTTGCTCTGTAAAGCTTATTCATTCATCGAGAACAGTTAAGTAGGACTTGGAATGTTTGCCTTCCACATTAGTTTCCAGTCTTTAAATTTCTGTCATGCATTTGAAATGAAGACATGAGTTTTGGTGGAAAAAACAGGTACTCCATGCGACCCAGTTGATTACAGTGCACTGTGTAAATAATAAATAAATAAACACAGAAATGACTGCACTCAAGAAAGGAAGGAAAAATGTGCCGTATACCAATACGCTGTCATTTGCTGTAGGACTGAAATTCTGAGTCCACTTAAACTGTCGGAAAAGCTGCCGTTGACTGCAGAGGAACCATGGCGAAAGGAAAATAAAACCATCTCTCTTCACTCTGATCCTTTCTCCTCACACCCCCGACCCGCTGGAACAATGCTTTCTGGCTCAGACTGAAGCAGAGGCAAAGGCATTTAGTTTTGTGACAAAAGCAAACAAAACGAAAATACCAAATTGTGGAGTAGGGTTTCAGTGATGGTTCATGTGAAGAAAAACTGGCTTTTGATTAGGAGCTGGTAGATGCCGCAATTGTACAAGTATATAATGGCAAAAAGAGCGGGGCTTTTTTCCTCTCCTGGCAGTGACTTGCACGGAACATAATTTCTTGGCACCTAATACTGATTTACCTACCTTTGCAGAGTCTTGAATTACTCTAATGGAAGTTCCTCTGTAAATGCAAAAATACAATTACTGTAACATGTCTGCCTTACTATGAAGCTAAACGGGAGAACAAGAGGTTGGGATTAACTGTGTTGTTGTGCCTTACAGTAATTAATTTATCCTTAATCCTGAAAAGCCTTTCACATATGATTTGCCATTTCTGGGAGCAGTTTCATTGCTGGAAAGCCATTGAATGTGAAGCCCGGATTGCGACTAATTAGTAATTAGTTCTCCAGATAATGTGAGATGATCACGAAGAATTGGCCTGCGTTCAGAAAGGGACTTTTCTGGCAATAATATTACTCCTGAGTGCTGTGCGTTGCCCGGGTGCTGTGTGCGCTGGGGCAGGGGGGCTGTTCCACAGGGAAGGACCGTGGAATGGCCTGAGGTTTTATTTTGCAAATGATTCCAAGAAAGGAAAGCGCATGAACCTTTTTCCATTAAGGTATAAGCCGTGCCTTTGAGGCCACTCTGCAGCTTGCACTGCTGGACGTCATTGCTGCAGCGCTGTGGGAACTGAAAAGCAGCTTCTTGGGGAATTGCCAAAATGAACAGAGTAGGGAAATTAATAAGCGGCTGCCACTGAGTCATCCTATCTGCTGGCCCTTCTTTAGTATCCCCAGGCAAACTCCATCGCACTGACATCGTCCCTGCAACTGCGCTGGGCCGCTTCCTTAGAAGGGCCTTGTCAAAAAAGTCAAGCTTGCAGGCTCACACTTAAGAGCCACCGTATATATAAACATATATATACATATATACATATGCTTTCTATTTCCAGGACACCCGTGGAATAAATCTTGCAGCTTTGGTTGCATAGTAGGTCCCTGTGGCGTCTCATTAGCATCTTTCTAAGTCACTTGTTGTCATCAAAACCCTTAATGACTTTGCTCAGGATTTCATTAAGTTAGAGGCAAATCTAATTAGCTGCTTGGTGTTAACCAGAAGGGCCCTGTAGCACTTTCCCTGGACCGAAGACTTCAGCGACAAGACGAAATTGATGTCCCCACCTTTCAAGGACAGCTGGCACGTCGGGGACACAAGCCTTCTGGCACTGTCCGGAGGGAGCCTGGCAGCAGCCCCGGTTCCCGGCGTTCCTCCGGCCGCTCCAGTGCCTCCTCCAGGCACCGACGGACCGATTTCTCCATTTGAAGCTTTTCTGTGTGGGACAGACAGACTCTCCAGCCCATTCATGGGAGCAGACGTGCGACTGATCTTCCAGCTCATTCTTCAGAGGAGGCAGGGCTTCAAAAGCCAGAAACTGCCCATTTTTTTAAAATTTGGGGACTTTTTGGTGCAAGTTTTTTTTGTCTCTGAATAGCATTATCTTGTTCCTACCACCACATAATCTCCCTATAATAAATTTTCCTTTCTGGATACTTTTCAGCTGCTCCTAGAACAGCTGCCAAGGGGCGAGCGCTGCCAGGGCGCGCAGCCACCAGGCTTTGTCCTGGCCCGGACTGCCCTGAAACGTTTCGTGATGTCCACGTTGCTGGAGAAAAGTCACCTGTTGGTGGCTAAATGCGAACTGAGGTGTGTGAAGCTGCAAAGTGCAGCCCCACGTTATTAGTGTCACGAGCAGATATATACATATACAGACACCTAATGAAGTTTAACTGAAAAACATGGTGGAAACGTCAATTATCAGTCACCTCCCTTGGCCAGCACGTTGCTTGTGCTTCTGTGATGGTGTGACTCTGTGGTCATCCAGGTCAGCTCACCAACCCTGACGACAACTTACCTTGCCAAAAAGTGCTCGTTTTCACTTGGGCCAGGAAGCTGAGTTGGATGACCGTGCGGGTAAATGTTTGCTAATGCAGTCACAGGCAGAAGGGGTGGAATTCACAGCTGGAGGCTGGGCAGAAAAACGCCTCCAGCCCTTTTGCTAAAAGGCTTGTTTGGGTTGAGTTGAGGTAAGGGACAAATCTCCTCCACAGAAAGAAGCAGGTAAGAACAATAGCTACAACGCTCGACGTGAAAGCAGCATCGGATAAATGAGACTGAGCATTTGTCCTTTCTCCTGTGATGTCACTTCACTTTCTCTTCCTTGCGTTGTTGCTCCGTATCGCAGCAGATGAGCTTCCAGGCTTAATGCACTTGCAATCCAGCATAAGAGCTTTTACAGAGCCCTCTGGACCTTTGTACATGAAAGGACTAACCTGAGTGTCTGTGGGAGCATAGGGCGCCTAAAAATACAGGTTGGTGAGCAGACACACAGTCTTTGGACGGGTACACTTGCTTCAGGGAGCTACGCTTGCATGAGAGAGTCATGGCAAGAGACGGGGTAGAGAAAACAACGTGTAAGTCCCACGTTGCTGAGTCTGGGTGCAATACAGTCACCGAACCAGGGAGGCTTACGAGCCAAAGCCCTTTCTGATGCTCTAGCGAGCTTGCATCTAGCTAATCACTGACAATTGCACCAATACGGACTAGGTTAACAGAAGAGAACACCCCAAAATTTGGTATTGCTCCCCAGAAGTATACATTTGGCACAGAGCTGGTGTACGCTGGTTATCTGTTCTGCTGACCACTTGTGCAAGATCCCCTGGAAAACCTCTGATGCAACCAGTTTCAGAGGTTGTATGAGATATTCCGACAGATGGCTGGCTGTAGCCAAAGTGTGACCATTGCTTTGGAATGCCATCCTTAAGGTTTTCCTAGGGTCTCTGCATAGGTTTGAGACCACCAGGCACATAGCAGACAGTCTGGGAGCAGCTCACAAGGAGACAAAGTTGGTTCCTACTCTGTGCTGGGATGGGACTGCACTGACTCTGCGCCTGGGTCTCCTGGGTGAGCCGTTGATGTTGAAAGAAGCTAATTCCCAGAGCGGGGGTGTGCTTTGCCCAACAGTCCGCACTGATCTCATGGCACGACCCCATCTGAACTACTCATGGGCTCCACAAAGCTCAGGAGCCTGCCAGCGCACCAAACCGTAGAAGTCTCTAGGTAGGCATCTGGGTTTCTAGGCAAACCTCTGCACCTCTTCCAGGGAATACCAACCTGGATGCAGTTACGGTGACAATAGAGTCAGAGTCTTGCGAGCCCACCACCATTTGATTGCTCGCGGTAGCTTCAGGTGGTTTCTATTGACAAGGCATGGGTTTCACAGCTGTAGGAAATGTCTTTCACTTGGCTTAGGCTTTGTAAGATTAATTGCAGTGAAATTCTTTCAAGGAGAGGGCTGAAGTGTGAGAGTGATTCAGCAAAACATGGCAATATTCTTAATAAGGGCAGTGGTTTTTGTCTAGAAAATTCGGTCATCTGGATGCTCAGAGTCTCAAAACTGCCTGCTATTTATTAGTATTTTTAACAACTAAATCCTTTTTTGAGTTATGAAGTCTTCTTTCTGTTAATGGTAGAATGCATTCAGCACATTGTGATCTCATGATAATAATGAATATAAATATAGGTTTACTTAAAAAGATGGCCATTGTTTGCAAATACAGGAAATAATATAAGTATGATTATGAACCTTCAAACTGTAAAGTCCTGGTTTTGGGACCTGGTGCACAACCACAGCTGGGTGGAGTCAAAATAGCTGTTCCTCGGAGATCTGCAACAGCTTCCACAGCCCTTTGTGGATGCTCCTCGGCGGGGCTTGCAGCGGCGGTGTTACAAGGAAGGTCCTGCCTGCCTATTTCTGGTCTGAGCCTTAGTTTGAGTGTGAAAACATTCGAGTGTTAAACCAAATCTTTCTTCTAGTTTTGGCCTCTAGATTACAGGATGCTTTGATTGAAAGCAAATTATAAACCAGTTAATGATGTTCCAGTTAGTAGGTTGAAAGTTAAAGCATTCATTTACTGATGTTTTAAATAAATTCAATTAACACAGCAGTTAACAGAGGTGGAGTTGAACATTGCAACGACCTGGCAAATGAGACATCTCTGAATATCCACAGAGGATATGTAGGGAATGTCATCTCTCCTTGTACGCGTGAGAGCACAGCTTCTCTGATCCTTCGCTCCGAGCCGGGGAGGAGGAACCTCCTCCACCCCACCAACCCACGCGTGCGCAAACCCAGCGCGTCCCACGGTGCCCACACATCTTGGATCATGAATTCTCCAGTCTCTGTGCAGGGATGAGTAGCAAATACCACAATTTCCAACCTTTTGTCTTTGTTTCCTCTATAACCTATACTAACAATCCATGGACACATATTTGTACGTTTTCAAATAAAAGGACCATCACGATTTACTCATGTGTGTCCATCCCCAACAAAGGCACGCTTGTTCGTGGAACAAAGTCCAGCCGTGAAACAGTTAACATTGCCAATTAAGCGGTCGTGATTAGGCTTGAGAGCTTAGATCCCACTATGGGAGAAATCCACACAATTTGCCGCTGTTGTTTCAATCCGCTGGATTGCCAGCTGAAAAGACAACAGTGCTTCAGCCTGCATTGCCCTCAGGGACGGACTTGGGTGCTGGAGACGAAGGGGAAAAGTTGCCCAGAGGAAAGTTGCCCAAATATCCATGGCAGGGCTGGCAGACAAAGGCCGTTTTCCCAGCGGCTGGTCCAGTAACGTGTCACATTATTACGGCTTGGTTTGAGGTATGGGAGAATTTTTATGGCTCGCCACTGGGGATGGCTGAGGGCTATTGTACTTGCAGCTCTGGGCTGAGGGATTATTGAACTAGCACTGTCCCAGCAGGTTGTGGACCGTAGCCCACAGTTTTTGCACTCGAAATACAAGAAAAGTAAATTTTATTTTTTTTTTTTTTTTTAAACTGGAAGGATGGTAGATTATTTTGCAGATGTGCTGCTACCTCTCCCATGAAGTAAGACAGACTTAGAAAATAAAGAAGTTCTTTACCTCTTTAGCCAGCTGTGGGCTGATGCCCAGGCAGCTCCCCCCAGCTCAGACGTGCATTCTTATGGAGGATGGCGTTGCGGGAGCCGGTCCAGGGGTGTGAGTTCGCTCCATATGCACATCTCTCTTTTTGTGGTAGGTGACAGAGATCAGACAGTGACTGAGGCTTACTTTGGTTATGCGTAAAGGTGAGGCCTCATCATCCAACTGGCAGTTCAAAACTTACAAATTAGAAGTAAGAAAATGTGCTGAATATACTAGAAAAAAATAAAATTGTCCAGCACTATAAGCATACAGGAATAAATTCCTAAACACCCTGTCTCCCAGAGGATAATGTTATACTGATATTATATTATTTCTTGTTATTGAATTTGGAAACCCATATCTATAGCGGCAAATCTGCCGCGGTGTCTGTCCCTTCTGCTGGGATGCTCGCAGCTCTGTAGTTAAAGTTGTGCTTATGGCTAAAACTCCCCCGTCCGAGAGCGAAGGACTTTTTCCTTCCATGAGGATGCCGCTGGCTGGGCCATCTCCTCCCCAGCCGCGGTGCGGAGCCTGCGGGGCGCTGGGAGGCACCGGAGGGCTGCGGGGGGACGGGCGCAGGGTCGCGGTGCGGGGGGGTACCGGAGACCCCTCGGTCTTGCTGAGGATGGGTGGTGGGAGAACGGCTGGGTGGCTGCCTGGCAGCCCGGGCCGGTGGCTGTGAGTGGGGACAGCCCTGGCGCAGGGACCACCGCTCTCGGCCAGCAGGCGGGATGCAGGTGCAGCATCCCTGACTCCTGGCCGCTCCCCTGCCCTCCACCTCCTCCTGCTCCTGCCATGCCTCCTGGCGTGCTCATAACTCCAGTAACAATCTCTGCATTTCTCCCCCACCATTCCCTCCCATCCCCTTGAAATGCCAAGGCAAACGTCTGCACGTACCATTTGTATGTACCTGTTACGGTTTGAGAAACGCACGATTCATTGTTGTTTAGACAATTATTCTCTCACCTGATGACCCCTTCCCACGTGGGAAGGGGAATTGGAGAAAAAAAGGAAACCTGAGGGTTGAAATATAAATAGATTTAACAGAATAAGACTAAATAATTAACAATAACACTAAAGACCTGATATTGATCCCGATAGCAATGTAAAACGCAGCAGGACTATGCCCAGCCCCTTCCCCCAGCAGGAGCCGTGCCCTCCCCGCGGGGACAGCCAACGTGGGACCCTGCGAGCGCTGCGGCTGCGGGGGGAAGGGAAGGGCTCAGGGCTCCGGCACCGGGGCCAGGAGTGCTCGGGATGGCAGCCAGCACGGGAGAGAGAGAGAGAGCGAGCTCCTCAGCAAACTGTCTAATTTCTATTGGGTGTGCCGTTCATGGTATGAAATAATCCCGTTGGCATCCTGGGGCAAGTGCCCGGGTCTCGCTTCTCCTCATCCCGGCACCTGGAGAGCTTGGAAACACTGAGACCTTGAATCCCACATAACCTAGCTGGCTATAAAGTAAATATTTTCCCAAATTCAGATACTACAGTATTCCAAAAGTGCAGTTTTCCCAAGCTCTAGTCCTGTGTTCCTCAAACCTGGACAGTACCATGTGTTCCTGCGTACATATGTCATGTACCGTAACGTGCTCCACTGATTTACAAGTCGGTTCCTAAGGGGTGTGTTGGGGCCGTGTCTCCTGTGCACATCGCTGATGGTGTGAGCGGTGGATGTTGGGAGGTTGGGGGGAGCGGCATCTGCATTGGTGCACGCAGAACAAACGAGCAAATTGGGAGTAGATGAGAAAGCGTTTGGAAGTGCAGATAGTGTGGAAAACCAACAGTCATTTAACGAATGTATTTTAGGGGATAGAAAAGTTACGCACAAAAGAAAACTGTATTTCAGGGCTAAACAGAGCACATTAGAGCTTATCCATCGGGAATGTTGGTTTAGAATGGATTTTAAAAATCAAAATTGAAAAAAAAAAAAAGGAAAATGTGAACAAGGAGCTTGCTAAAACAACTTAATTGGATTACTCTAGAACAACAAAAGCCAGGAAACAGGGAGTTAAGATTAACTCATTTTCTTTTGGCTAGAGATTTCAGTAGTCTCCAAACAGCAGCGATCTCACAAACCACGTATTTCATGCTGCAATAATTAGAGACACAGAGCTAAGGGTGGAATTGCAGCCTCTTATTGAAAAAAAAAAAGAAAAAAGAAGAAAAAATAAAAACCTGCCTTCTTGGCTGGTTATGCTTTCACTGGTGTACTATGCTTTTGCAAATATTTCCATTGTGCTAGTCTGATCCCTCATGATACATGTTATTTATGGTTCATTTGGAAGAAGTGTAAAATATTAATTTGGATAGACTCCTTGCTACATTAAGGTTTTGATTAGCTTTCTAAAGGCTCGTGTTGCTTTAAACCATTTCGCACATCATCTGTTTAAGACATGCTGTGTAGGGTAATTTATTCCACCTGCTCTTGAGAGTTTGGGTTGCAGTGTACGTATATGTAGTGGCTCTCAAACACTTCGGAAATCCTCGTCCCATTTCATAGAATCATAGAATCACAGAATGGTTTGGGTTAGAAGGGACCTTAAAGATCATCTAGTTCCAACCCCCTGCCCTGGGCAGGGACACCTCCCACCAGCCCAGGTTGCTCCAAGCCCCGTCCAACCTGGCCTTGAACCCCTCCAGGGATGGGGCAGCCACAGCTGCTCTGGGCAACCTGGGCCAGGGGCTCACCACACTCACAGCAAAGAATTTCTGCCTGAGATCTCATCTCAATCTCCCCTCTTGCAGTGTAAACCCCTTCCCCCTCGTCCCATGGCTCCCCTCCCTGACCCAGAGTCCCTCCCCAGCTTTCCTGGAGCCCCTTGAGGGACTGGAAGGGGCTGGAAGGTCTCCCCGGAGCCTTCTCTTCTCCAGACTGAGCCCCCCCAGCTCTCTCAGCCTGTCCTCACAGCAGAGGGGCTCCAGCCCTCTGAACACCTTTGCAGCCCTCCTCTGGACCCGTTCCAACAGGTCCATGTCCTTCTTGTGCTGAGGGCTCCAGAGCTGGACACAGTACTCCAGGTGGGGTCTCACCAGAGCAGAGCAGATGGGCAGAATCACCTCCCTCGCCCTGCTGGCCACGCTTCTTTTGATGCAGCCCAGGATGGGGTTGGCTTTCTGGGCTGCAAGTGCACATTGCCGGCTCATGCCGAGCTTCTCGTCCACCAGCACCCCCAAGTCCTTCTCCTCAGGGCTGCCCTCCAGCCATTCTCTGCCCAGCCTGTATTTGTGCTTGGGATTATTGCCATGACCCAGGTGTAGGACCTTGCACTTGGCTGGCCGAACTTCATGAGGTTTGCACAGTCCCACCTCTCCAGCCTGTCCAGGTCCCTCTGGATGGCATCCCTTCCCTCCAGCGTGTTGACCACACCACACAGCGTGGTGTCGTCGGCAAACTTGCTGACTCAATCCACTGTCCGTGTCACTGACAAAGATGTTAAACAGCACTGGTCCCAGTGCTGACCCCTGAGGAACGCCACTCGTCACTGGTTTCCACGTGGACATTGAGCTGTTGACCGCAATCCTTTGAGTGCAGCCATCCAGCCAGTTCCTCATCCACCAAGTGGTCCACCCATCAAATCCATGCCTTTCCACGATGCGCGCAGGAGATAAGCAGCAGCCGTACTGCAGCCTGGCGAACAACCAGAGAGCGGTGCATGGGAAAATATCACTGCTAAATATGAGCTTAAGCAAAGATTATTTCCATTTTTAGTCCTTCCAGCAAGAAAAACGGTGATGGGTTTACTGTTTGAGGGTGTTTGTATCAATGTTAGTTTTTGCCAGGATCTCCACGCAGCTGAGCAGCGGTTTGTGACAGGGCCATGTAACAGGCAATAGGATGAGAGGAAACGGCCTCAAGTTGTGCCGGGGGAGGTTTAGGTTGGATATTAGGAAAAATTTTTACACTGAAAGGGTTGCCAAGCATTGGAACAGGCTGCCCAGGGAAGTGGTGGAGTCACCATCCCTGGAGGGATTTAACAGATGGGTAGAGATACGGTTTAGTGATGGGTTTTGTCAATGTTATGTTGATGGTTGGACTCGATGATCTGAAGGGTCCCTTCGAGCCCGGGCAATTCTACGATTCTATGATTTTATGTTTCTGTGTCTGCGGTGTCTCAGGGTTGCATCTCAGAAAATGCTCTTTTGGTGGGAGCAGGGTGTAGGCACGGCTACGGCGGTCCCGCTCCCCGCGGGGCTCAGGAGAGTGAACGGGATGGGGGAGAGCAAGGCAGAGACTTTGGGAGAGCTCTGCCCGGCACCCCTGTTCTTTACCTCTCTTTTGAAAGCATTTATGAGTTGTGAGACTTTGTTTTGTGAAAAAGTCCCACTCCATCCTTCCATGGCCTTGTTTGTGAGGACAGAGGAGCAGCTCTGGGAGAAAGTGATGGAATGGGAGCTGTAGTTGGCAATAATGATGTGTATCTGAGAAGAGAAAGAAACCAGCCATCAAAACAAACAAAAAAAAGTGCTATGATTCACACTCTATGCAAATGAACTAACCTTCTGTTTATATTCATTTACAGCCCATTTTATTTTTTCACGGTATTGCTGAAACAGGCAGACGCTGCTAGAAGGATTTATGTTTGCTTTCCAAATACAACATAAGCTCTTCAAAGTGAATGTTGATTTGTTCAGACAAATTGTGCTGTATCCCGTCCTCCAGAAGAAGAACAAAGCCAGGCTTCTTGCCGATGGCATCAAGTGGGACGTGGGACTCGTCTTGAGCTGGTGTCAGTTCGCTGGGCTGGCTTGCCAGCTGAAAAAATATAGCAGATAGATGCTATTTGGTCACTGCTAAATACCAGCCTGAGGATTTACGGCAGCCAGGATCAAGGATTAACGAGTTCCCACGCAGCGCTCAGCCTGCTTACCTGCCTGCGTTGGTGCGGTGATGGAGGTGGAATCCCCGAGAAAGGTCAGTGCATTACGAACGCCTTCCAGGACATTTTAAATGAAGGATTTGGTGCAGTTTGTACACTGGAAGCAGATGGGAAAGCATTCCAGGGCATAGTACTTGACTTAGCACGTTCTCATTCGGCTAATTGAAAGGTCATTCTTTTGGTCGATATTGAATTCATCCAGTTGATGTTTTGTTGTCGTGTGGTCATTTGTCTTGTGGTCATTTGTCTTGTGGCAGCTTGCGTGGATCACTGTGTGGTGGTGTTTCTACCTTCATAATCCCCTGTATTCAGTCACGAAACCAAATAAAGGCATGTTATTTTTATTTTTGCTTTATACTGAAAAAATACAGAGCAGAGAGCACCAGCTGAGCTGCTGCCGTTTTCAGACTAGTGTGTTAATTGCTTTTAGGATAGGCTGTAATTTACATGGCTTACAGGTGACTCATCCCCACAGCAGCAGCAGAGGCAGGGAGATGTTGGGGAGAGGAGTGATAACGCAGGAACCGGGGCTGTGGGAACAAAGCCGGGGAGTCCGTCCCCTCTCCCGGTCCAGCCGGAGCGGGAGGGGAGAGCGAACAAAGTGAGGTGGCCCCGTGGCTTGATCTAGAAGGCTTTGGCTTATAAAGTTTGTTAATCTCTTGTGTCCTTTTTCCTTCTTAGCAGAACCCAAATGTGAACACCCATGATGAATTGGAATTGGAAGGACAGCCACCTGGAGCAGCAGCTCAGGGCGCAGAGCCTGGCGGGCGTCGGGGGAGATGGCAGCCGCGTCAACAGGGAAACACAACAAACAGCACAACAAATGTTACCGCAGCATTTCTGATAACAAAACATCGTGAAGAAAAGCTTGAAAATGGGGATGGAGTGTAAGTTGCCACCTGCCTGGAAGAGTTTTGTCCTGTATTGCAAAGATTCACATCTGAGCCTCTCTGCTTATCCTGGTGTCATCTTCTGTTGGAGTAAGACTGCCTGCATCAACAGAAGAGGGGCTGAGGTTACACCAAAAGCTCACCGTCCTCCCACCAATACAGTCCTGTCTGGGGATGGAGAAGGTACCCTTCGGGTGCGACGGAATGAAGCTTTTCCCATAGCATCTTCTGGTTCTGCTTCTTCCTGGGCTTCACCAGGGAGGTGGTGAGATTGGGTCTCCTGCTGTGGGCACCAGCAGCCCCTCGCCATTGCCCTGCTCCACGCAGCCTCTTCCGCCTCCTGTGCTAGAGAAAACGTGGTTTTGGACAATGAAGGAAGCTGGGGACATCATCGCAGGGGAAACGACAGCAGTCGGGATGGTAAAACCCTGTGAAATGAGGGAGGTGGGGTTTGCAAGCGTAGTACAGGGTGTCCAGGGATGCCCATCAACCCTAACCCTGGTATCTTCGTGGCATTGCAGCAGGACTGGAAGAGCGGCTCTGCTTAAAAGCATGTTGAGGAGCCTCAGCCCCAGGGGGTGGGAGGGTGAAGGGAGAAGCCAGGTTATCTCGGTGCTGAAACCTGCCACTCTGGGAGGCCACCAGCTCATCCCCTCTTCCCCTGAGACACCTGGGATGGCTCAGGGTGACGTTCCCCGTTGCCTGTGCCAGTGCATTAAACTGCAGCTTTCTCCAAGCACACACCAGGTCTGGAAGGCCAGTCTGCCAAATTCCCTTTTCCAGGCATTTTGCTGCTGTACAAATTAGAATTTTGTCCTCCTAAGGCCACTTGTGAGTGAAAGTGTTAAAAATATGGGGCTTTATGGTGCTCTTTTCAGTGTTGCATACATTTTTGAAAGACTTCTTGTGGGCTTATTTTTCATCTAAAATCTCTGAAGAAAGGTTGCTGGCGTTAGTCCTGCCTGCCGTTGCTGAAGGACCTGGGGGCCGAGGGGAGAGGAACAACAGAGACCTGCCTGGGGGCTTCCACACCCCCGCTGTGGAGACCATGGGGTCTTCAAAGAAAAAATAGCTATTATTAGTAGCTTTTTTCCCCGTGTCTTTCTCTCTTGCCTTTTGTCCAAATAATTCATTAGGTACTGGGGTTTAATATGTGCTAGAAAGAAAGGGTGAGATTAAAACAGCAACTCAAAGTCTTCCTTTGAACTAACCGACTTCTATTAACTGTCCCTGGGGATGTTCTCCAGGTTCAGCCCCATCCTCTTGTTGCTGAGGTGACTGGCAGGGGTACAGTTGTGAGCAGAGTTCCTAAACAGGATGAAAAAGCAACTGAAATGTTGCTTTCTACAGTTGCATTTTTTTACTGATTATCAAGCACGCTTAGAGTCCGGGCTACCGTAAGCACATCTTTTGGTCTTTGCTTATACACCTGAAAAAATAAGTGGCCGCCACAGCCTTGGAGGTAGTTTGTGCTTGCACAATTGGCTTTGTGTTTCTAAGGTTTAACAGGAAAAGTGGGGTCCAAAACATGTAATTTTTTTAATGCATGAGGTGCCTGCTACCTTACTCAAATTTGTTACTCAGAAATGAGGCAGATGCTCATCTGTCTTTACAGCATCCGAAACCCAGGTGTCTTTGACTCAGAATGCCCTTATTTATGGCAAAACTTCCCCACATGAGGTCTGGGAGGGTCCAGGGGCCGTATGTCCTTCCCGTGCGAGCTGCCTCGCAGACGAATGGGTAGAAGAAATGGTTTATGCATCGGGTGGCAAGGCTTCTGCAGGAATTAGCAAGATTTTGCAGTAACAGAAACGTGTATCTGTCCATTTGTGCATTTTCGTGTGTTTTGGTTATACAGTCTGCGTGGGGAAAAATCATCTGGACAAGCCGCATCACCACATCCAGGCAGGTTATAATCTTGGCTGTGTTGTACTTCTGTCACAGCTAAATTATATACTGCACAGAGACTGGGAATATTAGGAATTTGACTATTCTTTTACAATATTGGTTGGTTCTTAATATGACACAGCTGGATTAATTTTAACACAGTACTTCATGGAACGCTCAGCTGAGGCTGGTTTCCTAGAAGAAGGGCACCTAGTGCAGGTGTGGAGAGTTAAATCGACCTTGAACACACTATTTAATGAATTTCTCTGTCATATGTGGCATACTTTTATGGTCTAATAAACCCAAAGATCTGTGATCCAGGATGCCCTGATGGCTTTTTTCAGCTTTCTGAAAAAATTCCTCCTCTCCTCTGCCCCTTTGGTTTTTTTTTCTTAGTGTTTGACTGTCAGGCCTAGCTGACTTAATAGGGAATTGAGAAATTAATTGGTTTGCATCTCTCTGCGCAATTTTAGAGCCCGAAATGTGTTACTATGAAGTGTAACACTGGTGAAAGCCTTGAAGCTGATGCTTTGACGTGTCCATCTTCCTCTGGCAGTGAAGGTGATGGGAGGGTGAGAACGGGGTTCCTTGTGGACCTCCTCCAGACCAAGCTAATCCTGGTCTTGTACAAGGGCAGGACTAGAAAAGCCTTAATAACAAAAATCAAACAAACAAAAATCAAAATCTATTTTCAAATAATGTTTCTACTTGTGAGGAAGGGGAAGAACCCTCAAACAGCTTGGACATGTGCTAGAGGAGAAAAATCACAACCACAGAAGCTGAAATTCTTGGAAACCACCACTTTCTGGTGCCTGGGAGACGTGTTCCTTCACCAACATTATTCCTGCTTGGGAGATGTGTTTTCCCTTGACATTTGTTTGCACAGTATCTGCTAAGATGGGGTCGGGGTCACCCTGTGTGCCTGTGCCTTGCTGTCTTCAGTAGTTTTGCATTTCCTGGGTGGGAAGGGGGCAGGAATGTTTCTCTGAACCTGTTAGGGCTACACAGGGCTTTTCAGTGGCTCAAACTATTTTCTTCAGCTGGGGCATTAGTTTTTCAGTTGGAATCTATAATTAGATGTCTCAAGAGAATTCTCATCCTCAGAGGAGGACTGGCTGAAAGTTTGCCATCAAAACAGTTTTCTCCATGGGAAATACTGATTTTTCAACAAAGTTTGTTAAAAATAAAATAAAAAATAAGAGCACTGACTACACAGCACTCAAAATATTTTGATTTGGCAAATGAAACCAGATACTTCATATCTCCGTTTTCCAGTGGATCCAGCTGCCCTGATGTACCAAAACAAGGACTTATGAATTTCTCTCAGTGAGGGCGCAGCCCGTTACGGGCGATGCTGGGGCACTCAGAAGTCTGGCCCAGAGCGAACAGGACCAAGAGACATCAGACTGGTGGTGACTCGTGATGACACCATTTCAAAATCAAATGGTTTTAAATGGAAATATTTTATTTCTCAACACACAGGAACGCTGTTGGCTGAAAAGCATCCCGCTTTTCAAACGATTCTTTTGCTTCAGAAACATTCATATAAATACTAGTGAAGAAATCAGACTTGCAAAAGCACGTCCCAAGACCAGGATGTGAGCTGTGTTCTTATATGGTATACTTTTTATAATGCCTATAATCATCATCTCGCCCTACATTTGAAAAAGCAATTTCTAGGAATATTGCCCAGCTCTCTGTGGTAGTAACTTAAAGAGCCCTGAAAAATGTTGTCTGCACCTGAGATGAGTTTGGGAATAGTCAGATACGAGATTTCTGCCAGGACCTGTTTCTAGACTTACAGTATTCAACTGTGCTTTTCAATATGCAAAGCCTTCCCCCCAAGTAAACGATGTACAAAACATTGTTTCACAAAAAAGTGATATTAAAAAAAGGATGAAGAAGCCTTGTGGCTGCAGGAAAAGCCAAGCAATGTCGTGGTGGTGTCTGCAGGTACCAGGAGTGGAGCCCACCTTGGCTTCTGCAGGGTCAGACGCCATCCAGCCTGTCCGGTTCCCACTGACTATACAGAGCCAGTAAATGTGAAGGTGGTAAGAAAAGGCAAAGAAACAGCTAAAACCCATACTGTTCTGTTTTTCTAAGACGATGTGAAAATATTTGTGAGTTTAGCTCCTTTGTTCAAGTTCTTAGGCTCGACACTGGAGCCTTGTCTGTCTATTTTACCTGAATACATGTAAGTAATTGGAGAAGGATATGGTTTGCGACTTCATACGCACCCAGAAAATGCATAAAGATCTCCATGTTGAGGTTGTGAGTTAAACTCAAAGGTTACGGTGTCTGCAGACCCTGGTGCCGCGCCGCTTTGCCTCCCGGGACGGTGGGGCACTTCCAGCGCGTGAACTGCCAGAGCAGTCACCTGCTGGCGCTGAGGCCGAGCCGAAACGAGGAGAGGTGCTTTGTGGCTGGAAAAACTGTCTGTCCACCCAGTTGTCCAAGGAACTGCAGGCACACGATCCCCATGGTACGCCGGCCCCTGGAACAAAAGTCACGGGGCATGAAATTAAATGAGAAGTGATGCAAGCAGCATGGCTTTACTCTAAGACAGAGCGCACCAGACCGACTTGAGAGCCTTCCCTGAGAGGAACGCTCATGTTTCAGGTAAAAGATATGCAGCTGATATCAAATCTGTTCTGACTTAAATAATATACTGGCTAACGTAATAGGCTGAAAATCAGACATAATAAATATACAACAAACTGTTGAATACAAAGATTAGTAGAAATAGCTGTAAAACGGGAAAGGAATAGGATAAAGAAGAGACGACAGTGCTTCATGCTGCAGGCGCTAGTGAGTTGGTGATTTGCCGCTGGCAAAGCTGTGCCGACATTGGTTTTGGAAGCAGTGTTATTTAAGACTTTCATTAATGATCTTGGTACGAAAAAAGGGAAGAGTGCAATAATGAAATTCGGTGATAGTGATGTTACCTGAAATAAAAGCTCTTGAGACCAAAAGTAGTTTAGAGAGGAGATACTGCTTTATTCAACGTCGGGTGCTAGGGGGAGAACCCACAAATCTAGCACACCTCACTGGGGATATTCACCCATTATTTATACACAAAAGATTCTCATAATTCTGCTTACGTAAGACATAACTCCACCCAGGCCAACATATTCATCAGGATGACTGAATAGCCTTTTTGCACTTGCGTATCAAATTTTGCTGTGTTGGCAAAACACTTCTGCGCAAGCATGGGTGTCTCGGTGGTTGTTTGGGTAAGGAGACCCTTCCTCGCATCATCCTTTTAAGGCATTGAGTCATCTCAGGACAGCCAAAGTTTACTGTAAGTTTGCCAACTTCTTGAGGATGGTAAGGACGTTCCTTGAAGTAGCCCCAGCTCTGTCCTTATTGGTACAGGAGCACACACTTGACGCAGAAAGGAGCCTTGAAGTGATTAACTACTTCTTGTTATCCCATCCTTGGCGACTAGCTACTTCTGGCTGTCTCCTCATTATCACTACCTGTAACACCAGCTCAGTGACTAACTATTCTCTCACACAGTAAGAAAGTCAGTAATTAGCTATTTTCTCACACAGTAAAAAGGTTAGTAGGAAACAAACAACATTTTAGTCAGCATATGGTTATATACAAAGCAGAGGCCTGTCTTTGGTAACAGTGACACTGCAAAATTAGAAGCTGTTGTCATTTTGGAGAGCGTTACTGTAAATATCGTGTGAGTGAAGTGAAGGGGTTTGGAGACTGGAGCAACAGGTACAGGAAAGTGTCCTGAACAAACCTGGTTGCCCACGGCAGAAGTATAAAAATGTCACGTCAGGACAGATGCATGGAAAGGTTCAGTGCGGAATGATAATTACTTCTGGGAAGCAGAGCGGTCGCCTTGTGAAAGAAATTGCCCGCTTATCTGAGCACAGCGCGAGGGGATCGCGCCCCATAAATTCATCAATGTCGATGTCCAGGAAGGAAAAGAGCTGTTTAAGTGAATGGGCATTGCTGGCAAAAGAAAAAATGGCTTGAAATTATCTGTGATAAATTTCATCTGGAAATGGTAAGAAAGGGAGAAACCTATTTATATCTTCTTTTGGGGTCAACTTGAACTGTAAACATGCAGAAAAGGCTTTTCTAGTGATCTCGGATATTAAAAAATAAACTGAGGCTCAGCTGTTCATGCAGCGTGTTGTATTCTTATTGCATTTATGCTTAAAGCAGCTCCAATAATTGCGGCAGTGGTGTCTGGAGTCCCCGGTTCAAGCCATATGTGCTCCATGAAAATGAATAGCTGTGTTAATTTTTGGGTTTGGCTTTGGTCACTACATTTTATAAAAGTTGTGAAACATACTGTGCCTAAAGGAAAAAAAAAATAAAAAAGGTCCTTCTGCAGAGCCTGTGTATGTTTTGGGTTGGGTTGCCCAAGGAGCTTTGGAGGTGGGGCAGTAGCAGCCTCAGCCATTGGGTTTAAACGTGTATCTTCCTGATGAGCCCCACGCTCAAAGCCAGCTGAGGTCACATCAGCGAGCTCTACGGAGACCTCTGGGCAGTGGACATGGGGCCATGTTTGCTGTTCTTGGAAGTTCAGGAGAACATGCTGGGATTTTGTCGGTGTGGGGTAAACTGTCCTTGCCTGGAGAAGGTCCCTGATTTGGCTGGACCTGCCTGGGAGCAGCAGGTTGGACCATATGCCCTCCAAGGGTCCCTTCCAACCTAAATTATTTTGTGATTTTAAATATCAGATTATTTTTTGCAGATGGGAACCATACTTTTTTCCTGTGCTGCGGCCTTTTCCCCCCGAGTGCAGATATACGCTGGTCTGAATACAAGTATTTGTCTATGCCAAACAAGGTGTTGTACTAATATCAGTGTTTCAGTTAAAAAAAGTAAATAAAATTCTGTCATCCTAAAGAATTCTGTTTCTACAAGAGACATGTGCATGAGTCGTTCCGTGCGCTCTCTGAGGGTTCTTTGCAAATTCCAGCCTTTAAACACTCCTTTTCTTTCTCCCATCTGCATCGAACTTGCCGACACCATGAAGATGTTCCCCAGGAGCAGCTTAGTTACTGATTGAGTATTATTAGCGAAGACAGAGCCAAAAATTAAAAGATGATTTTAGTTGTGACTAGGGATCTTTGCCGTTAATTGCTTTGATTGTGGAGAATTATGGTCAGTAAGCCGTTGTTTCTAAAGCCAAAGGCTTGTAACTCAGGCGTCTGGGAGTCGTACTTCTGATTTTCTGATGCAGATTTTTATTTTCAAGATAACGCCCAAAGCCAGCCCAGTCAAATTTAAATAATTTATCTCGAGTCCTGCAGAAACCATTTATGGAGTGCCGTGTGTTTTGCTTTTCAGTGCCACCTCCACAGCATCTTAGAATTGTATTTCATGACACAAGGACACAAGAAGAAGTCAGACGCTGTTGTAGTAATGTGAATGTGCTTTGTAGCAGTAAACTAGAATTGTGGCCATGATGCTTTTGCAGTTTTTTTACTACGTGGCGGGCAGTACTGAGCTGTGAAACTAGAGAGATGAACGCAGAGGCAACATGTTGTATACAGGCTCACGAATAGAAAGACTGGGAAGCAAAGAAATTGCTTACATGTTGGCTAGGCAGCCTGCAGTACATTTGTGCGTTTTAAACTAACCTTCAAATTGTGTTTTAATTCGGAGATTTTTATGACTCTTCCGAGTGATTGAAAATGTGTCAGTTGACCATGGCTAAACTACTGAGACTCTTGTAAAATTCAGCTAAATTAGGAAAAGAGACTAAATTCCAGTTAGAGTAGTTTTTCTTTAGCATAGAAGTCAAACCCCTTTATCCTAAGCTGAAATGACTGTGGTTAGCGCTGGCAGAGAGACAGGCACATGATAAAATGCTGACTGTGCAGCGTTGGTTTTCCACTGCTGTGTTCCTGGTGCCTTTTCTTCAGCCAGACCCCGCGGCCCGAGACCCGCTGCCTTGTGTTGCGGAGGGTGAGCCCACGCCTGGCTCTGCTCGGGATGGGGCCGGGCGCCGGGCTCCGGCTGGCTGGGGCCAGGACGCTGGGTGGGTTTTGTTACCTGCCTCTGACCAGGCTGACCATGTCAGATGGCGGGATCATAGAATCTCGTTCCACCCCCTGCCCTGGGCAGGGACACCTCCCACCAGCCCAGGTTGCTCCAAGCCCCGTCCAACCTGGCCTTGAACCCCTCCAGGGATGGGGCAGCCACATCTGCTCTGTTCCAGTTGAGGTTAAAAAAGGGCAAGTGTGGGGTCCTGCACCGAGGGAGGAATAACCCTCTGCACCAGGACAGGTTGGGGCTGACCTGCTGGAAAGCAGCTCTGCAGAGAGGGAGCCAGGAGTCCTGGTGGACAACAAGTTGCCCATGAGGCAGCACTGTGCCCTTGTGGCCAAGAAGGCCAATGGTCTCCTGGGGGGCACTGAAAGGAGTGTGGCCAGCAGGTCGAGGGAGGTCATCCTCCCCCTCTGCTCTGCCCTGGTGGGGCCACATCTGGAGTGCTGTGTCCAGTTCTGGGCTCCCCACTTCAAGACGGACAGGGAACTGCTGGAGAGGGTCCAGCGGAGGCTACGAGGATGATGAGGGGACTGGAGCACCTCTCTGCTGAGGAAGGGCTGAGAGCCCTGGGG
>VYZM01003727.1:96937-129977 GCA_013398915.1 Dromas ardeola | reverse complement strand
TAACTAAAACATCCTTGTGTTATTGACACTGTTTTCAGCAAAAATCCAAAACATAGATCAATATTAGCTACTACGAAGAAAATTAACTCTACACCAGCCAAAACAAGCACACCTTCCCTTAAGAACAATCCTGTTCACATATAATTTCATGACTTGCAGAAGAAAAAAAGTGAACACCTTAGATAAATATTTAACAAATTTTGTTTATGTTGCAACCTTGGATTTAAAGACCTGTATCCAGTAATATTTAATGCATGAGATACAGACCCTTATAACGGCTTTCTCATTTTGCATTGAAAAGCCAGGTATTTGAAGGATTTGCAAGCACTTTGCTCAAAAATTCCAGAATACTGAGCATAGCCCAAAGAGGTGTGAAAATTTTTCTTTTATCGTGCTCTTTTTATGCACAGAAAAACTGTTTTTCTGCTTTGGAAAATAGCAGCTTTTGCTGGAAATTCTTGCTTGTGAGAGATGCAGTTTGTCGGTTCCTATGGGAACAAATTGTATTGCTTTCCTAGATAAGCAACCGTAAAAAGTCAAAAAAGGGGAAGAAAAAGGAGGGTAGGAAGATGAATGGTGATCAAAGCTCTAATTCCTTTGCGTGATTCTCTTTTGAGAATCAGAGATAAATGAACAGAAAGTGACTTAGGAAGCAAATATCTGTGTCACGCTTCAGGTAATACTTTCTTTTCAATTCTTTTTGTTTTCATGTAAGAACTGTTATGGTTTAACCCCAGCTGGCAGCTAGAATCATGCAGCCACTTGCTTACCTCCACTTCTACCTCCAAGAAGGGTAGGTAGAAGAGGGAGAAAAGGAGGGGAAAGGAAAAAACATCATGGGTCGAGAAACACAGAGTTTAATAGAACAACATTAGAAGAGGAAAATAATGATAATAATAATAATAACAGAAATAATAATGACAAAAGTCACTCTCATCACCCAGTTAATTGGCACTGTCCTGAGAAGTGATCGTGAGTACACACCCGTTGCTAGTCCCGTTTATATACTGAGCATGACGTCTATAGTGCGGAATATTCCATTGGCAAGTCCATCATTTCGGTTTCTTCTCAGCTTCCATGGGAAACAGAAAAAAATCCTTGAAGTCCAGCATCAATAGTGAAACCACACATGTCAGAAAGGGAAGGAAAAGACCTTTTCCGCATGAGATATTTTTAAGATATTTTGAGAAATTCATAACATAAATAAATAACAAAAACAAAAATTGGTTGATTAGATTTTCAGTTTTCTTGATATATGAACCCATACATGTAAAAATATGTAAGAATTACTTTTCTTTGTAAACTGCATTTATAAAACTCTGAGACTAATTGCTTTGTAGGGGATGAGTCAAAATGCTCCACAGAAATCACACCTGCTCTTTAAAAAAGGTCTTATGATGATAGCTTTAATTCTAAGAGGTGGAAAAAAAAAATTAGACACTATTTTCTGTAGTGTTCTCAAACTATGTGCCTTCTTGGCACGTGTTTGTGACAAGTAAAATAGAGTGAACTGAAGTAATGATTTTGTAAAGCCATTTATTCTTCATGAGATACCGCTATCATTTCCCTCACAATTGCTTGTTCATGCTCCAAGATACAATCTCTTTCACCTCCACAAAGTATTTATGTGACTGAGTACTGAAACAAGTCAGGGAAATGAAGTCAAAGTAACCTAGGAATAAAAGCTTAGTGTTAACCCGTATTTGCACCCCATCTTTTTTATTATGCACTGAGACTAACACTTTTTCCAATAGAACAAAGAAGATCCTGGGAATGGAGAGCTGAAGGAAATCAGTGGGGAGCTATGGAAAAGTAATGTTAGCTGAAAGTTTTCACAGCTTCTGACCTGAGAACCCAAGGAGATAAATCAAGTTGGTCTCCCTGGACAATACAGTAATCAGTCAGTGCTAAAAATGCTAGGTTAGTGAAAAACAGTGTGTTACACACAATACTCTCAAGATTTTTTGACTTTCAGTGGTTCTTCTTTCATACTGATTTGAGTCAGAGCCTGAAATCAGTTTGTCATATGCAATTAAGATTTCTGCAATAAGCTTTTGTTTAGGAAGTGTTTTCAGAATCCCAATGAAAAAATAAACTCTTCAAGCTGGGAATGCCTTTCTTGTTGTTCAAGAAAAAGAATGAAATAAAACATATGTTTCCTGAACACAGTATTTCACCTCTTGTAACTGACAGTAGCTTAAGAATCTGACTTTTAAACTCTCCTTGAATGAATCCTGCAATGTGAACTCTATTAGTAGCTGGGCTGAGGTTCCAACATATATTTGTGCAATTAGAGTTCATGAGTTTCATAGCTAGAAGTACGAAATGTATCACCTCCCTCTATGAAGAACTATATCTTCATTTACAGAATCGTAGAATGGTCAGAGTTGGAAAAGACCTTAAAGATCATCTAGTTCCAACTCACCTGCAGTAAGGAGAGACATCTTCCACTAGACCAGGTTGCTCAAAGCCCCATCCAACCTGGCCTTGAACACTTCCAGGGATGGGGCGTTCACAGCTTCTGTGGGCAACCTGTTCCAGTGCCTCACCACCCTCACAGTAAAGAATTTCTTCCTAATATCTAATCTAAACCTACCCTCTTTCATCTTAAAACCATTACCCCTTGTCATATCACTACACTCCCTAATCAAGTGTCCCTCCCCATCTTTCCTGTAGGCCCCCTTTAAGTAGTGAAAGACTTTCTCTTCTTTCAGCTGAACAATCCCACCTCTCTCAGCCTGTCCTCACAGGAGAGGTGCTCCAGTCCTCTGTTAATCTCCCGAGATACTTGTTTACATAGCTTGCTGAAGTCATGTCATCATTCATGAAAATTGTTACCGGATAGACTATCACACCATCTTTTTCACTGGCCTAAAACTAACAGGGTCAGGTGAAAACTAGTAGATGCTACAGTTACTTTTGAACAGGAAAACTGATTTTCTCAAAAGTTTGCATGAATATGCAGCATTTCAGAATATTGAGATCTGTACTTGTGAAGTTTCAGAGCCTTCCAGGTGCCTGAGGGACTGGAGGAAAGCTAATGTCACACCAGTCTTCAAAAAGGGCAATAAGGAGGACCAGGGAAACTACCAGCCAGGCAGCCTCACTTCCATGCCTGGAAAGGTGATGGAACAGCTCATCCTGGATATCATCTTTAAGCATGCAGAGGAAAAGAAAGTTATCGGGAGTGGTCAACATGCATTCATCAAGGGGAAATCATGCTTGACCAATCTGATAGCCTTCTATCGTGGCATGACTGGCTTGGTAGGTGAGCAGAGAGCAGTGGATGTTGTCTACCTTGACTACAGCAAGGCTTTCGACACGATATCCCACAGTGTCCTCATAGGTAAGCTTAGGAAATGTGGATCAGGTGAGTGGACAGTGAGGTGAATTGAGAACTGGCTGAATGGCAGAGCTCAGAGGGTTACGATCAGCGGCACAGAGTCTAGTTGGAGGCCTGTAGCTAACAATGTTCCCCAGGGGTCAGTACTGGGTCCAGTCTTGATCAATCAATGACCCGGATGAGGGGGCAGAGGGTACCCTCAGCAAGTTTGCTGATGGCACGAAACTGGGAGGAGTGGTTGACACACCTGAATGCTGTGCCACCAGACAGCAAGACCTGGACAGTCTGGAGTGTTGGGCAGAGAGGAACTTAATGAAGTTCAACAAGGGCAAGTGTAGGGTTTTACATCTAGGAAGGAATAATCCATGAACCGGTACAGGTTAGGGGTTGACCTGCTGGAAAGCAGCTACGTGGAGAAGGACCTGGGAGTCCTGGTGGGCAAGTTGATCATAAGCCAGCAACGTGCCCTTGNGGTGGGCAAGTTGATCATAAGCCAGCAACGTGCCCTTGTGGCCAAGAAGGTTAATGGTCTCTTGGGGTGCCTTAAAAAAAGCATGACCAGCAGGTCAAGGGAGGTCATCCTCCCCCTCTACTCTGCCCTGGTGGGGCCACATCTGGAGTACTGTCTCCAGTTCTGGGCTCCCCAGTTCAAGAAGGACAGGAAACTACTGGAGAGAGTCCAGTGAAGGGCTACAAAGACGATCAAGGGAATGGAGCACTTCTTGCAGGTGGAAAGGCTGAGAGACCTGTGTCTGTTTAGACTGCAGAAGAGAATGCTGAGAAGGGACCTCATCAATGCTTATAAATATCTAAAGGATAGATGTCAAGAGGAAGGGACCAGACTCTTTCTAGTGGTGCCTGTTGACAGGACAAGGGGCAATGCGTACAAGATGAAGCTAAGGAAATTCCATCTCAACATGATGAAAAACTTCTTTATTTTGAGGATGTCAGAGCACTGGAACAAGCTGCCCAGAGAAGTTATGAAGTCTCCTTCTCTGGAGATATTCAAAACCCGCCTGGATGCATTCCTGTCCAGCCTGCTCTAGGTGAACCTGCTTTGCCAGGGGGTTTGGACTAGATGTCTATAAAATGGTTACAAAGACAATGGAGGTAAAATATTCTAGCTAGTTCCAGACAATGCAACATGAAGCAACAGCAAAAAAGTTGTATCCTGGGAAGTTCAGGTTGAACATTACAAAAGATGTTTTCATTATGAAGATTGTACAGTGCAATGACATTGCTAAAAGAGGTTATGACACCCTTGAGAAGTTTTCAAGTGTCAGTTGTATGAATTCATGACTGACTTAAACAGTATTGGCAGTAGGAACTTGGACTGGATTTTACTTGACATATCTTAGCCTTTTGTAGACAGCTGGTGTGGAAATTCAACAATTAAAACCCCCTCATTTCATTAGAAAGCGACAGTAAATTGTCCAGTTCCTGAAAATCACTGTTAGCATAAAATAATATATTTATATATACATCAATATAACATCAACGTAAGGATTGTAATATGAAGGGCATTACATCAAAGGCCAGTAAACTTAACTCTATGTTTAGAATAACACTAAGACAGAAATCACTCTCAAATTTACAAACATGGAACTATAACACAGACAATTAAGTCACTACAAAGAAAATAAGAATAAACTCATGATTACATTTAGAAAGTCCTAACTCAACTTCTAAAGGACAGGCCTCATCATCTAGTGTCTTGGTTACTTTGGGTTTCTTTGGGTTTTTTGTTTTGGTTTGGTTTGGTTGTGTTTTGTTTTTTTTTTTTTCCATTAACACGTAATAGTAATTTAGACTAGACTTTGTACATACTTCCTGAATTGTCTAGCATTTCCCCTCTGATCCCGACATTAAATATATCCTCTCCATCAGTCTTTTTTAAAATTTTGCACAGTCTCTATATAAAAAAAATGTGACTCCTGTGGAATTAGATTATTCATGAACAAAGGACTGCACTGCAAAAATCTTTCAGTCTGAAGCTTAATTGTATAGCTACACCATATTGTGTTTGATTTTTTGTTGCTCTCCCCTGATGCTGCTTGGCCTTTTCTGACAGAAACATCAGTTTGCTTTATGGGTACCTTTACCTAACTCTCACCATAATCATTTAAACATAGGTAATTTTAAAATGAAACTTTAGTTTTTATCATTCAAAAGAAAACTCAGTAGAGCCATATAGTGAACTATGTTAAATTAAATAGAATAACATGATTTGAACCTTTCAGACAGATGTTTGTGTTTTCTGTGCACATACATACTGTCTCTAGCTGTCCCTGGAAGAACAAAACAAAAATTATGGATCCTCCAACTTTCCTGAAAGATGACTAATAACAAGTTTTGAAAAATGAGACCATAGTTTGTTTTTAAAAAAGGAAAAGAGAAACCTATTTACTACCAAATGGAACACTTCAGCTCTTGGGGGGAATAAATAAATAAATAAATAAAATGTTTACCTGTATTCATTAAAGAATAAATTAACTATTCAATGAAGTAAAAGTTCGAACAGAAAGATGTCCTTTCTCATGGCTGTAAACCTAGTGTTATCTGAACATGAACTTACAATCACCTGAATCACATGAATAAGTGGCTCCAATAATGTCTCAGAGTTTCAATACAATTAAAGATACCAGATATGGAAGCCGCTGAAAAGATTTATTTATGGTCACCCAGATGAAAATATTTCTATTTTTAAGTAACTTTGTCAGTGATAGCAAAATACAATTTTATTGAGTAATGTATTTGAAAGAGTTTCTTGATTTAAATGGAACTCAGAATTTAGATGACTATCAAGTTTCTTGATCAATTTTCCTTTACATTTTATCATTAGATGTATCATAGTGACATAATGCAGATTGTTCAGTAAGTATCACAGGTTTCAAAGCAAATCCTGTGGCTCTGTATTCACTCAGAAGAGATCTTGTGTGTCCTATCTTTTTAATCTTTGTACAATTTTTGTTTGATCTCCTAATCATTATCACCAGGGTATGGAAAGTGTTTTTTGCTACTCTTCAAAGTGTGCTAAATATGCAAGTAAAAATAACATGAGACAAATACAGAAGGAAAAATACAAAATCAAATGAATGAGAAGGAACACAATGTACATCTCTAACAAAGACTTTAAAGGATCATAATTATCCTTTAATATGTGGTCAGTTACCTCCACAGGTATTATTATGTTGATTTGAATATATTAGAACAGAACTCCTAACTTACTATAGATGTCATTACCAATTACCAGTTTCATAGTAAGAATTATTCTTATTTAATGGTATTTGCACATTATTATTTGTCTGCAAACCTGATCAAAAGCCCAGTGCAGCTGACTCAGATTTTAGGGGACTGAATTTAACCCACTGTTAAATTCAACGTTTTCATCATGTTAGTGTTCTGTCTTCTAAACCTAATTTAACTTCTATTAAATGTATTTAAAGGGACAAAGGCAAAGTAACACTGCAATTTCCAGTAGAAGTAAGTGGCTCAGATGAAAATTATCCAAAGAAAATTTCTGTAAAGCAGTTGTGAAAGGCACCTGGGAATAAAACTGCACAGAGACTCTGACACTTTGCTCTGGTTCTTCATAGTTGGAAAACATACAAAGCTTGCCTCTCATTATATACTTTTTCACTTCTACTCCTATGTGCAAGTCAGACACAAAAGAAACCATCCTTCAGAAACCAGTCAGCAGTTCAATTCAAGTCCATCTTTTATATGGGAGTCAGTACGTGAATGTGTGGGCTGCCAATTGACTTTCAAGATGCAATAAATAGATATGAGCTCATATCAGACTATTCACTGAGTAATTTGGCCGATAAGTGTAATGCAAAAAAAAAAAAAAAAACCATAAAAATGAGTTCACTGAGCAGAGAAGAACCTCTTGTTTTCCAAGAGTAATCCAACTTGTTTCCACTTAGCTCCGTAATTGCCTGTTTAAGACATAGCACCAGTCATACAGCAGGGAGGGAAAAGACTAAAGGGGAAAACATACAATGGATAATTAAGGAAGAGGAAAAAAACAAACCATCCTCCACCAAATATCAGAAATATAGTTAAAATACAATTATCTGGATATATCTGTAGTGGTAACACACCCTTGCAGGTTGTGACTTCTTTACGTCACCAGTGCTACCATCTGCAGAAGCATGGAAGTCAGTGATAAAGCTGAAAACAGCAGACTTAATACTCTTCTGATATCCTCACGTATTGCCTGATGACCATAAAAGCACAAGCTAATAACCTCTGGCAAACATGCATGTGTAATATACATATATGATTGTTTAATCTATTTTAAGGTTATGGGTTCAGATAGCTTCAGACAGCATCCATCTGTCCTGGTACTTATTTCTTCTCCTAAAGTCTTTTGCAGCACGAAATTCACTTTCAAAGAATATTTTAAGTACAGTCAAAGTGCTACAAAATGACATGCGGAAATAAAATAGTTAATGCCTCGTAGGCCTTTGCAGGCCTTCCTTGTTAAGAAACATTTTAAGTTTATGATTTTACCAGTTAACATGTTTTAGTTAACAAAGGAATGGATTATTATTAGGAAGGAATGGAGTCTGGAGCCTCCTTATCTGAAAGATTTCAATCACTGTTGATATTTACCATATCTTGCTTATCTAACAGAGTTTGATGAAGAACATATAGTGCACCGTAAAGGTATATAAACCCTGTAACTGCCCTGTTTGGGCAGAGCTCACATCAGCAGAGGCTGTTGTGCTGCTGCTTTGTGATCTCTCCTATAACCATTGGAGTAAACTGTTCCTGTTCTCATCCGATCTAAGTTATATTCTGGTTACTGCCATCACAGACATAACAGGACAGACTGCTTTCCATATTTCCACAGGAAAGGTATGAACTCAGTACAATAAAACAAAACAGAAAAACAACTCACAAGTAGATTTGCAAAAGTACATTAGTATAACCACTAAGTTTTTGGAGTTGGAGAGAGATGCACCCTGAAACTTTATATTTATTTGTCTCTTTTATATTTTTGTTTTTATAGTTTGTTTTGCTGATCCAAAATTTTTCCTTTGCTTGGTCAAAGATATGCATTTTAAGATTTTAAATTAGTCATATCTAATAACTTCAAAAAATAGGTTTTTCTTCATATGCTGAGAATAAAGTGAAGTAACATGCTGCTTCTCCCTTATTTTCAGAGTTTTCTTCCTTTGTAGTTGCAAAATTTACCTTAATGTCACCAATTTCCTGAGGGATCATTCACACTCTTTGCAAAAGTAGGATCTGCAACAGTCTGTAAAGGAAATTGTAGAAATCCTCTGCCTTTAATTTCCTTTTTATTCAACAATTAATAGAACTTTACAACATTCCACAAAACCTTAACTGTTCCAGTAAACCACTTTAATTATCATGCCAGTATTACTAAGCATTCCCTGCAATATGCTGGTGTGGAGTCCTTGGTGCAGGAGGCAAATCATAAACCCTATGCATCTTCCTTTCAAAGACCCAAAATCCACACGAAAGTCTCAGGAAATGTCAACAGCTTTCTGAAGGGCACAGATCTCATCACTTAGCGGGGAAGGATGTGAAATATCAAAACAGTTTTCTTGGGAATCAAAAGGTCTATGGACACATCAGTCTGGTGCTGTATCAAACCTACCAGGACCCTATTTGACATAGGCTGGTTCTCTGTGTTCTGCTGTATGTAGAACACTGATGAATGAATTCAGGTTGGTGCTGGATCAGTAATCTGCCTGGTGTTCCACAACACAGCAAATATACTCCCTAAATAATCTGACTGGAAGCCAAAGCAGACTTCTAGTTTCTCCATCATTTTATAGGATTTTCTGTATAGATTGTAGTTGGGACACCCCGTTTACACAGCATAAACTAATGCATTTAAATCACTTAAAGTCAGTTAAGTCTTTTAAGCAATGCAGAGTTGACAGTGTGGGGGAAAGAAAAGTCATACACATCACTCACAGACAGCTTTCAGCAAGGCGTTCAACACGGTCTCCCACAGCATCCTCATAGGGAAGCTTAGGAAGAGTGGGTTAGATGAATGGACAGTAAGGTGGATAGAAAACTGGTTGAAAGACAGAGCTCAGAGGGTGGTGGTTAGGGGCACAGAGTCCAGTTGGAGGTCAGTGACGAGTGGTGTTCCCCAGGGGTCAGTACTGGGCCCAGTCCTCTTCAATATATTCATCAACGACTTGGATGAGGGGATAGAGAGCGCCCTCAGCAAGTTTGCTGATGACACAAAGCTGGGAGGGGTGGCTGACACACCAGAAGGCTGTGCCGCCATACAGAGAGACCTGGACAGGCTGGAGAGTTGGGCGGAGAGAAACCTTATGAAATTCAATAAGGGCAAGTGTAGGGTGCTGCGCCTGGGGAGGAATAACCCCATGCACCTGTACAGGTTGGGGGCTGACCTGCTGGAGAGCAGCTCGGTGGAAAGAGACCTGGGAGTCCTGGTGGACAACAGGATGACCATGAGCCAGCAATGTGCCCTTGTGGCCAAGAAGGCCAATGGCATCCTGGGGTGCATCAAGAAGAGTGTGGCCAGCAGGTCGAGGGAGGTCATCCTCCCCCTCTACTCTGCCTTGGTGAGGCCACACCTGGAGTACTGTGTCCAGTTCTGGGCTCCCCAGCTCAAGAAGGACAGGGAACTGCTGGAGAGGGTGCAGCATAGGGCTACCAAGATGATTAGGGGACTGGAACACCTCTCTTACAAAGAAAGGCTGAGGGAATTGGGTCTGTTTAATCTGGAAAAAAGACGGCTGAGGGGTGACCTTATTAATGCTTATAAATACTTAAAGGGTGGGTGTCAGGAGGATGGGGCCAGGCTCTTTTCAATGGTGCCCAGTGACAGGACAAGAGGTAATGGGTACAAACTTGAGTATAGGAAGTTCCATCTCAACATGAGGAGGAACTTCTTTACTGTGAGGGTGGCAGAGCACTGGAACAGGCTGCCCAGAGAGGCGGTGGAGTCTCCATCTCTGGAGACATTCAAAACCCGCCTGGACGCGTTCCTGTGCAACCTGCTCTAAGGTGACCCTGCTCTGGCAGGGGGGTTGGACTAGATGATCTCCAGAGGTCCCTTCCAACCCTATGATTCTATGATTCTATGATCCCCGCTTCGGTCTCATCCTCATTGCATATCAGATTACTTATCTTGAAAATTTCAGTTGCCTTATTATCATAGTCGTGACTGACAGATTCCCTACATCTGTACATCCCTACATTCCCTTTATATGTTTTCCAACTATGAAGAACCAGAATACACCTGATACACCTGGATCAGACAACCTCCTATCTCACTGATGCTCATGAAAAGCAAGTGCAAGGAAAGTTTGTGTTATGCTCACCACAACATTTTACTCACTCTTTGCAGGCATTCAGATGATCGCAGAAAATAAAAGGTGGCAATAAAAAAAGAAGACTAGAAAATTTTTGTTGCAACTTTGCTGACAAGCAGTCTAGAGGAAGAAGTGACTTTCCCTCTCCACAGTACAGTGGATAATTACTGAAATTACTGTTTTCTGAGCATGGAGATACCTAATCTATTTGTCAAGTGCATTTCTATATAATGTTAATCAACTGAAAAATCTTAAGTTTGTACAGCCAACAAAATATCACATGTTCTAGCACATGGGAATTTTTACAGGATATACTATGGACAGACTGATGTAATATATTCTTTTTAAATAATTTCACATGCCCACACCTCACAGAACAATCTTATTAGGGTAAAGGATTTCTAAAAAATGTTAACTAAAGAAAAAAGTACTTCTTCCCTACTATTCTGCTTTTTCACTCTAAAGAATATCTTTTCATGCACACTGTCCACACTCTACATTGTCTCCTACTACGTCTTCCTGAGACATTCTCCATTATTCACACTAAAATACAATTTCATCAGAAATTTTTAACAATTGCAGTACAGTGCAAGTAGTCATAAAACTGAGGATGCCATTAAAGTATGTCTTCAGGATTACATGCTCTATTATGCAATCATGAACTACTGTATTAATGTGTTATAACCTATGCCAATATTAGTCTAGAGAGGAATGTTAACATTTCACATGAAGGATGGTACACTGACTTTTAGAAAAGATGGACTGTGATATTTTTTATCAGTTCTGTTGTAAATGGCTTTCGTTCAGCTACAGACCATCATTTTCTACAACTGTAAACCTTTCCAAAGTGTACTGTGGCAGAAATTTGCAAGTGCTTTTATATTAAAAATATCTCCTTAAGAAGGATTTCCTTTCAAGAGCCATCATTTCTTCTTCACAGTTCTCTGACTTCCAGTTCTGACTTCAGCTTCGCTAACTGTAGGAGCAGGTTACAATTAATTTTCATTGAAAATATTCACCAAAGTTTTAAAAAAAGAAGATATTAAGTCGCTGTCAAGAAGCAGTCTAGAAAAGTAGTAAAAGAAAATTAAATAAGTAAATGTAATAAAAAAAAAATGTATCCCTCACCCTCTTGTTTTTAAACATATGCATACATGGGCATGTGAGCATGAACAGGATGTGCTGAAAAACATGAAACAGATATTCTGAGGGATTCAATTTACCATATCTGTATTTTGAGTTCCCTGTGAAATCACCTAAAAATTCTTGTGGGCTGATCTTAAACATGCAATATGTACTGTATTCAAATGGTACTCACTTCTCACTGTATTCAAACTCACTCACTAAACATAAGTAAATGTTTATGGTGTGAGTAAGAATCCTTGAAATAAGGCTTGAAATGAGCCTTAACCTTTCATGTTGTAAGTTAACATAGACCCCACAGTAATATGCTACCCAGAGAGAGTTTCCTAATAAATTTACAATTACTTGAAGTCTCAGGGTAATTAAAAATAATTTTCTTAGTATATTTACAGTCCTTTTATTCTTCCCTTAGTCATGCTTTAAGAACTATACATTCTAGCTTCTGCTTGTAACACAACATGACTCATGATATCAAGTAATACTAGAAAATGTTATCTTTATTTTCCTTATTTCTTCCAGCAAGACACAAAACACTATATTCAAATAAAATTTAGAGCTTCCTGAAAAAAATAAATTAAGCATAATATTTGGCTAGAAAAATCCTGTCTGCCACAAATCAAATGTGAGATTTACAATACAGGTTCTCCAAAAAGAATGAACTGTAAAGGCCTATAGGAATAACAGGAAAAGTATTTTCTCAGTTTCCACAGGTGTATTTTTTTCTTGTTCATTTCTTTTCCTATAATGCCTATCATCCTCTACTAAAGATTTCAGTACCACAATGACCACAAAGAACTCAAGCCAATTCCATGAAGTACAGACTAAGGACGTGTTACACGTTTACAGAAAACACACACGTGTAACACCATGTAAAATTTCTCAGATACACGAGAGCACCAAGATTTCCATGCCATCCTAGCAAGCAAGTTTGTAGAGGTCAGGAGGGATTTCTCAGCCACGTGGGCTTTTGTCAGACTGTAGAACTTCAGACAATCCCTTTCTACATCAAGTTCAACAACATGTATGTAACCCAATTCTGATCTAATACATTAATTTGAGTTTAATGGCTTCAAAGTACATAAAATTGGTCATCAACATAGGCAGTTCTTTCACATTAGTATACCTAATATTGTAAATATTGTAATCATTCAATTCACATATTTTCGTCTTCTATATTAGGTAAGTAGTAAGACAAAAAATAAGTCCCTTGATCCATGTGTCGAAGCAGGGCAAGAACAGCTTTGCCAACCTGGTGAGGCCTTTAAATTGGTTTCTTGGGAGACGGCAGTTGAAGCCAGAGGAGAAATGGAGGTACTGGGGACACCGAGGAAGTGTCCAGATTGACGAAGCTCTTGCACTTCTTTGTGAAAGTGGTATCACTGGGAGTCCACCTTGAGTGCTTGTGCATGAACTCACACAGCACAGAAAAAAAAATTGGAAGAATCAGTTTGCTGTTGCATTTGCGCAGATACAGTTTCTTTGCAATTGCGGAGATTCAGTGGGACTGCCCACATCACTGGAGTTCTGCTGGTGATGCACAAAGGCTATTCAGAAGAGAAAGGCCAGGAAGGAAAGGAGGGACTTGAGTTCCTGAAGCTTTGCCTTGAAAGATGTGACAAGCTAGTCAAGACCCTTCCCTTATGGGAAAGGGTTACAAGACAAGTGTCTGTTACAGATCACTTGATCACAAAGAGAAAGAAACTAAGCACTCTATAGAGACCTGGAAGAAACCCCATGATCACATGTCCTGCCTGATAGTTATGGGAATTTTGACCACTTGAAATCTGCTGGAAGGGCATAGGGCTAACTGCAAGCAGTCCAGGAAATTTGTGGGTTTGTGAAGATGATTTCTTGACATAAGTGATTAAAGAGCCAGCTGGCTTGCTCCTTCACAGAGAAGGAAGAAGTGGTTGAGGATGTGAATGTCTAGGGTAGCCTTGGCAGCAGCGATAATAAGACTGCTGAGTTTAAGATCCTGTGGCATACGAGCAAGGCAAAACGCAAAATCTCAGTCCAGGATGCCAGAAGAGCAATTTTTTTTCTTGTTGAACAATGTGGTTTGCAGCTTCTCATGAAAGATTGCCCTGGATGAAAATATGGCATAGGGTAGCTGGTTGCCTTCACAGACAGGCTCCTCAAACCACACATATGGAAAGCTGAGCCACTGCCACATGGCAGGGACTGTCATGGATGAACTGTCAGTGAAAATATTCACACTGAGGTGCAAACAATGCTGTGCTACCCTAGGAGAACACACAAACATTACTTGAATTTGCAGGGCTGGATTTAGGAAAGCAAAAAAGCAACTGGAGCTGAAATTAATAAGGGGTGTGAAGGGTAAGGTGAAGGACTTCTATAAGTACACTAGCAACAAAAGAAAGGCTGAGGGAAGTAGACAATGCTGCTTAGTGAGGTGGAAGACCTTGTGATCAAGCATATGAAAAATGCTAAAGTAATTTCTGGTTATACTCAAGTTTCTCTTGGTGAAGACTGCACTCAGACCTCCCAGGTCCCTGAACCTAGTGGCAGGTTCTATAGAATCATAGAATCATAGGGTTGGAAGGGACCTCTGGAGATCATCTAGTCCAACCCCCCTGCCAGAGCAGGGTCACCTTAGAGCAGGTTGCACAAGAATGCGTCCAGGCGGGTTTTGAATGTCTCCAGAGATGGAGACTCCACCACCTCTCTGGGCAGCCTGTTCCAGTGCTCTGCCACCCTCACAGTAAAGAAGTTCCTCCTCGTGTTTAGGTTGAACTTCCTATACTCAAGTTTGTACCCATTACCTCTTGTCCTGTCACTGGGCACCATTGAAAAGAGCCTGGCCCCATCCTCCTGACACCCACCCTTTAAGTATTTATAAGCATTAATAAGGTCACCCCTCAGCCGTCTTTTTTCCAGATTAAACAGACCCAATTCCCTCAGCCTTTCTTTGTAAGAGAGGTGTTCCAGTCCCCTAATCATCTTGGTAGCCCTGTGCTGCACCCTCTCCAGCATATCTATGGTAATATCATGGATGAGACTGAGCACAGCACAGCCTATAGTGGATTTGGATGCTGGGGTCTATTTAAGCACCAATGAAAACTGAGCTTGTACCTCACCTGATGATACCCTCCACTCACTCACTCACTGCCTCCATCACTACAGTTCCAAGGTCCTGACTGCCTGTCCCCTCAGGGATGTCACTGCTGCCACATGGAGGCTGCACAGAAAATCATGGGATTTGTACCGTACAGCTGTCCACAGGTACCAGCTCAAGCATCACTGGCCACCATCCCTGGACATCCCCCAACACTTTTCCCCATGCAGCTTTCTGGTATCTTCCCCACTGCCATGATTTTTTTCTCCAACGAGGGCATTCACCATCCTCTGTCTGAGACTCCTGCCTCTCTCTAAAAGTTTTTCTTTCCAGACGTTACTTCTTTTCTGGGAACCCTAATTTACAGATCCCAGGTTTCCCAACCTAAATATTCAGTGTGCAGAAACACAGCTCTTGGTCAGCCTCTCAACTGCTGATCCTGTATCGTGTCTCTTTATCAATTGGGACATTCAGGATGTGCCACTTGTGCTCAGTCTGGGAGTTACCAAAATTTACCACCAGTTCATACTGGTTGTAGCAGCAACCAGCAGGAGGCTTCTGCTTTGAGAGTGCAGACTTCCAACTTTAGATATGCAGTGCCTGTCCTCCTCATGCTCAATTATCTTCCACCTCTCAGTGTTCACAGGTTAAAGGTATTTCTCACCTTTGACAGCTAGAAAAGCATTATCCAGAGTACAGAAATGTTGAGATAGGAACCACATAATTAGATGTATACAGGCAACAAGGCCGGAAAGGTGCCAGGGAAATGACTGATAACCTTACAAGGCCAATCTCTATCATTTTTATAATAGAAGGGCAACCAGGAGAAAATCCCGATGACTGGAAAACAGTAAATGTAACACTCGTCTTCGAGAAAAAGGAGCTGTGGAACTACTGATCAGTCAGTTTCATCTCTGTGCCTGGGATGACCACAGAGCACATAGTCCTGGAAAACATATCCAGGTTTTTTAAGGACAAGACAGTGGTACAGAACAGCCAGCATGAATTTATAAAGAGGATATCGTACCTGAGGAAGCTGACAACATTTCATGATGAGATTACTCACTCAGCGGATAAGGGGAAAGCCGCTGATGTTGTTTACCGTGACTTTAACAAGCATACATGGTGGTGTTCACAGCATTCCAATAGCCCTGGCAACAGGGATAGGTATCCTGGGAAGAGTATAGGGATGCTGCCTGATTGTGTAGGGATGGGGTCAGGAAGGCCAAAGTGCAGCTGGAACTGGTCTTGGCAAAGGATGCAAAGAATAATAAGAAGGGCTTCTACAGGTATGTCAGCCAGAAAAGGAAGGTGAAAGAAAGCATACCCTCCCTGATGACCAAGAATGGCAAACGGGTAATAACGGATGAGGAGAAGGCTGAGGTACTCAACAACTTTTCTGCCTCATTCTTCACTAGCAATCTCTCTCCCGACACCTCTCAAGTGGATGGACGGCAGGGGCAGGGACTGGGGGACTAAAGTCCCTCCCACTGTAAGGGAAGATCAGGTTGAAGGCCACATGACTAACGTGAACATATAGAATGCTAAGGGACCTGAAGAGATGCATCCCAGAGTCCTGAGAGAACCGACTGATGTAGTTGCTGGACTACTCTCCATGATATTTGAAAAGTCAAGGCAGTCAGGTGAAGGCCGTGGAAACTGGAAGAAGGGAAACAATGCACTCATTTTCAAAAAGGGTAGAAAGAAAGACCCCAAACTGTCATCTTCACCTCTGTGCCTGGAAGATCATGGAACAGATCCTCCTAGAAGCTATACTAAGGCACACGGAGGACAGTGAGGCAATTTGAGAAAGCCAGCATGGCTTCCCCAAGGACAAGTCCTGCCTGACCAACCTGGCGGCATTCTATGATGGAGTGACTACATTGGTGGACAAGGGAAGAGTTACAGGTGTCATCTATCTGGATTTCTGTAAGGCCTTTGACACAGTCTCCCCCCAGCATCTTTCTCTATAAATTGGACAGATTTGATGGATGGGCTATTTGGTGGATGAAGAGTTGTTTAGATGGTCACATACAGAGAGTAGTTGTCAATGTCTCAACATCTGGATAGAGATCAGTGACAAGTGGTGTCCCTCAGGGGTTTGTACTGGGATGAGTACTGTTTAATATCTTCATCAATGGCATGGACAGTGGGATCGAGTGCAACCTCAGCAAGTTTGCAGATGACACCAAGATGAGTGGTGCAGTTGACATGCCTGAGGGACAGAATGCCATCCAGAGGGACCTGGACAAGATCGAGAAGTGGGCCCATGTGGACCTCATAACGTTCAAAAAGGCCAGCTGCAAAGTCTTGCACCTGGGTCTGGGCAACCACTGGTATTAATACAGGCTGGGGGATGAAGGGATTGAGAGCAGCCCTGCAAAGAAGGACTTGGAGGTACTGGAGGGTGAAAAGCTGGACATGAGCCATCAATGTGCGCACATAGCCAAGAAGGATGACAAAAAGAGGTGTGGCCAGCAGGTAGAGGGAGGTGATTCTGCCCCCTGCTCTGCTCTGGTGAGACCCCACCTGGAGTACTGCATCCAGCTCTGGAGCCCTCAGCACAGGAAAGACATGGACCTATTGGAGGGCCACAAAACTCTTCAGATGGATGGAACACCCCTCCTGTGAGGACAGGCTGAGATAGTTGGGGTTGTTCATCTTGGAGAAAGGAAGGTTCCCGGGAGACCTTATTAGAGCCTTTCAATACTTAAAGGGGTCTTGCGAGAAAGATGGGGACAGACTCTTTAGCAGGGCCTGTTGCAATAGGAGAAGGGGTAAATGTTTTAAACTAGAAGAGGTTAGAATCAGAGTAGATATAAAGAAGAATTTTTTTACACTGAGGGTAGCGAAGCACTGGAACAGGCTGCCCAGGTAGTAGATGCGCCATCCCTGGAAACATTCAAGGTCAGGTTGGATGGGGCTCGAGCAACCTGATCTAGTTGAAAATGTCCCTCCTCATTTCAAGGGGGTTGGACTACATGACCTTTAAAGGTCACCGAGTACGTTATTTCTCTTGGGGCAAAGTTTTGTTTTTTTTGTCGTGGCTTTGTTTGGGTTTCTTTCCATTTCTCTATAATTTCACACATTATTCTGGGATTAATACAAGAAGGAAAAAAAAAAAAAGAAAAAAGAAAAGAACACCAAAAAACCCCTCAACAGAAACAAAAAGCCTGCTTCCTCTGAGATCATAGTATGACCTGAATAAATAGGAAAGCTTCTCCGTATTACTTTAATAAGGCCTAAAATAATGTAATCAAGAAAGCATCAGATAGTAGTTGGTGTGGTAATGAAGATGCCTTTACTGACTCATTTCATAAATGTATAGAATATAAAACATGTCCAAAAACAAGGGAAAATCAAAATAACTCCTTCATTTCCAGTCTGTCTGTCTGAATATCTATTTATTTATAATAGGCTCAGGTTCTTATCACAAATGCAGCTATTGTCTAGGTAGCTGGTAGGAAAAATACCATTAAAGTGAAACTTCAACAACAGATACATATTTCTGAAAGTTTTTGCAGGAAAAGATTTTCCCTTTTACTCACGAAATTTACAGTAGATTGGAATCTGAGTTCAGCTGCAATTTCCACACAAAAAGGAGGAAAATCACAGAAGACTTCTCCCTGACACTTACTTGCTCTTCTTTATCTAAAGATTGGTGAAGTATTTCTCAAACTGGATCACACAAACAATAAGGGAACATGGAACACACTATTGCAAAAGACAGCATTGGTTTGTCTCTTAAGTAAATAGTGGTAATGGCAAAAAAATTGTGGTAATTTTCAGATGGATTTTTTATTCTTACATGTAACCACAACTTTCAACTGCCCTTTAGATTTTCATTATGCATGATGTCACCCAAAGTGCCACACATACAGATTTCATATCAAACTGAAGATGGTTGTTTCCTTCACACAGCTTTATTTCATGCACATAAGCTAGGATGACTGTCATTCAGAATGGTTGGAATATATTTTTTCCTGCTAGAAAATGGTTATGAATCAAAACTGCACAGGATTAACAGCTCCCTAAACATCTGTAAAAGTGTACTGTATTTCTGTGGAACAAAATGTGGTCAATGCTCTCTTATAATTGCTCCCAAAGTAAAAGTAAGTCAGACTAAAGCTCCCATTGACTAAAATGAGAGAAAATAAATCATTCCTAGTTCTCTTTTCTTCTGTGAAAATATAAAACATACCCATATCATTTAATGATATTTAGTTTAGCGATATCTATTTATCCTCCAAACCGAAAAGCTGCTCAGCTCTAAAATAACTCATATTTAAGCAGTGTGTCTCTCCCTGATCAGTGAATAAGCTATATAAAGGTTGAACTGTTGTTTAGTACTTGATTTCTTGCATCACCCATGTGAGCTGGTAGAAAGGTGCTTGCACTTCTACAACTGAAGTCTCAAATTACAACGTTCTGCTTTTTTGCAGCCATCCATGAAATATTTGACAATTATTCTGTCATCGCCAGACTTCCTTAAGTAAGCTCAGTGTTTAACTTTCAGTGTTTTTACTGGATCCTCTGCAATTATTTAGCATCCATCTTAAATTGCAAAGCCCAAAACTTCATGCAGTGTGTTAGCTTAAACTATAGCAATAGTAAAAGGTGAGAAAATAGCTTGCTATGTCTTACAGACATATATAAAATCCCTATAAATTCATCCCTATAAATCCCTAAGTGCAAACAGCTGCCTTGCAACCTCTGATTCAGGTTTGGATAATGTTTGGTTTAAATCCCTCAGATATCCTCTGTGAAATGGCTGTTACGAACTTGTTCCCCATCCAATGTCTGTGTTCACTTAAGTAACCAACATTTGGTAATTTGGTAATGGCTGGAGCTTTATACTTTGCCAGGGCTTGTAAGCTTCCCCAGTGTAGCTTGATCTGTGAATTTAATAAACAGTTTGCATTCCATCTTTCAGAGTACTAATGAAAAATATTGAATATCAGTACTCACTACACACTTCTGTTTTGATTATGAAACACTGATAATTAATCTCTGCAAACAGGTTTCTAGCCAGTGTTATCCATAATGTATTCTGCACTCTCCAAGGTCATCTGTCAGGATGTAAAATCTGAAACTGTTAAAACCCTGACATAAATCAAGATATCACATCTACTGCTTCTCCCCTATCCACAAAGCGTGTTATCTTGTCACAGAAAGAAATCAGGCTCATCTCATGCAATGTGTTTTTGAAGCAACATGTTAGCTGTCACTTTTCATTTTACCACCCTTATTGGATGCATTTCAGCATGTTTTTGTTTGTAGATATTAGCAAATAAGTTCCAGCAGCGTTCTTGGAGTTGGAATCCGGAAGAGAGGCCTACAGTTTACCAGTTCCTCATTTTCAGAGATACCATTATCTTTCGTTATTTTCTTGATGTTTACTCTTCTAACTATGACTGTCAATAATGACGACTGAAGTTTTGAAGCTTATGTTTTGTTGGCTATGTATGAGATATGACAACCCAGATGCAGACTGATAAAGGGAAACAGAGAAATTTTTTGTAGACATATAACTTTCTCTTTCTCTCACCAAATTCAGACTAGCACTGTAGGAGGACTGCTTTCTCTCCAATTATTTCCATTATTAGAGAATGGAGGTGGAGAATTGGAAAAAGGAGTTGATAAAAAGCTTTCAGAGAAAAAAAAAAAAAGTGTACACGTTCACTGTAAACCCACTGGGAATTTCTATAACTATATTTTATGAAAATATTTCTCTGAGCTGAAAAGCCATTTTTGTCCTGAAAAAAATCATTGAATGAAAATGTCAACCAAAAAAAAAAAAGGGAAACAATAAGTAAAATAAAATATCATCAAACATCTCTCTTCCTTACACTTACAGTGATCTGAAAAAGAGAGAAGTCCGGTGGCTTGCCAAAGGTTGCTTCACATCACTGACAGACTTTGCTGCTACTGGATTGTTCTGCCTCATAGAGAGATGGATATGATTCCTAGTGCTCTGTTACATTTTGCAAAATACATCAACTGAAAAAAAAAAAATTTACATCCAAGCATAAGTCCTTTTAAAGTTTTCCTATGTAACATCTATTTTAAAACTTTGAAAAAAAAAAGTTAAAAAGTAAATGTCCTAAGCAACTCTAATTATTTACTTCCAAATAACAGGAACCTGAACTGGTTTTCTTCCAACTGTTTCTGAGTAGTTAGTAAGAAAAAAAGATCTTTACAGAATTTCTCTACTGCTGCTATGAAATTGTGCAATTGTCTTCATTCACTCTCACCAGAGTAGCATAGAATGAATGACCTGCTTTGCTTGTCATCTCAAGGCATGAAATGAAGTTTAAACAATGAAAAAAAGAATTCTTTCTTGATAAAGAATACTTACAGAAAACATTTGTCATGATTCATATTTAATATCCTGTCTAGTTTCAGAAGGTACTGCAATTAAAAGTGCATTAATGGCAATGATTTCTAATTCATGGTATGAGCCTAACAGAGCATAGCAGCTGTTAGAATTGATAGACAATTGTTAACTGTCAGAAGATAACATTCTCTTCAATGAGATAAGCTTTGCAATATTAAAACCAAAGTTAGGTAAATGTAAAACAACTTCCAAATATTACTGAGGCAACCAAACTTTTATGACTTTAATTCTGGGGCATATAATCGTAAAACTACACAGAGGAAAACCAAGGTGTTAGACATGACATGCAAAATTTTTGTCACTTATGGGTTACCCATTATAATGGTAAAATGATAAAAGAAGTTTTGGAATATTTTAAATGATGGATATAGATCTCCCTTCTTGAAATACACTAGCCATTGTGTTAAAAAAAAAAAAAAAGTACCAAAAAAAGTACACTACCCCAAATAGGTGGAATTGAAATGAATAAAGCAGGCAAAGCCTGACTCTGGGAATACACCTAAGGAGGGTCCTATGGAGGGAAACATGCAAACAACACAATGGACTTGTTTAGGATTATAGCAGAAAAGTCAAGCTGAGGAGCAAAGATGTTAAAGCTGAAAGACCATGCTAGCACAAGATAAAGGTAGACATCTAACTGCCACGGATTTTGTTTCCAAAACCAAAGAAGTAGCACAGTAGTCTTCTAAACAGAGGTTACAAAGGAAAAACAAACAAAATCCCAGTAAGGTTACTGTAAGGTGTGATAAACTCATAAAAATGCAAGTATCACATTGCTGTCTGTATATAGACCTTCCTACTCCTATACTAAAACTCTTGAAGACAAACTTTGGAAAAAGACAGTGATCACCCTACAGCCTCAGACAAAGATACACAACTCTTCAAACTATCTCTAAACAAGGATATTATTATTCATAGAATCACAGAATACAAGGTTGGAAGGGATCTTAAGGATCCTCTGGTCCAACCTTTCTTGGCAAAAGCATGGTCTAGACAAGATGGCCCAGCACCCTGCCCATCTGAATCTTAAAAGTGTCCAATGTTGGGGAATCCACCACTTCCCTGGGGAAGTTATTCCAATGGCTGATTGTTCTCATTGTGAAAAATTTTCCTCTTGTGCCCAATCGGAATATCCCCTGGAGTAACTTGTACCCATTACCCCTTGTCTTTTCCATGTGACTTCTTGCAAAAAGGGAGTCTCCAACTTCTTTTAGCAACTCTTTAAATACTGGAACAATTATTATTACTCTGTGTTAATGAAGAGCAGCTGGTCTTGAGGCACAAGAGAGAAAGGGAATGGAGAAAGCAAGGAGGTGAGGTAGACTGGAAGGACACACTTGGTTTCACATTCTGCTTCATTCCAAAGAGAGCAATGTACCCCTCACACTTCACATGTGAGGCCTGTGAGAAGGATAGATAGCAATAAGAAAGCAAATGTTTTGTCCTGTCCAGAACAGAAGGATTAATTCAACAGGGAGTTTAAAAGGAATCCATATTATAAGGATTCTATTGCAGGTCTCAGAAATAATACACAGGGTAAGTGTTCCCCTCCACCAGTCCTGTATGGTATAAACATATCCTCTGAGTTTATAAGAGTAGAGGTATTGATAGTTATATACCCTGCCTCTTCAAGGTACTCTCCAAATCCTTCCTTGTATGCACTGGAGAGAAACAAATTAGTAGCCATAAGAATGACACTCAGTTTTACATTCAAATTTACCCCAGTTATTTGGTGTTGGAAGAGTTTGCAGACCAACCAACAATCTGACTATAAGATCTGAGCTTACAATTGAGCTGCTTATCTGCCTTCATTGACTTTATTTATAAACAAACACAAATAGCAATCACACAGGAATTTAAAAATAGTCTTTACAATAATTCATTAATATTTATGCTAGCAGTTACAAAAGAACTTCTGCATTTAGCTAACAATTAAGAAGTTGTTTGGGAACTTCTGAATCTTATTGATACACCATCCATTTAAATAGTTGTAGAAAAAAGTCTCTAGAAAAATTATTAATATTCACTTAAGGGACATTTTGAGATGCAATTCCTTCCTCACATCTATTTTTTTTCTCTTTTTTCTTTCCCCTCTATTTGCACATACGCACATTTCCCCCCACTACTTAATTAAGTCCGGCAGTAAGTACAGCTTATGCTGCAGCTAATAATTAGTAAAGAAAGCAATAACTGGGTTGTCTTTCAGTGTATAAGAAAGAAATCTTAAAAAAAAAAAAAAAAGGAAATGAAAAAATACTCTAACATTACTACAATTTGTAAAAAGGAATAGCAACCAAGAAAAAGGTAAACCAACAAACCAGCCTATAAAAAAAGTTACAGGTATATTCAGAATCAGATCCTGAGTGCTGTGAAAAAGGCAAGTTGAACAAAGGACTGTGCAGCACTTTTTCCCAGACAGTCCTTCTAGGCAAAAGAGAACAATGCCTGAGAGCAGATTAAGAGTTTACAGAAGTGTACCATTTACATTCAGGAATGTTTCTGATCTCACACCTCTTCTATCACTTTACCTCTAGGGCTTTGGTTCAGGAGGAGGACCCCATAGTGAGATTAAAACGCATTGTCCTACAGGGGGCAAATTGCTACAGAAATTCAACAGAAATCCCATTTTAGCCATTCCTATCTCTCCTGTCATTCCATCTCTCATAGACAAATGAAATACAGATAAAGAAATGCATAACAGAAACTGTATTTTAGATCCCAGTATGATAACTTAAAAAGGCATACTTATACTATCTCCCTAAACTGGCAGGATTTATACAAGCCTTAACCTTTATGCAATGGTCTTATTAAATGTACCATCTACTTAGATTTGCTGTGCCAGTATGAATTAATATTGTATTTGCCTGCTCTGTTGATACACACATGAAAGCTGGGCATGATTTAGATAACAGATTAGTATGAAGTTATCTTGCAAAGGGTATTTTCAATTCGGAAAATCGTCAAGATATCACAAAAAGCATGTATTTCCGTCCAAATGAAGAAAATGATTCTGAAAAGTAGCTCATACATACAAACAAGCATCCTGTGAACAGTGACTCAGACTTTGTAATTTAAAAATCAGCTACAGTAATGAAAAGAATCACATTACCAATATTTCATAATCAATACCGTGTTGCCATTACTGACTTTGTGTACTGGCAACATTTTATAGAACCAACATTGACAATGCACAGCTTTAATAGCTAATGACTTTCAGGTATAGCCTGAAATCAGTAAATAATAAGCAACACCCAATAAGCAGGAGACCTCTTTTTTTAAGTACTATAGCACTAACCCATGAAAAATCCAAAATAAATTATATTATTAATAAGTAAAGATAATATTAATAAGTAAAGACTTCTCATCCAGTGGATCACAGATCCATGCATCTCTTTGATGAAGTATGTTCAGGATGCAAAACATCTGTGTGTTCAAAAGAAGACTGAGCGAATGCTTAGAAATTACTGTTTAGCCCATTAAAATTTACTAAACTGAGCTAGGAATAGTTGAACTTGGAGGAAGTATCGTATATGCTTGTACTGTTTTTATTCTTCTGTAGATGCCTATGTGTAGTACTTCGTATCTCCCATCAGCGCCTCCCAGAAAAGAAATAATCCCTCCTTCCACAAACACTGCAGTTGATATTCAGCCTGGTAAAAACATCTTCCTTGGTCTGCAGTATCTACTTTACCTACCAGGTAGATACAGAATTTCCCTGTAAAATAAGGCCATAATTTCAAGGCAGGATTGACACAAGTTGGAAGAGTGAGGATTGTCTCTTATTTGCAAGACAGGACTTCTGAAAACAGTGCCAGAGATGACACCAAACACAGTCCTGCACAAATAATGCAACCAAGATTCCTGTATTTAAGGTCATTCTGGAGATCAGCATACTTAAAAAGCGAGAACTGAACTTTACGAGGGAAAACTACAAGCCCGATCTTGGAGTGTCCCTTCACAGCTGGAGCCAGGACACAGGACAAGAGAGATGCTTCATCTGAATTCACTCAGAAGTCCCATTCTGTAACAGCACACTATTACACCAAGCACAGAAGTGTGAAGATGCAAGATGGTAGGTACATAAACAAGTATATAACAAAGAACATTATGCAAAACAATGAGTTTGGGCTTTCTGAACACAAGGACTTTGTTTCAAAACAATAATACATCTTAACTGGGGACAGTAGCAGCTTCTTTCACTAATATGTGTTCTCTGTAACTACTGCAGCTGTTAACTGTAAGATATTAGCAACTTCTTCCATTATTTTCAGTGTTCTTTTGAAAGCACTACCAATTACTATCTTTTCTGTAGGAAAAGCAGGGCTCATAGAGGAGGCAGAAAGACTTATTCCTCTTTTTCCTGGATAGTTCTGAAAATATACAGCCTTCTCTATGCAAAGATCTTCAAGAGTTCCTTCAAAGAAAAGGAATCAACATTAGAAAGCTAACATCATCAGTGGTCCATGGACTGCAGTATCAGAAATGTAGCCCTGCAGTGTTTTATGAAGGACCGTACTGCAAGTCTTACTTAAGGAAGCTCTGAAACAGTATTTAAGACTTCTAGCTGCAGATAGACCCCAGAAACAAATGTGAAAAGTTCTCCATACATGTCCATGTAATATATAAAAATTGAACTAATATTGTGAAATAGAAATGAAAGAAATATTACTTGCCTACTTTCTCATACTGTATAATAGAAAAAACAGTGCATTAAAAGTATGTATCTTAGTAACTAAAGTTTTTAAAACACAGACAGTCTTCTCCAGTGGAACTCTACTAACTCTACAGTACCTGCCTTTAACTCTACTTAAATGTACTCTACAATGCACTATAGTCTCTGACTGATCATGTATTATCCCAAATCACAGTAATGCAGCACGCAAAAAATCCACGTCAAATGTGAAATGATCTGTCAAAAATCTCTTCCTATTAAAAAAAAATATTTCTTTATGAGATTAGCTTTGCCTTTAAATGACATTCTTCTCCTACATTTGTCTCCGCAAATATTAAATTTCATTATAGCACTGATGAAAAAGACAGTTAGAAAGCAAGGTCAGTTCAGATCCATAAAAAAACCCAAAGAAAGTAATTTTTCTCAAGAAAAGAAACATTAGAAAATTACCTAGAGGAAGTAACTGACCCTCTGAGCTGGTAATGGACTAATTTTAAACCTGTAAAAAAATCCTTCCATTTTGTCAGAGAAAATAGCATAAACAGTATTAACACAACATATGAAGTATTCCTTGATGCTTTTCAACACAAGGCCTCTTACTTTTTATTTGGAAAGTTTGAACTACATCTGTGACATAAAAAGAGAGAACAAGAGAAAGATGTGACTACAAAGGTGCAAGCAGACAGCTATACAGAAATTACTGCAGCAACAATAGCCCTGCAGCAGGAAGAAATGCTGCAATACATTTGCGGATAATTATTCTTTAAATATATATACATCAAAGAGAGCAAGAACAATTTGTTTGCAAGGACAGGGTACTGAAGCATCAGGAAAACTTCTCAGAATCAGCATCGCTACATGTTTTTACAGACTTCCAGCAGAATGTAAAAGGCACAGGACAGCAACATAATTCCAAACCCATAATGAACTTCCTTGTTACTTATGCCCGCAGTTAACTCAAAACTACTGAAGTACCAGGATTCTGTAAAAGCCTCCACCACCTTCCCTTGTCTCTTTCTGATGTGGAAGGTTTCTTTCACAATGAGATAATTAATAGAGTCTCTAAGAACAAACATAATTTTACAGTCCCTGTAAAATTATAAGCTATGCATCTATCCACTGAATCCTAAATCTTTTAATCCTTTTATTCATCAGTTTCTTGCTGATACAAATTAAAATAAAAAGTAATCCAATCTCCTTATAAGTTCCCTGCTTTGAGCTTCTCTAGCAACACAGACATTGAAGGAGATCAGCAGATCATTCCCTGAGCGTGGAAAGGTCTCACCCCTGTCTCGGTTCAAGCTGGCAGAGGTAGAAAGGAGCCTGCTCAGGTTTCCAATATTCCACAGTTAGCACATGTGCTTTGGAGGAAAACTGCTAATTAGCAGAGATCCCCAGGTGACAGCAGGCTGTACCAGAAAATGGTGGAGTTGTGAGGAGTTCCTCACAGGTTGCTTTTCTCCTTTTATTCTGTCCATAAGCTGAGTCTTGGCAAAACAGAGTTTGGGCAATGAGGTTTTACAAACAGCTCTGTATTTCCAGAGGTTCCTCAGTTTTAGCAATCAATGTCGGGAAGCCAAGAAAATGAGTAAATTAGGACACAACTAGCTCTAGATCGCAAAGTACACAGAGTAGTCCAGATGTTACAGTGTCTGCTTTTGACTCAAAATGCTCCTCCTTTTCAACCCGCTCATACCCTTTATACATATGAGCTTAGGCTGGTCTCTCTTTGCAGCTCAGCTTTCTTTGCTCACGGAAGTATTAATTGTCAGGTTCACTGCCATAACAGGGTCCATACAGTGCAGTATTAAGGTTAAAATAAAATTAGAAGTAAACTAGAGTTTCACAAGTAACAGAAGATTTACAGTGAAATACTGTGGTTAACTTAGTAACAACCAGCATAAAGACAATAAAAAGGCTTGTTTCAATAAACACAATCAAGTTGTAATTATTTATTACACCACTGAATATTAACTTTGTGTGCTTAATTAGGAGAATCTTTGACAGCTTTAGGTTAAATCAAATTGATTTTCACAAATATGTCTGTGGCATAGAAGATATTTTATACTTTAAATATATTCCTTAACTTAGTCCACAGTAACATCCTTAGTGTAACAAACCCTTATCATTTTCTAATTTACTGATTACAGTACTCTCTATCATACAGAACAGGGAAAGAAAGGCATGTGGAAGTAATAAGAGAAAAATAAACTAGAACTAAAATGGAGGTGTCAGTATATTTTACGCTAGAAAAATATGATTTAATAGAAATTGTTTGTTAAATTTATAATACATTATTGGAATTAAATGTTTCTTTAGCAATAATAAATGTAAGAGAGAGCTAACAAAGTTCTCACCTGATATGTAGGAAAAGCTCAGTACACAGTGCTGCTTGTAAAAATGTTTATATTAGAGGAGCACATAGGGGTCGTTTTGAAACTTGGAGAGATGGTTCCCTACAATATGATAAATGTGATATGCCGGTGCTTGTTGAATGTGTGAGGACTACTGATTACCTCTAAGGCAAAACTGACTACTTCTCAGGCAAATGCAGTTATTGGAGTTGTGAACAAGGCAGTCATTAAAAGAAAAAAAAAGTTCTTTCCTTCCAGTTGATTAGATTTTGTGCTGTTTTGTGAAAAAGAGGCAATAAAACAGTTAAACAATGAAATTACTCTTGATTTGCTCAGGTAACCATGTCCTTTTATAGACATTTGTGGTCACATGGCCGGAGTTTTTGTTTTACAATATGTGTGCTTACGTGTCAATGTAATGAACGGTATGATTATGCCATAATACAACATATGTTCACTGTCAAAACTCAGATAGACTGTGACATCTGTGCTTGCCTCAGAATACTTGTGAAATCAAATCTTCCCCCTAAATTTGCCTATTTGTTATTAGCCAACCATGAGAGAGTAAATTCTCTTTTATCTCTCTCATTTTCACTTAGAAAAGTTTTTCTGCCATCTAACACAAACAATTGCAGTTATTGCTTGGTCATGTGCTGTGCTTATAGTTATTATAGTCTCCTGAGTGGTGGGGAATGTGACCATTGGAGGAGCTCATGAGTTTGAAATGTCCTGAGTTTCCTGCGTCAGAGGGATGCTGAGGATGCAGAAACAGAATAGCTGAAGACACAGTTTCAAACTTGGCATTTTTCATTACATGATGCAAGCAACTGCTCACCAAGATGAAAAATTTGTTTAAGGTCCTGCCCTGAGGTGCTTCATACTTTTCAAGCATGATCTAGATAATTAACACAGGAAGCTGAATTTTGCTGCCAGCATCAGACCCAGTGGCATGTAAATGTCTCCTATATAGAATGATGTTTCAAAATTTGAGAAAATTTTTACATTCTACAGGAGTACAAACCTTTCTTCAGTGTGACAATACAGCTCCTGCTTAAAAATCAGAAGGTCTTCTTTCTAATCAGAAATAGATATGTACATACATATACATATAATATATATATGTACCCATTAAGTCCACTGAAGAATGTAAATCATCTAGCAAAACTTCAGTATTCCTTGGTAGTTTTGCAACATTCTTTCTTTAGCAAAAAATTACATGGAAAAGATGTGGAGTTATAAAAATATGTTTTCTATGGCTGTATTATTATTTGTGACCTGATAACAAGAGAAATACCTACAAACAAGATGTCTTTCTACTTCCTGATCCAACTTTATGAAATATCACCATACTTTACTTATTCACATTCTAAATACCAAAGAAGGTCATGGTACTGACATCTCAGAAGCTCCTTAAACTTTACTCATTCATGAAGAAAAATAGCTTATCCTTTTATATATTTACATATGTATGCAAAAAAAAAGGATAGAGGGAATACAATGCCTTATGATTTAACAATCAGAATATATCTGCCAAAATAAATATATTTGTTTTCCCTAACAATAATACAAACACAAACCAATGTACTCAATCCTGAATTAGGGTTATGTTATTGAAGAACAATGATGACTAAAAAAATGTGTTTAATTTGTGGCTGTACCTGTATGTTGAATGTCAAAGGATGTGTTGCTATGTACTGTCTTAAAGATAAAGCCATTTGCATGTGCATATGTTTCAAAAACACAGCTCTTGAAAAATCACAGAATCACAGAATCATAGGGTTGGAAGGGACCTCTGGAGATCATCTAGTCCAACCCCCCTGCCAGAGCAGGGACTCCTTAGAGCAGGTTGCACAGGAACGCATCCAGGCGGGTTTTGAATGTCTCCAGAGACGGAGACTCCACCAACTCTCTGGGTAGCCTGTTCCAGTGCTCTGCCACCCTCACAGTAAAGAAGTTCCTCCTCATGTTGAGATGGAACTTCCTACACTCAAGTTTGTACCCATTACCTCTTGTCCTGTCACTGGGCACCATTGAAAAGAGCCTGGCCCCATCCTCCTGACACCCACCCTTTAAGTATTTATAAGCATTAATAAGGTCACCCCTCAGCCGTCTCTTTTCCAGACTAAATAGACCCAATTCCCTCAGCCTTTCTTTGTAAGAGAGGTGTTCCAGTCCCCTAATCATCTTGGTAGCCCTATGCTGCACCCTCTCCAGCAGTTCCCTGTCCTTCTTGAGCTGGGGAGCCCAGAACTGGACACAGTACTTGAGGTGTGGCCTCACCAAGGCAGAGTAGAGGGGGAGGATGACCTCCCTCGACCTGCTGGCCACACTCTTCTTGATGCACCCCAGGATGCCATTGGCCTTCTTGGCCACAAGGGCACATTGCTGGCTCATGGTCATCCTGTTGTCCACCAGGACTCCCAGGTCTCTTTCCACCGAGCTGCTCTCCAGCAGGTCAGCCCCCAACCTGTACTGGTGCAGGGGGTTATTCCTCCCCAGGTGCAGCACCCTACACTTGCCCTTATTGAATTTCATAAGGTTTCTCTCCGCCCAACTCTCCAGCAGGTCTATAGTCTCTCCTATATATATTACACTATTTTCTTGTTAGATATTATTATCTTTTTAAAAAATTATTTTATTATTAATATTTCATTACAGTGGTTTTGTTTCTTTTAAACTCGTAAGTCTGTTTCTCTCTCATCCTTCTCTCCCTGAACGGAGACGTTGGAGAGAGAATCTGTCATTCATTTCAGTGGCCAGTCTGATCCAAAACAGGATTTTTCTCCAGATTTTCCTTCTTAAAACATCTGCGCAAATGTACTGATGTCATTAGGATAAGACCTTAGAAACCTAACTTCAGGCTATCTGCTTTGAAGATTTCAGACCAGAATGGATGATTCAAATTTCACTTCTGACTATGTTAAGTTAGTGAGACTTGTCAGAGTTTTGTAGTTGTAAAACGGCAGGAAAAGAAGTCCCAACATTTCTTAATTGGGATATTAATAATTTGTCTCTTTTTCCTTTTGTACTGAACTCCCTTTTTCATCTGATGTTCATTTGGCAGGTGTCAGAAAACACCCACCTATACTGTTCATCACACATCCTGTTTTTCAGTCCAACACTGATAAAATCATTCTATGCCAAACTTCAACCTAAGTGGGCATTTTTAATAAAATTCAAGTTGTGTGTATCTGCCTGGAGTTTTTTTTTTTTTAAAGAATTATTACAGACATTTTCACTCTACTGCAAGGTTTAAATCAGAAAGAGTTATTGATTTATTGTCAACATATCCAATCCCATGTTGATGGCTTCTGTAAACACTTTCTTCCTTTCTAACATATCCAACGTGGAAATAATGAGCAAGCCACATCATCCTCAAGGCACTTTTGACCTGAAATACAGTACAATAGTGTCTGGATGGACAACTTACTATATTGAGCTCTCTTTGTTGCTAGGAGTCTTCTTTTGTAATAAGCATCCTCTATGACCTGTTCCTGAAGAGAACAACCAGCCATTTCATTACTCACAGATGAGTAATGATGCCAATCTTAAAATATGGTTAATATCAGTTTTAAAATGGTTAATATGACATGCTAAAATTACACTTTGACTGCCATTGGTCCCTTTCAAACTACAATAAATAACATCTTCTAAAAGTTCAAAACAAGACAAAAAAAACCACACAAAACATTGAAATTTAGGCTGAAACTTCTTGAAGTAGTCAAGTAATTCTAGAGGCCAAAAATCACCAAATTAAATCAATACCCATACACAGTCTCTTCTATGAAGATTTTATTGCTACAGTTTAGTGAGTGGGATTACAGCTGAAAACTTGTGGAAGTTATTTAGTCTAAATGGGTAATGCTACTTCAGAATTCCAGTGCCACATTTATTCAGTCTTTAATTGCACTTCACTGCAGTTAAAAGGGAAAAAAAAAATCCTCTTTCCCTTTCTCTTCTTCTATCCTTCACTCCTATCACTCCTTCCCACTTACACTAGCAAATTTGCAAGAATATTTGTGAAAGATGCAAAAAAAATAGATCTCTTTAGATTCCTATCAAGGTTTAGCAAGTTTCTTATCATTGTCAAAACTTAAAAATGTTAAGTGCCTAATTTATGAATTTACTTAATGTAAAGTCTATGAGTGCCTAAACATTTTTTGGAACAACTGACTTTAAGCTAACTTTGAAAAGAAAACATGTTAAAAAATAGTACTAGTTTCAGATGGGACAGAGTTAGTTTTCTTCCTGGTAGCTGGTGTAGTGTTGTGTTTTGGATTTAGGATGAGAATGATGTTGATAACACACTGATGGTTTAGTTGCTGTCGAGCGAAGCTTAAGTCAAGGACTTCTCAGCTTCTCATACTGCCCTGCCAGGCAGGAGGCTGGGGGAGCACAAGAAGTTGGGAGGTGTCAGAAATTAAAGATACTCAATCTAATTGATGATTTTGCAAACAATGGGAACTTTCATATAAGCATAACTGTTATATGGAGTAACTTACTGTATTAAAAATTCTTTAAAACATGGTAATACATGGCTGCACAAATATGTGCAACCATTTAATTTTGCCTACATAGTGTAAATTAAAGCCTTTGAAAAATAATTGGGGAAGAGAGAATTAAGTGTGTACCAGCTGATTATTTCAGTCCCCACTGATTATTTCAGTCCCTGTCTTTCTTATATTTAAATAAAGAAGAAAGCATTACTTTTTCCCCTTCTCTTG
>VYZM01003727.1:78752-96878 GCA_013398915.1 Dromas ardeola | reverse complement strand
TTTACCTTTCTTTTCCTTCTTTTCCTTTTCTTTTTCCCTTTCTTTTCCTTTTCTTTTCCCCTCTCAATTTTCTTGTGGCCAGAATTGCAAAAGCTTGAACATTTAGAGTTTTGGGTTTTTTCACTAAACTAGCTGATATGTCTGCAAAAATTCTTGATCAGCTTTGAGTCATGTTTCTACATAACCCAGCATTTCGATACACTCAGAATGGGCAAAGTCCAACAAAACCTTGTAAAACCTGTGGTAATTGTGTTTACCCTTCAATAATTCTCAATGGGGATGAGGAAGTAGGAGGGACTATACTATGATTCTGAAATACGTCTGTTTTCTCATGTTAACTTTCATAGCACCGCGTGATCATAAAATAAAAATAATTAGGAGATAAAGAAAACCAGAAACATGATTTTTTCAGTGAACCAGATGGAGATGTCGGGTTTGAATTTTTTTTTAGAATTCAAGTGATTTTCTGGAGCTGTGAATGACTGATAAAAGCAATATCTTTGCTAAACGAGAAAAACTAGATAAATTTATACGTTTGATACTTGTCAGCTGAATGCATAGCTCTAGTCATTTATGGTGTCTCAGAGACACTGTCTCAAAATGAGAAGCAGTAGCATAGGAGAAGCATCAGTGACCTTTAACTCCCCTATTGAATAACAATATATTTTTAAACATTTATCCTTCCTGGGTAAGACCAATGATTCTGACAGCTGAGAGTTCAAGGCAAGCATGTATCAGAGAAAACATCAAAAAGCAGCAGTTACGGCCTACCAAAGTTACCTCATTGTCATGCAGCGTCTAATTAGAAGATTAGATTTAGTAAAAGCATCCAAGGTGCAGGCACAAAAAGGCCTGCTCTGTGTGAAATTGCTTTTCCTGGTACAGGCAATTCTCTAAGCATGGAGCTGGTGACACTCCGAAAATCATCAGGTAGCTGTAGAGGGACATTTTTCAATGGCAGAAAAAAAAATGTGTTTTTTTACCTGCAGTCCCTTTGCTTGATAGTATTGCAATTTAATTACCTTTTTTAGTGTGATGACTAAATCTAAACTCCCCAAATATAATGAGAGAAACTTAGAGTAATGAAGAAGTTAGACCCTGTAAGTTTTCCACAGTGAGACTCTTCTGAAAGAGAGTACAAATCAAAAAGAATGTCCCAGTGCCAGTGTTACAATTGCAGCTTACTTTTAAATGGCAAGGAGAAAGACAGGTTAGACTCATCCATTAGGTTTTTAGAAGCTGTAGACTTGAGTCATCCTGTGCCTGCGCGAAAAACACTAGGGGAAAATTTGATGAGCACGGATGGGTCAGTATATTTTCTATACACTGTAACTGGAGATGATTTTCACTACAGAAAGAAGCATGATTTTTAAATCAAAGAATTAAATCAATGTATACACTTAGTAATTTGGAGGATGTGCTTTGGAAAAATTACTATTCATGCTTGGTGTACTTCCATTCAATGCTCAAGGGCAGGGCTGAGGTTGCATATCCTGTTACACCCTCTCAGGGGGTGTTCAATCACTGTTTGGAGTAAGAAAGAAAACAGCAGCTTTTTTAAACAGAAAGCAGCTAAACCGGAAATACTTAGCATTTTGAGTGACTAGTTTAAAAAAGCAAAAAGCATCAGCGTATGTTCAAATACAATGATTTTTCAGTAAGACATTAACAATACACATCTCTGACATATCACAAGAACATTTTTTATTTAAATTTTTGTGTCCAGCATTAGAGGCATGCCAGAGAAAACAAGTAGCTAATGATTTCCAGTGGTAGGAGCATGTCAAATCCAAGAGTGGTCTGGAATATGGGCAATATGGCCCAAACAGGTATGAGTGAGACTGTTTTCCCAAGGAAATACGTGTACATTCTCATGTAATGAAACAGCTGAAATGTGCATGGTTTACCATAAACAGAGTTTTGACACAGCTCTAAGCAGACAACAGCTCCAGAGAGAGTGAGGTGCATGTAAAAGAGAGTACCATGCAATCTATGATAGCAAAGAGGAGAAAGCAGTCGTGGGAAAGAGGAGGAAATGTGGTTTGGAGTAAGAGTAGTTAAATAATTATTGCTAAGAAAATTAAAAGCAGTGCTGTACTTGGCTGATTTGAAACTGGTATAAACAAATCCAAAGCAACTATTCAGAATATGAAAGGTGACCATCAGAAATTATTACAACTTTGCTGCCAGATGTTTGATAGAACATGAGACTAATGAAGTAGGAACAGCTAGTGTAAAAATACCATTAGCATAAATTAAGGACACAAAAAAGTTTCAGAGATACATGTATAAGGCTTCCCTTTCAATAAAGAACTCAGTACTCAAGAATTAATGGTGGGAAAAAGTTTTCACAAACATTTGACAATCATAGAAATCCCAGTAATATTGGTGTGAACATGCTTCAAAATGTTTCAGCATTGACTAAGAAAAAATCCAGTCTGATCCCTGATTCAAGGGTGAGATTAAATTTATGCTTACCTTTAAATACAAGTTTCTCACTCTGAACATGACCGGTGTCATGGATTTTTAATGTTTTTTCTATTGAAGTTAAATGTATACTAATATGTCTTCATTGATCTGTGTCACCATTTGACTCCACTAGAACTAGAAATAACTTGAAATAAAGATGTTTTTTCTCAGTCAGTAAGTACACTATATAGAACTAATGTTTTGAAATGTGCATCTTCATAATTAAAATATTTTTATTATACAACAAGATACTTGCTTTAAGTTATAGGGATTGTTAAATAGGTTATTACCATACTAACCTAATTAATACATCATTTTATTTAACTTAAGAAAAAAGTCTCTGTACAAATATTTTGTCTAGAATATTTAAATTTACTATTACTAGCTATGAAGACAGAGGACAATGTTATACACATTGGTATGATACAATTAAAGATTTTAATGCTTTGGAGAGGAGCATTAATGTATGGTGAGTGAAACCATTAGTAGCTTCCTGATAAAATTTTCTTAGCAGACGCAGGCTAATAAAACCATGTACTTTAATAGTCTATACTTTAAAGAGTAAAAATGTATCACAAAAATGACTAGCATAGACACTTTGCAGGGTTATACAAAATGAGATTCTGAAAAAATTTAGCATGGATCCAAATTCTTTTACTGAAGTGTTCAAATGAGTCACAAGGTCATAAAGCTAGACTGTGAAGTACTCGTAAAAGGATCACAGTGCCTGTGTTCAGCTGTGTGTTGTAACCATTAAAAATTGAAAAATTTAACCAGTAAAAATACTGGATTTCAACGGTAGGTATCTTAGTCAAGGAAATTCTTGATGCTTTTCATAATAAGTGGATGTTCTGTCTATGACAAAATGGTTTAAAAAGTACAGTTAAGTTACTTTTTCAAGTAACTTGTATTATGTCATAAGAAGAGAATAAAAGAGGGGAAAATGTCAGAGCTGGCCCATCAGCCTAATCCTATTGAACTCAAAAACCTAATTACATCAAGCTAATTGTACTGAACAGAACAAGCAGGACCAAAAGGTTTTCAAAAGGCTATTTTTTTAAAGGAAAACTATAGAGAGACAAGTCCTAATTTTCGTTCTTATCCTTCTTACCCCAGATGTCTATGTGAATCTCACATTTGCAGTTATAACTGAGAAAATGAAGTAAATTCTAGGAGAAATGTTTGCTTTCCTATAAATAAGAGGTATGTTGTATTTCTGCAATTTTTATGCAATGAACAATTAATTAGCATAATTCCAAAGGCAGAGCTTGGGAAAATAGAAATTGCCGTCTCATATCATATAGAAGATACATCTAATCCAGTATTGTATCTCTGACACTAGACGGTGTTTGGATGTGACTGAAGAAGTGCAGGACAGTGTTTAAGGGATTACTGGTTACAGCTGCATGGATACTCCAACTCTGCTGCAAGTTAGACACCTGAAATAAAACAGTTCTGAACTTCTCTGATCTCCTCCCTCACCTCTTCAAGCTAATGCAACTGGTAACATTTTCAACTTTAAAACATTTTCAGTCCTTGATTTTGATCCCAGCAAATCAGTAGCCACAGTGATAACCAGTGTTAATGAATTAGTTCTGCAATCTGAATTCATACCTATGTAGGAAGATATTTCCTTTTCCCTGCTCTAAAGTTGTAGACTTTTACTTCCACAGTGTACCCCTTTCTTGACTTCTAATGGCATTTAGAAGAAGCAGGCAATTCAGTGCTTGTCTGACTGATCACCAGACTTAAGTGATATGAGGCAAATACTACCTTCCTCATCCACGATCCCTATCCTTATTTCCACGAGCAGTTCAAGGGGATCCCAAAAAAACCCTCATCTGTGTTAGGGATTGGCTGCGAGTCATTCCTGGGCACTTATGCACTTGCCTCCTCTTGAAGGCGTCAAATGAACATCTACAATTCCTACACCTTAAACTGCTGGAAAAATTCTCTTCAACCAGAGAAGCAAGGCAGCTAAAGTGATGTTGATGATGTTGTGACAGATGTGCATTTGATTTGGTTCCCAACTTGCCTCACATTTATTTAACAGAAACAAGTCAGGTCCCTGTGGATGGAGGGTAAGAATTTCCACCTTGAGTAACTTGTCCAGTGGAGAGAAGCTTGCAAAGGCCTTTATGCACAACATAAGGGAAATCAAAGTATAGAGCTTGGAACTTCCAACTTGTTCAGGAAATGGAGATTTCTGGGAAAGAAATAGAGCCACAACCCACACTAGTAGAGAGGGAAACTTCTAAAGGAGTCAGAATTTGCTATAGCTCAGGAATTGACTAAGTTTATTGGAAACTAAACAATTGTAAAGATGAGAGTTGACAGATAGAAGTTGCATATAAATTTTTATCTTATACATTTGCCAAGTATTAAGACTTTTTTTCATTTAAAGGTTGGTGGCACTAATTAAGAATTTTGTTAAAATAGAGCTTTTTTTTTTTCCGTTTGAAAAAAAAAAGACCTCTCAGCCCATTGAGTGAATGTCATTGTGTTTTATAAAAGGAGAAGTTGTAGGAACATCTACTATAAGTTCTGAGTGGTTTAACATCCCACCACAGGTGCGAAAAACCAAATTAAACTAAATTCTTTTTTTTTTTTGACATCCAACAGATTTACTGGATGGCCTTACAAAGCAGCATCATCATAAATTCATTTCTTCATCTTGTAAATCAGCTGTTGTACGTGGTCTTCTTGTCATTGGTGAGGTTCTGTGTCTTTGAGTAAAGAAATTATATGAGTGAAAAGTTTGAGCTTTACTTTTCTCTCTGTTTTTCCCTCAAAGTCAGAACGGAAGTGGACAGACATCACAGCAGTTGTCTTCTCTTCTGCTAACAAATGGTGATTGACATAGCACCTCAGCTATGCATACAAGTTCACTTTGCTACTTGTCTCCACAGGTTATCTTAATTGTTTTCTTCTTGTAAAAGCTAGTGGTTTCAAAAAATTTTTTTTATTTAAATCTATCAAACAGCTGAAAGAGGTTATTTGTTTAGCGTTGTTATAGCAAATATCCCCAAGCAATGATGAAGTAGGAACTTTTGAAAAACGAGCCATGCATTTATGTTTTTTGCCTAGTACCTACTGAAGTCAAAGTAAAGTAGCCTAAATCATTTGAGTGGGACAGAATTGGAGTTCAGATATTCAATATGAGAACAAATGCTGAAATTAAGTCATCTGTGTTTTGAAAAATTGTGAAGTTCAGGGCTTTTTTTGGTAATATATACACTAGCATTACTTCTTTGTGGTACTTGAAATCTGAGAAGACAGGAAACAGTTCAAAAGGGTTTAATTCAATTCCCCTTCACCTCTGAGCAGATCTATTACTTGAAAAAGAAGGTACTTATCAAAACTAACAGTACCAATGAGGTCTAACCAGGTGTTATTTCTAAAGGTTTTAAAAGGCAAACTGGTATCAAAAACGGAGTAAAGCGTATAGGTAGTCATCTATATAAATAAATATAATAACTTATTTTTTTAATTAAATTTTTTTTTTCTTTGGCAACCTATGGTCTGATTGATCATGAATGTACAAACGTTTATTTTCAGAACATGAATTTGCTGTTAACTAGTATCTTACCAGTTCTTACAGAAATAAATCTTAGAAATAGGTAAGCAAAGATGCACTGTAGAAGACTGTTCTAGATGTTTTCAGATTTTTTGAAAAGAAAACATTATAAATACAAAGCATTGTAAATTTCTTCACTTTGGCTGAAAGAGAAGTGAAAAATGAAAAATTTACTGAAGCTTCTTTTATGCATATATGAGGTATTTGTAAACCAAGTGAAATAAAAGTTGCACCATAATGACCTAGTGTATGAAAAATGCAATAGAAAGTTTAGCCATGGCTGTTTATTTTTCTAAAGATAAAACAGTCATCAGTCACATTGGGTTTCCTTTTCTGCTTGTTTAGTGTGGGTTTTTTTAAGAGTAAGACACATACTGAAGATTGCCTGCAATCTTGTTAAGACACTATATTCCTCTTGCACATTAATTTAGATTTGTAGCATTCCTTACATGTCTTGATCAGAGCTTGCAAGCCACACCAAATTTTATACCCCAAAGCATACATGTTCATTCTTAACCTATTTATCACCTCTGTAGTTCTTCAGATCCTGCTTCATATAACTGAATGCCTTTCAGAGTTTTCACATTTAGACTGAGAACATTGTTTTAAATGTTAATGAATAAATAAACAAACAGATTTCTAAAGAGAATGACTTTCTTAAAAGTCACTTGGGGATACAGAAACAGAGTTGGACATGACATCCATAACAGTTAAGTCCCAGGCCATTATATTTATTGTAAAATATACCCATAAGAGAAAAAAAAATTGCTGAGAAATGTTAGCTCTACTATAGCACTCTTAACTGATTTAAATTGAGATTACATCATCAGAGGTTAGAGCAAAAGGTATATACTTTATTCTATAAAATAAGACAAGTATTAGTACTCAGCAGTAATAGAATTTACTGAGTTTTAAAACTCAGTAGCTCAAACCTGGGAACCAATCCAAAAAACATTAAAAAAAAAAGAGTTAGGAAAGAAAAGCATGAAAGCTGAGCGGAAAACTAATAAGAAACCATAGATCTGTATGTGTGTCAAAAATCCAACAATGGATGGATTGGTTTTAGGTTTGTCTCTTGTGTATAAAAAGAAAGCAAGTGTCAAACTGAAAAAGAAACAGAAAACCAGTCATGCTGTCAAGGTACCAGTCCATCCAGGCTGGTGTCTGGTATTCGAAATTGTCCAGCAGAGGAGTGCTCTGGAAAACAGAGCTGTTAACACTTCCTCAGAAAACTCGCCCACCCTCTAACAATTCGAGTTTCGAGATCTTCCCTGACATTGAATATTTATCAGTACTAAATTTTCTGTTCTTGCCATAAGAATAGACTTGCTGCCATATACACTTGAAGTATTTCTGACACAATGGCTGGTGAATAATACAGTTTCATGATATTTTCTCTACTTGAAAATGAAGTACTTTTAAAACTGGATGCAAATCCACTCAAATAACCTTGGCTGTGTTTTCATCGTATGAAAGAAACTAGGATTAATGTAGAAAACTGCAGATCTGTTTTCCTGTTTACATGTTTTAAGTGTGAAAACTATAAACAACAATTGATTAATGAGGAGATAGAAACATACCTTTAAATAGGAAAAATGCAGGTTCAATCTTTGTTTTGGTGTGAGACTTGAAATGTAGGATCAAATCCAGTAATATTTCAGTGGGATTATGTCAATTTATGCTACAGAAGAATCTGACCTATAGATAGCAAAACTTTCTGCCATGTTATATGATGATGTGAACAGAACTTTGAAGCTGATATCCTGAAAAGCTTTCTTAACTTGAAGATTCAGGGATTTCAAAACATTTTAACAAGAAAAATGGGTTTGCTTATATCCCATGGACTTTTCCTCAGCCAACTGAACATTTTCACAAGAACATACCAGTTAGCTTCTCGGGAATTTTTGCAGTTGTCCTATCCCCTACAGCTTTTTCTTCATTTGTTAGAAGTCCTTATTTTCCTCTGTCCTATAATGGCTCACTTAACACAGCAAAAATAAGTAGATTTTCTAACTTCTTTTTTTTTTTTCAAACTTTTGATAGTTTTGAAGGTATGATCCTTAACAAAACACTTTTTCTTTTACTCTCTGTGTCATTATAGCCAGTATACTGCTACCAAAACAACTCTGAAGTACTGAATCGTTTAAGCAAATGGGAGTTTTGTTTTGTCACTGTAGCACTTTAGTCCTTGAGCAAAAGGGACCGAAGAGAGAAACAGAATAGCTTTAGCAATAAATTATATTTTCTTAGTTTCTGGCTCTTTGCTAGAAAAACATCATTTTGGGATTACTAACCGCTGCCATGTGGTATGCTGGTGTCCATTCCATCACTCTCCAAACTCATGGTAGTGCAGAAATCTGCACTAGATTTCCCCAGGAGCAAGAAATAAAACAGGCAAGAAGCTAAAGCAAATGTGCTCATTTAACAAATTGGACTGGTGTGAAAAGAAAGCTCTGGTCATAATGGTTAACATGGTCTTGGCCAAAAGATATGGTACCAAGTGTATGTAGGGAGAGGAAAGGGGGAGAAAGATCCAGTTAGTCTGCAGGAAGCTCAGACAGATATGCCCTAGACGAACACGTAGTTGCTCATTATACACATATGGTGCCACATTAAAAAATGTAAGAGTTTTAAATGCCTGCTTCATCCTGCTCCATGTATTACCCATTTTAAAGATGAGGTTTTAACTAAGTTACTGGTTTTTTTCTATACTACCGAGAAATGAGATGTGATGGGATTCCAGGGAACATAAAATTTTGTTGACAAAGAAAAGTCAATTTAAAAAAGTTAAAAAGCATATCTCTCCTCCTCAATTTCTTTCATCTATTTTTTTTCCTTAATCAGAAGCCTATCTTCATAATTTTCCCTGATTTTGACAATATTTAACATAGAAATAAATATTAATTAATTATGTCTGCAAACATAATAAATGGTCAACTCTTTTTGCTGTCTTGTACTGGTAGTGTACACTGGTAGCGTTCTCACAGAGAAGCAGAATAAAAGGTCTCATTATTTATGGGAGACTTCCACTACAGGGTTCTCCAATGCTATGGGATTATGACTTCAACATTCTCATGTTTTTAACTTTCAAATGTTTTTATTTCTTCTCAGTCTACAGAGACCTCTCCTCAGGTCTAGAAGAGCTAGACAAAAAAAATTGAAGAGTGAAAACAGTTCTCCCCTGTGTCAGAAATAAATAATCCCTATTTACTGCACTTAATACTAAACTCTCTAACTCCCAGGCCTGGTGGGAAGGAAGATTTCCAAGAAGCTGGATGATCACAGAAAAGACAGTTCCAAGAGCTGAGCTCCTTTTATGGCTGTAGTGGTTATATGCATATATCATAAAATCACAGAATTATAGAATAGTTTGGACTGGAAGGCACCTTTAAAGGTTATCCAGTCCAACGCCCCTGCAATGAGGAGGGACATTTTCAACTAGATCAGGTTGCTCGAGCCCCATCCAACCTGACCTTGAATGTTTCCAGGGATGGCGCATCTACTACCTGGGCAGCCTGTTCCAGTGCTTCGCTACCCTCAGTGTAAAAAAATTCTTCTTTATATCTACTCTGATTCTAACCTCTTCTAGTTTAAAACATTTACCCCTTCTCCTATTGCAACAGGCCCTGCTAAAGAGTCTGTCCCCATCTTTCTCGCAAGACCCCTTTAAGTATTGAAAGGCTCTAATAAGGTCTCCCGGGAACCTTCCTTTCTCCAAGATGAACAACCCCAACTATCTCAGCCTGTCCTCACAGGAGGGGTGTTCCATCCATCTGAAGAGTTTTGTGGCCCTCCAATAGGTCCATGTCTTTCCTGTGCTGAGGGCTCCAGAGCTGGATGCAGTACTCCAGGTGGGGTCTCACCAGAGCAGAGCAGGGGGCAGAATCACCTCCCTCTACCTGCTGGCCACACCTCTTTTTGTCATCCTTCTTGGCTATGTGCGCACATTGATGGCTCATGTCCAGCTTTTCACCCTCCAGTACCTCCAAGTCCTTCTTTGCAGGGCTGCTCTCAATCCCTTCATCCCCCAGCCTGTATTAATACCAGTGGTTGCCCAGACCCAGGTGCAAGACTTTGCAGCTGGCCTTTTTGAACGTTATGAGGTCCACATGGGCCCACTTCTCGATCTTGTCCAGGTCCCTCTGGATGGCATTCTGTCCCTCAGGCATGTCAACTGCACCACTCATCTTGGTGTCATCTGCAAACTTGCTGAGGGTGCACTCGATCCCACTGTCCATGCCATTGATGAAGATATTAAACAATACAGGTCCCAGTACAGATTCCTGTATGTATTTATACTTATAGAAAAACATTTAGAAATTTTTAACATTCTCCCTCTTGACATAATGTCTTTCCAAAAGTAGACTGCTCTCTCACACAATTATATTTTATTTTTTTTACTTCTTTTGTTATTTAGGAAAAGGAGATTCAGTCCATATTTTCATGATACTGTGTATGCAAACCATACAGTGCTCTGATTCTAGACATACCTCTACAGAATTTATTCAGAAATCACTCCATGAAGTTGTACCATTCACTTGGTATGAATCAAGGACGAAAGAAAATTGAACACCCAGGCAGGGCACTGGCGATAACAGCAACACAAATCACACATGAATAGTTGTAGAGAAGCATAGTGAGATGCTGAAGTAACACTACCACAGTTTCTTCATTTGTTTTGTAGGGAGACAGGGTGACAAACTAAGGCTATCTAAACAACACATTTCTATATATTGAGTCAGAAAGGTGAGTGAAGTATGGAAGTGGTGGTAAAGCACAGCAAAAAGACTAAATGAAGGCAGAAGCAGAGAAAATACAGCACCCACTGACACCTATCTCACAATAATACTACTTCCCTTACGCTAACATCAACATTAATTGAAATCATCTATGAGCAAACCCTACTTTGAGTGACAGGCCATCACACTACAACTATTTTATGGTTTGCTGTAATTTTATTTTGTAACACCAAATTCTCTAAAACCTCTAAATGTGAATACAACTGACTGAGCCTGATAGTACCAATGAGAAAGCCTTATCCCACATTTGCAAGGCTGGTGTTCATTTCTTAAACCTCAACTCATTTGTCAAGAAGCATTAAAAGAGTATACTAAAGGAGTGTAGAAAGAATCATGCACAGGAAATTCCTGCAAAGGGGGAGCTCAATTTATTTAAAACTTCAGTTACTTCTGTAAGAAAGAATTAGCTGAAGACAAGCCAGGAATGAGCAGGTCAAGTGTAATGGTCATGAAGTCCACAAAATATCTTGCTTCTGGCAGAATTTACTAATAACCAAAACGTTCTAAGGTAATGTTATCAGTGAAAGTAAAGCATGCAAGACATGTAGGCAGGTGTAAGAAAAAAAAAGCACCCTGTTGAATGCAATAGTTGAATAAAAAGTTACACATTGACATTGCACAATGATCACCAAACCAAAGAAGCATTATTATAACCAGACTTGTGACAATGGTACGTAATGCAATTCAGCAGTCCCTTAGGAAACTGGCAATAAAGCATTTTATCCATGGTCCTGAGATATTAAATGTTATAACTCAATATAACTCAAATGTTATAACTCAATTGAGCTGGTAGGATCGTCAAAAGTGCACAGTGATTAGGATAGAATTCATGAGAGGCTGAGTTGTTTACCCCGTGGTTGGAGCAAATTGAAGGCCTGGTACAGTTTTCATAGCTTACAACTGTAATCAGTAATTGTTATAATCAGTAATTGCAAATATTTTCTTTCAAAAAGAGTTAGTCAAAGAATATTGTAAAATATTCTAAAAGGTCAAGTATTCTAAAAGTATTTACAGAATTTATATGAGTGAAAGAAAAAATTATGAAAAAAGTTGTTGCATGGGTCAGTTCTGGAAAAGTGATGACTTGGTCTAGCTGCAATGAAATTGAACTTGAGGTACTAAACTTGTAGTACTGCTGGTTGAAAATCTGTAATGTTCTCATAACAGTGGAGAAAACCAAAAATTATCAGCCTCATCACCCTCAATCCCTTTGATACTCCTAATTCAGTATAAAATCTTTTAATCCAGTTACCTTTATATGTCATTCTTGCCATTCTTGGGGTAGTTCTTGGTAGTTAATCACTGCATGACACAAAGACTGTGTTTATATAGCTTAATTTTTAAAGTTCTGCTGTTTATGTATACATACAAGTCAGATTTCAATACCTTAGGAAATGTTATACAAATCCTTTGTTTATGATGTAGTTTTCTTTAAACATTCTTTAAGCAGAAATGCTTATCTACATGAGAGTAACTTTTTTAATTCTTTAGATTTCCAGTACAAAAATACACAGGACAGAAAAAATTCTATAAGCCTGGCATGGACAGGTGGGCTAACATTTGGGAGTAGAGAATTTTCTGCATGGCATTTGTGATTGCTTCAGTAGTAGGGCTTATATAGAAATGGAAAAACAGGACATTACATATATCCGTGGGATATTTAGTCTCTGTGTCAACCCCCTACTGCAGGATGAATTATACAATGCTGTTCCGTTAATGTTCAGTATACAGTCAGGGACAACATATAATGTATGTGGAGACTCTTCTCATATTCTAGGCAAAGGATTTTTATGCAAATGAAGTTATGCTAAATCAAAGGGAAGTGTCCTATGAGACTCTTTTATGCAACAAAATTAGAGACTTGGATAGTCTGGAGAACACCTAATGAAGATATTATATATGCTAGTCATTTGAAAACAATGCAACATCTACATCCCCAAAGGCAATCTGTCAATACAGAATAGAAAGTAGTGAGATCTGAAGTGAGTCGTCCATTTTAATCAACACCATTCAGGATCATGTGTGCCATTTCGCCAAGTGTTGTTCTGCCTTATCAGTTGAATACTTAATGCATGTATGATCCTCAGTGAGACAAAGATAGATGTGTCTCACAGACAAGGCATAAGCATAGAAATTAAATACATGAACTCTTAGTTTAAATGTAAATAAAGCTGAAGAATGTAATTAAACCAAACATTTTTCACTTAAATTTACTTATTCACCTGAATTTCCTTAAAGGAAAGAAGAGTGCCTCAAAGTATACCCAGCCTCAGGAGTCCAACTTTTAAAGCCTTTTTATGTACCATAGGACAGAATTCCTTATCAAAATGAATGAATAGGTATGTGTTACGTGAATATGATCTCACCAGCTTGCTGTATAGTTTAGCACTTATTTTGACAAGATATGTGTTAATGAACCTACTATGCACGTTTAATTGAAGGGAGCGGGTGAGGCAACCGAACTGTGTTATTGAGAATACTTGTTTAGAGCTAAAACATCCCAAGCAGCTTCAGGCAGTTGTTTTATTAGAAAATAATCCTCCAGATAAAAATAAATTCCCAGAGATTATTCATGAAAGCACAAAATCACAGAATTGTAGGGAGTGGAAAACACTTCTGGAGGTCATCTAGTCCAACCCCCCCTGCTCAACCAAGGACATCTAGACCAGATTGCCCGGGGCTGTGTGGCTGTGTTCAGTCAATTTTTTAATATCTTGAAGGATGAAGACTTCACAGCTTCTCTGGACAACCTCTTCCAGTGGTCAAATGCCTCATAGTAAAAAACTTATTTTTTCTTATGCCTCAGCGTGATATCTTCTGTTTCAGTTTGTGCCTGTTACCTCTCATCCTGTCACTGCACACCACTAAGAAGGGCCTGTCTCTTTCCTCTTTGCTCCCTTCCATTTATACAAATGGTAAGATCCCCCTGAGCCTTCTCTTCTCCAGGCTGAACAATCCCAGCTGTCAGCCTTTCCTCATAGAAGAGATTCTTTGGTCCCTTCACCATATTTGCGGCCCTTCACTGGACTCACTCTTTTAAGTTCATGTCTTTTACAGGGGCTCCCAGAACTGAGCCCAGCATTCCAGATGTGTCTCATCAGGGCTGAGTAGGGAAGGATTACCACTCTTGACCTGCTGGTAAGATTTCTCCTTATATAGCCCAAAGGGCTGTTGGACTTCTCTCCTGCAAGGGTGCCTTGCTGCCTATCAGGAATCCAGATCCTTCTCTGCAGAGCTGCTTTCCAGATGCTTAGCCCCCAGCATACACTGGTCCCTAGACCTTTTCGTCTTCTATAGCAGGAATTGATATTTCCCTGTATTGAGTTTTATGAGTTTCCTGTCAGCCTGTTTCTCCAGTCTGTTGAGGTCCCTCTGAATGGCAACAGAAACATCTTCTGTGCCAACCACTCCTCCCAGTTCTGTGTCATATGCAAACTTGCTGAGGGTGCACTCTGCCCCATCATCCAGATCAGTAATGAAGATGTTGGACAGCATTGTACCCAGTGTCCACCCCAGGGACAAAACACTGGAGAATTGCCTGCATGGACTTCATGTCACTCATCATAACCATTTGAGTCCATTAGTGATGTCAGCTTCCAGGTTACCTCACTGTCTGCTTATCTGTCACACACTGGAGTGATTTATCCTTGTGGATGTTCAGGATACAGCCTTGAAGGCTTTGAAAAGACAAGGTAAGTAACATCCACTGTTCTCTGTTCATCCATGAAGGCAGTATCTCATCATAGAGAGCTATCAGGCGTGGTTTCACCTTCATAAACCCAAGCTGACTACTCCCAATCACATTCTTATCCTTAATGTGCTTGGTAATGGCTTCCAGGATTATTTGCTCCTCTTGAGGTGAGGCTGACAGGGTTATTATTTCCCTGGTACTTCTTGATCTTCTTGAAGATAAAGGTGTCATTTGCTCTCTTTAAATCTTGAGTAATCTCCCCCACTCTCCATGAACTTTCACAGATAACTGAGAGTGGCCTCACAATGAGAACAACCAGCTCCTTCAACATTCGTGCGTGCATCCAGTCCACTCCCATGGGCTTGTGTATTTCTGGTTTGTTTAAGTGTTCCCTAACTTGATCCTCTTCTCCTCTTTCACAGTATACACTGTAGATGGGCTTTGACTTTCCTAATACTGTCTGCATGCATGTGAACAGGCCCTGAGCTTTACAAGAAGAGGCAAAAATTGGAACTTCAATGAATTATTTTAGAATACTTTAAATCTTTCAAAAGATCACTTGGTGGGGTGGAAGTTGTAAAATATGGCAGAGCTGTCAATTCTAGGTATTTGTATGTGTAGTAAAGAGAAAATCATACAAAACAACACTTTTGCACTATTCAGTTAACATGATAGCACTACTCACACATAACCTCACCACTGGTGAATAAAAAATGCCTTTCAGAAACAAGAAATCTTATTAACAGGATTACAAAATCTTTCAGTGTTATTTTAATCCCCTTCCCTGAAGTTTATAACACAGCCAACGTCAATGACAACAGAATTAGAACAACAAATAAAACTTTTGAAATATTTTGGCTTCTTACCATGACATTTCCCTTGCATAACCTAAAGCAAATAAATGAGGTAGCCACAAAATCTGACTATTTTATTCTTCTTTCTCTTTTGTGGCTTCACTCTTTTAAAAATTGTAAACATGTCTGCAAAGTAAGAAACACAATTCTCATTAAGGGTCCTCTAATGTAAAACTAATCAGCTAAACCAACAGACAGATAAATTTCTTTCAAAAATGTGATCTTTGACAAAACCCAGGCAATGCATTAGGTGGACTTTACTCTCCTTATGAGCTCCATAATCTTTTATTTCCTAATGTTTCAGCTGATTACACAACATTAGTGTTATTTTCCTCAAGTCACAAATACCTCACCAGATAGCCTACTTAATAAAAGACTAATGAATTATTTTATTGTCGTTCTGTTGTTACTTAATTTTTTTGAAGAACAGCAGAGTCTCTGTAATACTCTGTAAATCAACTGTTACATTCAATACTTACGATCAGATCCCTACAAGCCACACGACCCAACCCGCCACCAACTTTTTTGTGTGTGTGATGTCACAATATGTGTAAATATAGTGGAAGTAAACTGAAATATAAGGGTAAGGCTGAAGTAAAAGTGTTCAGTGAGTGCAGCCTTTCTCGTTCTGAAGGAGACTGCGACAGGAATTACCAGATGGATTTGCTGAATTTGTATCCTGGTCACAGGGCTTTCTCATTCGCAGGAGGGCAGCACCAGAGTTTGTTAGGTAAAGGATGTGCAAAACCTGGCAATAACTGATCTGCTTCAAAAGCCTGGTGTGCTAAGGGTTGTCTACCTCTCTATCGGAAGTGGGTTTCTTAACATTTTGGGGACCAGAAATTTCGCAAGTACATGCAAAACTACATTTGATAGCAGTCACTCTTCAGTATTCACTTTCAGTGATGGAGGAAGACCAAAATAACCTAGGCGAACAGGAACACTGGACAATATTGTCCTACAATGTTTCACACAAAAATATGCCTACTAACTGTTCAGGAACACAGACTCCTGTCAAATACTCTCTTTTCTCTTCAGATCTCCATTCTGGACCCTGCATTGTCCCATCACAAAGTGTTTTTCAGCATCATATTTCACATGAAGGCATTCAGCATTTAAAATGTATAATACCCAAATCCTGCTACTCTTACAGTTTGCTTTCTCTATTTTGTTTTAAAGAAGAAACAACCCACTTGCAGGTATCAGTGCTATCTTCTCTCTGCTTACACAAATGAAGATGTCAACAGATACAGCTATATTAATTTGTGAAGTATCTCTCAGATGGTTTCTAAATAATCAATTATACCTAACTAATAATTTCTTCAGCTTTCCCTCTAGCATGTTGATTCCATGGGTTGGTTCACATGATAAAAATCCATTATTTCAAACCATAACTTTAGTCATTCAGCCATTTCGTTTAAGGCTTTTGGATTAAGCTTCTGCATTTTCTCTTTTAGGCATCCTGATCAGCAATATTCATAACATCAGTAGAAGATATGCATGAAATTCAGCTTTACAAATTTTCTTTTATGCAAATGAAACACACTTGGTACCAGAATTTTCAGAGATGGATGTTCAAGTGGTATTAATTCCATCACAGTAAATGTAGTTACAGTAATTTACAGCAGCTGAGGCTCTGGGTGTAAATAACAGACAAGTAATTCCTCACAACTAGTGTTACATTAATATAAATTCAACACTTCCTTTGAAATGAGAAATTTTAGTAACTTAAAATATACATATATTAAAAGATGATCAAATCCCTGAATTTACACCACTGCCCATCAGTGTTCTCTTTCAACTTCTGGGAAGAGGGACAGAGAGGATCAAGATCTCTCTCTTTCTCTCAAATTTGATTTGTTCTACTTTACAGAAAAAAAAATATATTCACTGGTTTCTAATAATTAATTGTGGAGAACACAATGGTAGACTTGATGACATAATGGCCACTTATTTCAATAAGCAATAAAATCTATAATATCTGTTTGAAATTTGAAACTCAAAAGGTATATGAATTTACATCCATCCCTATGTGGAATAACACTTAAGGACATGCAGAGTGTTTCAACACAGTTCACAGAACAGATGCTTCCATAAGTCTGAAAATGTAGTTATGTTTTTCAAGTTACCTTTTTTAAAACTGAAAAATTAAATAAGATATTTTATAAGAACCTACGAAGGAGCAATTTTGGACCGAATTAAATGTGGCATCGTGACTCTCTTTCTGATCCATCATGTTATTTATGACCTCCTGAACTGTTTATGTTTTCTCAATTCAGAAAGAGCAATCAGATGTGATAGATATATTTGGGATTACAGGAATGAGGCAAATGGAAATGGAATAAGAAAAGTCATCCCTGAAAGACATGGTAGAAAGAAATTTTTTTGTAACGTGTTCCCTCTACTGCCTGGCAAAATTGCTTCTGCTTGTGCAATCAAACCTCAGACACCCCAAACCAGAGCGACACACGAAACAATTATTTTTGTATCACAGATCTGTTTTGTTAGACTCTTTCTATTACAGTCCAGGCTTCAAATTTTTTATGACCAGTGGAAAAACATTTTCTGCAGAGACGACCAATACCTGTCATCTTCTGGTTTTAGCAGAATGTTAGATTGGTAGTCATCAGGAAACAGTGACAGACTTGGTTTAGGATTGCTCCTGAAACAGGTGACGAGAAAATTTTAATCATTGTATACTCCAGCCCTTTTTTTTTTTTTGAGCAGAAACTGAGG
>VYZM01003727.1:10007-74562 GCA_013398915.1 Dromas ardeola | reverse complement strand
TCTGTCGGACACAGGGGAAGCTTCTAGCAGTTTCTCACAGGAGCTACCTCTGCAGCCCCCCTGCTACAAAAACCTTGCCATGCAAACCCAATACAGCCATTTTAACTTAGTCTGGGTGTCATCAAAATTTACAAGAAGTCCATACTGTTTTCAGTTATCTTCTGCTTGAGGGTCCAAAGTTCAGTTTTGGACCTGACCCTCACAAGCTCCCAATTATCTGCCAACTTTCACAGTTCAAGCTATTTTTCTCCTAAGACACGCTATTTTTTTTATTTTTAAATAATATCATAGATAGTATTTTCTCTCTACAGAGACCTGTATCTCATTTCTGTGCTCACAAGGTGGAAGGATAATCAAATTTTTCATCCACTTGCTTTCTGCTTGACTGAGCATTCAGCTTACAGTATCACAGGAGCAGGACTGAATGACTTGCTTAGGCTGGGTCTCATGAATAGTGGTGGCTAGAAAATTACAGCCTCTGCCTCGAGAAATAATGAGCAGCACCATTTGACTTTACCATCTGGACTTTACAATCTAGATAAGTTCAGGAGTGTTTGAGACAGGAGACACCTTCCTCCATGCCCAATCTCACCAAACTAATGAATCTAACAAGCTTGATAAATTAATACCATTGTTTATGGGCAATAACACTCAGGAAAACATAATGCCAGTAGCGTTTACTTTACTCCCTCAGAGGATTAAAGCCTTGCAATCAGGAGAATTTAGCTCTGTCTTTCAGGAGGCAAAGAAGAAGAAAGCAAAAGAAATAGGAGGTGAAATAAATTGAAGTATTTTTTCTTTCATTAATTTCCTCATAGAATTTCTGAATCTCAAGTCGGGCTAACAGGGTTGGCTATTGAAGAGATTGGAAGGGAAGAAAGAGGAAAACAATAACTTTGTTAGTAAAACTGAACAGATCTGGTAAAAAGATAGACAGAAAAACAACTGTGCAATCTGAAAATGACATTGCCACTCATCAGCATGAACTGGGTCCTCCTTAAAATGTACAAACCCACAAAAGCATATTGTTAAAATGACAGATCCCTATTCCTTGCTATTATTTTTTTTTAAGATTAAATAATAATATTTTTTAAAAGCCAGCAGTAAATACACTAAGCAGCTTGCCAAATTACACTACCTTTTAAAATCATATAAATTGCAAAGGTAGCTGTATGATGTTCTGGTTCCATTAAGGTAAGACATTAATTTTACATGTAACTTCCCAGACACATCTTATGACAATGACATGATGTCATTGCAAATTAACTCTATGGAGATGTTCTGAGCGGGCTAGAAAATAAGTTATTGACAAAATAGAACATACCGCATTAAAAATTTCTGTTATTTTTGGTTGGGTCTTTTTTAGTCTGTTCCCTGTATCTCTTCTCAGTCATGAAAGAGTAAACAGCAAAACCAGTACATTAGCACCAACAGAAAGCTCCCAAAGACAAAAACAACTCCCTCAAAGGGTGGCCAGAGGGAGAAAAAAAAACACACAGAAGATCATCATCAAAAAATATGTGACAGAACACCAAAAAAGTAGAAAAAAACCTAAAAACTACCATGAAATGGAGGGTAAAAGAGGAAAAGAAATCCAAATAAAATACTGGAAATTGAAGAGAAAAAGACATTTCCAAAATAAATGCTGAAAAATGGGGAATAATCCAGTCACTTACCAAAAAATCTATGATGATCGAAAATCTCAGCTATCGAGAAGAAAAAAAAAAAGAAAACAAAAAAGAAAACCATGAAAGCAAACAGGTGTCCTGTGTACTGCCCAAGTCCCTGTAAATTACTTTTACTTGCTGCAGTGCTGCTTACCAGATGGGTAAATAGGTATTCCCACAGCAGTCAAATGTGAGCCATCTGCAGAACATCTGCAGTTACAAACATTTAGAAGCTGAAGAAAAGTTGCTGTTGTTTTACGTTTCCATTGCAAGCATAGAACTAAAGAAAGAAAACTGATTTTCATCAAGCAGCTTAATGCTTCAAGGTGTATCATTTGCAAAATAATGAGGAAGTAAGTGGATTTTTCAGTTTTGTCATTTTACTACTAGCCTCAACTCCAACTCGACTACTGAATTTTGAGAACAAGCACTTTTTTTTTTTCCTCAGTAGAGAATATTTTGATAATCACAATTCTCCTGTGTCACATAGCTCTGATACTGAATCAGATACTGAGTTTCATTTCCTCGGGTGTCAGATTGCCTATTATCTGTACAGGAGTTTGACTCATATGTCAGCTAATTCACTCGCACCAAATCACAAAAAGATCTGAAGACACGGAAACGGGATGGAAGAGCTGAAGATATAGCGGAATTAAACTGTCTTAGCAAATATATACATTGCAGTTGTTGCACTCCATCTCAGAATCAATGGGGCTTCTTTTCTGTGTCAGTTACAATCATTTCCCAATGCTTGTTTTTAAGCTTTACTTTCAGATATGGGCCAATCTTGGAATTTCTCTTGCTGGAAAAATTTCTGTGGCATCCTCTCCTTGGTGTCTATAAGAAAGCACATTTGACACCAGCTGTCCTCTGCTTCACTCTGTGGTACTTTCCAGAGATCGCAGATTACTGCAGGTCAGCCTGCATAGACCCAAGTCACAGTTTGTTCCCCCCTCTTTTGGAGAAAGAATTTGGTCCCTACATTTTCCATATAGACCCTTGATATAATGGAGGAAAGAGAGACATCTTTGACTAGCAGAACACAAAGGAGCTGGAGACCTGTCCCTTTTTCTCCTCTTTTTGTTTTCCTAACCTGGAAATCAGAGCATTAATAAACAGCTCCTTCATTAAATTTAGGCAGCTTTTTTCAGGGAAGAATTTGGGCTGCAATATTTAATATAACAAAAATTTACCTAATCTTGATGAATTCTAAATATGATGTTAACAGTATCAACCAGATCAGTTTTGAGCAGGGTATTCAATGAGGGATATTTAATCAGCTATTTCATATTGGAAAAACCTTTTTGTATCTATGGACATTCCCACTAAAAGACATGTTAAAATAGCTTTTCCGATGTTCACACTGTACTGATATTTTCACACTTTCTTTTGCTTTCAGAACAGATAATAACCCTAGTTTTAGTGGGCTTTAGAGATCACATATCTGAATTTTCAGCAAGAGCACCGTCACTTAAAAGCCTACTTTGAATGCATTACTTGCCAGTTTCTGTCTTACCACTGAATAGATTGGTAGTTTGATGCCGTACAAGTCTTTCCATGGTTCATCTGTTACCAGACACAGGCACGGCACAGACATTACCTGCATATGGTACGGGCAGAAAAGAAAAACTAAAAAACTCTTCCATTGCTATTCTGGAGTATTGGTGCAGACAAATAAAATTGTGTTTCTGATTAGCTTGGACAATCTCAGGGAAGATGAGAGATGAGAGTACATAGATAGAAAAGGTAGTCCTCTAGAAATTAATTTTGTATTTGATTTTATTTTCATTTATGTTATTTAAGGAATTTATTTTTTGTTTTATTTTGTTTTGGTTTTGTTTTTTATATATGCATCAAAGTGCTTACTGCAATGATCTGGCTGAACAAGGCTGATCTGGCCTTGTTCAGCCAGGATTTAATTTTAAAGCATCATCTTCATGGCTTTAATAGGCAGTAAAAAACAGCTTGTAATGTCCACAGTACTTCTGAATAATTTTATGTCGTGAGTAGTTAAAATAGTTATAGGAAAAAATACTTCCTTAACACATTTGCATTTTCAGATAGAGTACTTGGCCAGTTACTGCTCTCTCATTTTCTGCATATGGAAATAGGAATGTATGTACTCGTACTGAGGGAAGACCAGGATGCAGGATATGTCTTGATTTGTGAGTTTTTATTAAAAATACCTAAGGAAACACGATAACATTAACTGTGAACTGTAAATGATTTTTGAACTAGTGCAGTGTTACAAGTAAAGAAAAATAATTTAGCTTTAATATGTTTCTTCATTCAAGAACTGGCAGGTCACAGTATTTTTTTCTGCTTTTCTCAAGGAACTGAACTGAAAATGTGTGGTACACAGATAATGTCAGTAACAGAAGATAAGAAAGATAAGTATTTATCTTTAAGTGCAATCTTTACCATTTAGGATTTTGTTCTTATAATAAAATGCCACTAGCAAGAACCACTAAAATTTATACGGCAAGGTGATGTTGTAGTGCTGTACACCAGAATTATGGTAAGTTTGGTAATTGCATGATTACCTATATGTGTAGATGAAAACATGATGAAATAGGTACCATCGGGCTATAAGAGCTGGAAGGTTACCAAATGTACATACAGCACTGCTAATGCATCAATTATGTAACTATTATCTTAATAACATAACATATACTATATATCATCAAATAATATATCTACAGCTGCAATACATATTTCCTCAGCTTATACTGTGTTCTTTTCAGTTGACTTTTCTCAATCTAATTCCGTAGTGTAATTTCCCCACTCAAAGGGGAAAATCCTGAGTTGTCTCCTCTGTTGGCAGATTTGCATTTTCTATATGTTTTTGCTTCCATATTATCCTAATACATAAGTACAACTTATAGGCTCTTGGCAGTGAGGTAGATAGGAAATTTTCAGTGAAAGTCAACATTTTTGACTGATCTAGCCAACTTTAACGAATATTGTTCAGTGACACTGTAATTACGGATATCTACTTCAAGTACAGAGTTGAAACAGTTATTTTATCTGTACAACAAATAAGTAAACTAAAGCTTAGTTAGCTTTGTTAAAAGAATTTTTCCAAAAAAGTTAACATTTGTATATTATTGAATATAACAGTATCTTTAGTATTAGGTTGACGATTTAGTCAATAGGTATTTATTTAAGATGCATATTTTCAGAGCACCCATTTTACTCCACAGAAGAAGGAAAAATCCCGTTATGAAGTTGTGAAGAAATACGTGGTGAAGATGCAAAGTGATAAAGTAACAGGATGAGGATTTTATTAGAATAGTGAACAACAAAAAAAGAAAAAACTGTAAAAGCTGTAATAGATTCAGGAATAAGAACCAACTGCAAACAACATTGACAAGTTAGATGAAAGAATAGAATATCCTTGCTGGCACAGAAAAATTCAATTTTTTTTTTTTTTTTCAGTTACTAGCCCAACAGCTCTCAGGTAATTGTTGCATGTATTGACCTAGTATACAAACACCCCCAAGACATCCTTACAATATCCACACAATCTATTTAAAATATCCACACAACCTACTTAAATAAATATATTAAAAATATTTTCCACTAGATTTCTTCAATGGCCTTTACAAGAAAAAGACCATCACTGCAAAAATTTCATAGCATTTATAGCAAAAGCTGCACATTCATGCTTAATTAAAGTTTTGATACTCACTGTTGACACCAGCACGAATAATCTCTGGATCTTATAGTCACCATCAATTAATGACCTGGTAAAGGGCACAACATGGTAAGTAATTATTAGCAAATAACTTGGCCAATTACATTAGCTGCTGCTCCTTCTTTTTTTTTTTTTTTAAGTATCTACAAATCCCTTATGATTTGCAGACCATTTATGTCATTCTAATTTTACTGTTATGTAATGATAACAGTAAAATTAGAATGCCAAGACTGCCCCACCTCTCATCAAAATCAACATAATTACCGGTAACACTTACTTTGGTGAGATTTAGATTTTGCCCACTTAAATCACTAAAAAATACAGTCTCACTGCTAGCAGACCAGAAAATTGGGGAATATGAACAACTGTCAGTTTTTTCAGAGCTTAATTCTACTACCTCAACTGCTGAGCTTCCAGTAAATGTTTCCAGACTTTGAAGGTGAGCCTGTGCCCAGACCTGCAGGTGACAAATAAGAGGAGGAGAGCAGCAGAGATCTCCTGTTGTCCCTGGCGTGCAGATGTGTAGAGCCAGCCACATAGTTTTTTTGCCTCCTACAGGGCAACCGTCTGGAGGCTGCCAGATGTCTCACCTCCCTCGCTGACAGTCTATCCTGCGGACTGCCCGATGTGCTGGACCGGCATCAGATGTGAGGGCTCCAGGGCTCACCTGCTCTCTAATCCTTTGTTTCCTCATGGGAAATTTACTGACTTGGTGCGAGAGTCCTCTGGAAGCACACTGAGTATGAGGGAGTGCACACACCCAGGAGCAAGTTTTTCCAGAAAACAGATGGTAGGTCAGGCCTGGGGCAGACTGTTTGAGAGCCTCATATCCTTTGCAGTACAGTGTAGGCCCTTCCTGAAGGACCACAGGATTTGTGCTCTAACATATACATGGGTTTTTTTTAAATTTAAGGGAGGACCCTGCTTAATTTTCTGTTTCTCTTCTATATTGATGGGACACAGCACCTGTTCAATCTGCACTAGTGGTACTGTCTGCATGACAAAATGGAAGCTGCATGATACGCACCAGAGAACTCCCTCAGGATAGAAAGTCACAGCTAATAATTGCCTGAAATCAGTCAAAATTAGGACACCCTTTCCCTCATAAATGAACCATACTTTCTACACAGCTCTTTCTCTTGTAAATAAAAACATTGTATGTCCTACAAATGAAAATGAAAGGCTGGTCACATTTTCATCCTTGCTTGACACTCTTTCAGGGTAACCCTGTGTGGGATTGGAGGCCTGGGCTTTGCAGTGCTGTTTTGTGTGACACATAAACATTTTCATTGCATGTGTCATTTCCACTTACAGCTTCTAAGGTGTGTATCTATTCACAGCTTCAAATTAATTTATCCTATATGTGATTGCATATTTGAGCACCATAATTAATATTTCAGAGAGGTATGACAATTTTTGAATACAAATCTACTGCTCAGAGTATGCTTTTCCAGGTTTCCAATAAAAACCTGAGGGTGGCAGGAAAGGTTTTCCATGTGGGATATTTATTTCCAGCATTCATTTTCATCTTAATTGTTGATTCTCAGTTACACCACTGAACTCTCTACCATGATAAGAACAGATACTCCCAAAAGATGTTGAAAACAAGCACAAAAGCTCTTTTGGATGGGTCACAATTTAGAAACACCGTTTTATGGACAAGGAAGAAGTAGCTGGAAGAAATATTCCTGTAGGAAACACTGGTAATTTTTTTGTTGAAAATAGGTACTGTGTGGTTCAGAGATGAAAGGAAAAAAGGCTTCTATTTTTTTTTTAAGACTGTACTCCATCTTGAAAATAAACATAGCAGGTAAAGACATCTAACACAAACTTGAATGGTAAGACAAAATCCTGTGCACTGAGTAGTTTTGAAAGCCTTGCTTCCTACAGCATGATCCAGAAGACGTATTTGACACAGAAAGCTGGTACGGGAATATAACACAGTCTTATTTTCGGTATTACCTGATACCACTCCAGCAAGCCCCTTCTGCGTCTTTTTCCCGTTCTCTAGGGATTTTTGCAAGCAGCTCTTACAGGAAAGTTAGGTACTTAATCATCCAGTAAGTGTCTCCTCATACCCTTTTAAAGCTCACCATTTGGCAGATTAGTTTATGTATTTCAGAAAGGCACCTATTTTTGATTATAAACCACAATAGGCATTCTGTTAAGATGACAAGATCTTGAGAGTGTAAAGAAAGGCAAATGGCGTCCTGCACTTACTCGCCAGCCAATGACCAGCACAGGTGCCTTTGAGCTGGCTTGAGCTTCAGGTCTCTTCACAAGTGAAAAGGTCTTAACTAAGGATAGAAGCCTAGTGGTTTCTGCCTGCTGCCTGAAAAACCTGCTAAGGTGAACTCTGACAGCGCAGAACTCAGCATCTTCATTAAAGAAATTCCACCAGTCTCTCTCACATTTTATTTTATCACTTGCCCTAACCTCTATATGAGATTACGCCTCATGGCTTTCATCTTCACTCCAAGGAGCGCAGGAATGGTAGATGAAAAGGAAAGGTAACAGGAGGCAATGCCAATAAACAGACAACTGGAGATTCATCACTTGCTAGAAGGCGAGATGAATTTTCAATTAATAGAAAAAAGTATTGTTAAAACATGGGTAGAATTTCAAAAATCATGAATTGATAATCTCTTCATAAATGATACAGTGCATGTGTTTTCTATATGAACAGTCTTATGAAAAATTTATGGCTAATACCCAAGCTTCAGAATTCTTGCTGTATTGACTAGCTATACAAATAGTATCCTTACTACCTTTTTCTTACTGTTATATGCATTTGTTACAATTAACAACTGCAGACCACAGCTCAAACTGGACACTACTGAAGTAGTCATTATACACACAAAACTGCCCATGCGAGGTCACGTGTCAAAAGGAAAATGATCAGAGGGCTGGAGCACCTCTGCTATGAGGACAGGCTGAGAGAACTGGGGTTGTTCAGCCTGGAGAAGAGAAGGCTCCTGGGACACATTACAGCAGTCTTCCAGTATCTGAAGGGGGCCTAGAGGAAAGATGGGGAGGGACTCTTGATCAGGGAGTGGAGCAATAGGACAAGGGGCAATGGTTTCAAACTGAAAGAGGGTAGATTTAGATTAGATATTAGGAAGAAATTCTTTACTGTGAGGGCGGTGAGGCACTGGAACAGGTTGCCCAGGGAAGCTGTGGATGCCCCATCCCTGGAAGTGTTCAAGGCCAGGTGGTATGGGGCTTTGAGCAGCCTGGTCTAGTGGGAGGTGTCCCTGCCCATAGCAGGGGGGTTGGAACTAGATGATCTTTAAGGTCCCTTCCAACCCAAACCATTCAATGATTGTATGAAAAGAGAGCACACTAAAAAGAAAGCTTTTGCTTAAAATCAAACATGTTAATGATTGAAATGTTAGACTCCCCCATTCTGGCAGTCTTTTACTGGAATATGTTGTTTCTTTATTCTACCAATACTGACATAATATTAAATGTTTTCTTCCAGTTTTTTTAGTTTGTTTGTTTTTTTTTTCCATTGAATAATGATGAATATTGCAACAAAACGTTTTTCTTGCTTTTATGAAAACAAGCATGAATCAATCCTGGATTTGGTTAAATTTAAACTTCATTAGGACTTCAACAGAGTAATCGGAAGTGCTTATCACTGATTTTCCACAAAGACATAGGAACAGCCAGACCTGGAACATACAAAATGGACATCATAATGCTTATATATATATATATCTATTCAAAAGTTGACCCAATGTCTTTAAAGTTGCAATGAGTGGTGAAACTAGGTAAGTTAGAGTATAGCGTCAGTATGTCTCTGTGAATGAACAGTAGCTATGTTCTCTAATTCTCCCTGTGGTTCTGTTCCCCAGTACATCAAAGCTGAAAACTTCTTAGACCACACATCTTCTGCTCTGTCACCCTTCCTTGCTTTCCTCCACAAGGAAATCTGGGCAAGTAGTTGGGTCAAAGTCAGTTTGTATATTCAGGAGCGAAGCCTGCTCTCCTCAGTATGTAGCCAGCCTTTGCCTACAAGTTTGTCTTGAGCAGCTAGTAATATTACTGCATGAAAAAACATCACAATTGGACCCTAAGTCTGAAATAATACATGAAAAGTTTATATGCTTTTCATCTCTTGCTTGCTTCATGTTCATCAAGCATATACCTTCTAAGTCTGTTCTTATTTACAAACAGCCTAAAACAAAGGGAAACCAACAGAGAAAGAATTGTTGGGTATTAGCAATTTTTTCCCAGAATTTTCAGTTTCTTTACTTTGTACTGAACCAAACAGTTAAAATTTTTCTGTAAATTATCAGTTAGGTAACAATGACAGATGGTATACCCACCTCCTTCTTGTTCCCTTAGTAACATCAATAATATTATAAAACTCTATAAAACAGCTTACACTAAGGGATTGTTGTCATCAGCCATCAATGTTTACAGGGCCAGATTACTAATGAGGTCTTACTATGGACACTAAAACACTCACTGGATGCTTTCAGTTTGGATAAATCCCACTTAGAAAAAAAGACTGTAAGCTAAAGGGAGTACTTTACCCAGCGCTAATTTTCTGTGTACAATAAATGAAACGACAATATGTATGATGTATTCTAGCAGCCGGGTTCGTTTCACTTTAATCGCAAACCGGAGACTTTGGATAATAACGTTTTCTCTTTCTGTTTGGCTTTCTTGCTATATTTTAATCTTAAATACTTTCATGTTTATTTATTCTGACTACCAATACAGATTTATGTACAGGGGTTGTCATGTGGGGATTATGCGACCAGACAGCTAAACATTAAGAAATCAGTTTAACCATTTTGAAAATTATCTTCCCTGAATCATTCCAGTTTGGCTCTTGATGAAGTGCCTAGGGTGCAGCATGGTTCAGCACATTGTACAGTAACCCCCTTCTGTCTTTCTCTGCACGTACTTTTCAAAAATTGAGTGGATTTTGGGGCTAAGATTTATAACAGGTTCTTTCTGCTTAAGTACGTGAGTGTCTCTGTCATTGCATAACCTCTGCCTTGGTGCTCCTGCTCCCTAGTCCCTGTCCTCCTGCAAGATAAAGCTGTTCCCCGACACCTCTCTCCCAGTGGCCAGCCTGTGGCCCCACCGCCACATGTACTCCCTGCCACCACCTCCCCTTTTTCATCTTCTCAGCATGCAGATTCATAAACCACGAAGGTCTCCCTGCAGCATGATTCTGCTGCGCAGAGCACCATGTGGGTTTTGTAAAATGACACAGCGGTAAGCTGCAAAACAGCCTTCAGAGATTATTAGTCTGAATGCTGTATAGCTGTGTGTTTTAGTTAATCAGTGTGACTGCACTTCTCGGGGGGAGGTACACGTCCACTGCACGACATCCATTGGACCATGGTGGCTGAGGAATCTCATGAATTTTCTTGCCTGCAGCAGCACTCATGGTGCAAGGGGGACCTTCCTCTTTCCTTTCAGAGTATTCATTCTGACCCTTATAGCCTTAACCTGCAGTGTTGAGCTCACAGTCCTTTTGGACTGATGTTAATAGTTTTTCTTTTGCAATCTGATGGTAGGGAGAACATGCCCTGCCCTCCAAAAAGCAGAACAAAAAAAAACAACAACAATCCAAACCCCAAACTCTCAGAAATGCAACAGAAAAATCATCCTGTAGTGTGTGTGGAACAAGAAAATTCATTGTGCACACTGCACATATTTAATTAGAAGGTCTCTACAATCAGCTGGAACCCTTTGCAGTTCAGTATGTACACCATCACCAATGGTTGTCTCTACTTCTGATATTTTGTGCATAGAATGTTAAAGACACATAATATTAATAATAATAATAAAAGACGATAATTACCTTTCTTCCCTGTATCTACTTCAAAACTTAGTTGGCTAGAACAGTAAATTAATTACACTACAGCATGGCAACATATGTGAAATTCTATGGTTTTAAGGAAAGAACACCACACACCCAAACTTTTCCTATAAAATTTGATTCAGTTACGTTTTAGTCCACAATATTTGTCTTACTAGTGGTATTCCAGAACTGCAGAATTTTGTGCAAAAGAAAAGAAATGCAAGAACATGGAGAAAACTATCTATTAAAGGAATTCTTTAGAAATAAAAAAGTCCTCAAATAACTGTTACCTTTTTTTGAGAGGTATTTGTCAGACTCATTTTCAAATGGGAAAATTTGGGTTTATCAGTTACTCTCCATGACCACAACAAGGACTCTTATGAAGTATCAAGGATAAAAATAAAGGTTTTCTCTTGTTACATCAAGTAACTGCAAGGAAAGGTTTATATAGCATCTCATCTCATAAACACATTTATCTTTATTTCATCAAAGGTTATTTAAAGAATATTTTTGTAAAAAAAAAATTAGTCACCAAAAATAACAAAACTCCTCTATTACTCAGACATTGTAAGGTATTTTCATAAGGTTAAATACAGTTTTCTTTCATTAATATTTCTACATTTCTGATTAAAGCTTAGTAATCATCAATAAAGTGATGACAAGGCAATGGAAATGATAAGATTTACTGAAAGTTATCTTTTTATCCTCTTGCATCTAATGATTTTTTTTGCACAGAAGAAGTCATGACAGAGTGACAGGAAAAAAAGAAATCATAGTAGGATTTGATCTTAATATCCATCTTTGCTCAGAAAAAGATGATTCGCTTTTTAATATTTTTCTTTTTGCTTTAATGAAACTCAGCTGTCAGCTACTGAACACAACATCAATACCACTACTTCTTCATGACAATCTGCTGCAATGCATTACAGGCTTACAGTATTTCTATTTTAAATTACATACTCATTAGAGCTAGTGAGAATTTCACAGCCTTGCAGAAAGTGTTCATTTTTGTCCCTTTCCCCTACAAAAAAAAAGTTCAGTTTCTAACATTTAAAAGTATTCCAGTTGTATTTAAACTATTTTTTTCTTTCAAAATGCCTTATAGCTGACTGAAGGTAAAGCTGTCTTTGGAACATTACTATACAAGCAGCCTGTATATTATTAGAAAATAAGGCTGACAAACAAAAAGTTTATTTGTCCTATTGCAATGTATGTTAATTATATTCTTTATTCAGCATATTTTTGGGCATATATAAGCTTGTCTTTTTGTGCTTTGGGCAACTCACAGTCCATATGAGCATATTATCATGATACTAAACTGAACTATTAATGCTTTTACAGACACACATTCTTGAGCTGAACTCCTGACTATCTGGACTACAGGGCTTTTAGTTATCTTAGAGCAGAGACAGGACAAGCCATGTATGGTGAGGATATCTATGAAGAGATTATTACCTCTGCAAGACAGCAAGGAGAATAATATCCATTGAAAAGAGAATTTTTATTCTCATCAGTTAACATGCTTAAGGATAGAGGAAGCCATGATAGGAATAAAAAAAGTCAAAGATTTGATCTCATATAGCTGAAATATTGACAGTGGCACTTGGTAGCATATAGTGTTGTCATCTTCCTGTAGACCTCATGGAAAATCTGGTCAGTGATGTCGTGTGGTGTGGCTCACAGGACATAACCAAAGTAAGACCATTTTTTCCCCACCTCAATTTCCTCCTCATAAAAGGATAGCTTTCACATTGAGTTGCATGTCTGGGGAGAAGAGAGCAATGGTAAAAAGTTTCTCAATTTCCTCATTGTCATTCCTTAAGCATAATAGAAAAAGTCAAAGGAAAGCCAGATGCTGCAAGCTATTATCCCTTTTTTTGGCCTTAGAAAGCTACCTACACACAACCACTTTTTCCGTTAGCCTAAGAATGAATAAAGCTGAAATTTCAAAAAACTATTAGGAAGCTAGTCTGCTATTATTTTTTCACAGGAAAATAATGTTCTTTATTTCACATATGCAATGAACAGTTATATTTTGAAGAATCACAAATAAAACTATTCCCTTCTTCATCCTTCCCCCTTCCAGTTTATTTAATATAATCACTGTGATAATACAATTAGGGATGAACATAGGATGAAGGAAAGAATTATTTAATCTTCCCACATGCCTTGAAACCCATTGAAGTTATTTTTTCTTTCCACAAGCGCGTATGCTAAAAGTCCAAGAGACATTGCTGAAACTGTGAACAATTCACCAAAAAGTCACCTTTCATTTTTCATGTAACTAAACTGATAATGTGGACAAAACCAAGTTGTCTTTAGAGGAGGGGAGTGGGGTGGGGGTGGGACATGCAAGGTAATAGCTTTCACTTTCCCTTTGTTTTCCTAAAGAATTAAGTATTTCTACTCTCACCTAACTTAGTGTAGTTTCAGATCTTTACCTCAAACCACGAAATTTTAGTAACTCTTCAGAATGGACAGTAGGAGCTAAAGGTCAAAGAACAAATTACACTTGCAATAAAATGACCTCAATTAAATGTTCCCCATGCATTGCCATACATTTCAAAATGTTAAGAAAATGCCATGATTCATTTCTCAAAATCCTTCCAATTAGGTCATTAAGTTAAGATTATTGAGTTGACAGCTCTGTAAGCCAATGAACAGTGGACAGTTTTTCAAGTTTTTGAAGTTTGATGAAGATTATTAAAATGTTAGTGAAAATGTGTTACTTCAGACAAACTAAGTAATAATTAAATTCATTTGGAAGAAACAATGTATTTAACAGAGTTCACAACATAGCTGCAAAACATGTGCAATAGGGGCTTGCCTGATCCTGTGTCATTTGCTAATACAGCTGAAGAGAAGAAAAAAGGTACATATATGGAAAAAAGTTGGCTAAAGTTAATTTCTGTACCAATACGGGGGCAAAAAAAGTGCATTTAACACACTCTATTGAACTTTCCTTGTCCTTTTTCAGCAGTTTTGCTTTTGGCTCCAGTATTCCAACCTTTTTTGTTTGATACAGATTTTCATTCTTCATGCCTCATGTATCCTAGTATTAATTCACTTTTAGCTAACCCTGAGAGTTTCTTGGTAGAATAGAACAAACATTAATGTTCTGTTTATTGTGCTGCACAGAAATCACTTCACATTCCCTGTCCCCTCCAGAAAATATCATTATTTCTACAGCGTCTGTCTTTTCCCACCTTTCTGGCCAGGAAATTACAAGTTCCTGAATGACAAAGCAACAGAAATTATACAGGATTCCCTTGAGAATGACTCCACCCCTCTGGCACAGGACGCCCTGATGTGCAGACAGTGCCAAAGTGGCCACTGGCCCACTGTGGTGGTGTGGGGGCTTCCTCTCTGACCTGCTCCTGCTGGAAGACTTCTGCTCTGTTCCACCAGTTGCTGAGATCCACCAGACTGTGGTCCACAGCAATTTAAACTGTATTTCTCACTCCATAGTTTCAGTGAAATATTTCCGTTTCAGTGAAAAGTTTCAGAGACACATCCTGTGTCTCTGAGCAGACAATACATAAAAAACAGCCTTCAGGACCTGACATATTCATGAGCAGGACTCCCAGACTGGAGTGCTCTAATAAGTTTAATATGTTATTAGAAGAGTCTCTATAGTTGAAGTAGTACTTAACACACAACAGAGAAGAAAAACAATGATCATCAGTTCTCTGTTTTTGATGTGTTTGGAAGTTTCTTCATATGTTAACTTTATATGTTACTTCCCAGAAAAATAAGTGTACATATCTGTTTGTTAGTACAATATTTGTGATTCGTATCATTATGTATTTTTAAAATTTTGTTTCTCCTCCAAATTCAAAGACACATTGCACTCATGTTATTTCTTTAGGTAACATATTTTCTTTACAAAATGTCTGCTTTCCTGGATTTAAAGAGTCCGGTTGTGTCCCACAAAACTCAAAAAGCAGGAACTATGAACCTACTGACTCTGCCAAGAAACACAGCCCTCTTTTTAGACTTTGACTGTACTATTGCTCTCCATCTCAATATCTGCAGGCAAAAGAATACTGTGAAGTACAGCAAAGAAGAGGAGTTTAGCAGTTTGCCGTAGTAATCTCTTAGACCATTATTCTAAGCATGTTCTGCTACATACACTTGGGCGGCTAGACAGCAAGACTGCTGAACCAGTTCACAGCACTCATTGCTTCTGCAATTTATTTGAATGATGAAATTTCCTATGACTTAGCATAAACCACAATTTGTACTGCTCCATTCCCAGCCTGTCCAATAAGAACAATACTTCATTACAGCACAGTATTTTTTGTCAAAAAACCCACTTATTTGCAGGGGCATCAGTAGTTACAGATAGTTGCTAATCAGAAAACTGACTCCACCCACATGCATATGAAAAACTGCCTCAGTTTTGTACATAAAATTCTGTTTAAACAACAAAATAAGAAATGGCAAGTAAAAAAAATCTGTGACTTAACTGAACTGTGCTATATAGATTTTTCTTGATGTCTATCTTATTTCCTCAGTTGAGGTCAGACAAACTGAATTAAGAGAACTACAGCAATATGAACCTTACACTAGTTTTCAAAGGAAAATCAATACAAGCCCAAACCATGCTGGCAGTACTTTACCTGCTTAAACTTCTGTAATAGCTACTTTTAGTATTTTTCCAACATAAAATGATGTCAGGATGGATGCAGAGCATTATTGGATAAGTCTGTCTCCAGTACAAAGCATTAGAAAGCTTTTGGTAAAATAAATATTCCATTCTCCTGTCTGAAAGATTGGTGTAAAATAGAACAGGATCAGCTATTTGCCCAGCTATACATTTTTTCTTATATAAAATATGACTGCAATAAATGGTAAAATAGGAAGATTGATGAACATCTATATGTACTGAAGACAGATCATTTACAGAGGAAAGCAACAGTCTTCAGCAACCATAAAAGTACATAACTGTTTGCTATGTAGTCTCGCATTTTTGTTTCATAAAATTTTTGAAGCATTCATTGCTTGGTCATTGCAATAGAAGCAGATGAATGGTTATTTTGAGGGTCTCTGGCAGTGTAAGAAATGTGTCATGAACTGCATTTTTCTGAAGCAATTTAGAACTTTAAGTCAAAGCCAGAAAAAGGCACAAGTGTATATGTGAGTGCTGGCACAAGCTTCAGGAAAAATATTCTTGAGGTTTAGAAAGGTAATGGAACAAGATTTCAATATGTTTTCTATGAAGCAGTAACAACTGAGTAAATTTCAGCTCAAGTAAAAGGGAGCTTTTTGTGCCAAATATGAATTACTTTTTCCTTTCTCTCTCCTTGTCCTTCTTCTGAAAATCATACCTATTGTATGTGTCAGTTTTATTCTGCAAAGTACTGACAGCCTCTGCTCCCACTTAACACCAGCAGACAAAAGGTTTATGACAGCCTTGAAAGAGGTACATTCCCATACTCCTCTCATATGCGGCACCTTGCAGTATGTAGCCCAGTGCTTCCTGTCTTTCTCAGCATCTCTCAAAAGTAAAAGGCTTCCCAAGGTGAGAGTGATATTTGGTCAGGTTAGGGTTGGAGTAGAGGGGGCAAAATGCAGATCTGATTCCTGGTGTCATGGCACGACATGTCATAAAGAACTTATAACTCAAATAAATCTTTTAAAGATGGAAGAAGGAGAAAGGGAGAGACAAAAAGAGCTACACATTCACAGCCAGGCAAGATATATTTGGTGATCTGGGAACAGAAACATATCTCAATATTGAATTTAGTGCAGAAGTGATTAAACTAAAGTCTTAAGAAGTGCATGGCATAGACTTCAGCCTCTAGGAATAATTAAATGGCTTCAGTTACCAGGACTTAATAATCAGTGGAGCAGTCAGACTTGTCTGGGAGTTGTTCATCGCCTGATTTCATAACAGCATGTGGAGGCAAACAACGGGGAGGAAAGAGATGCATAGTCATTCTTATCAATTTGTGACACAGTGTCTTTTACCCCAGGTTCCTGGGTGTGAACAATGGCACGCACTGCCCATGCCTACCTGATGAAACTCTGTTCTCTGATCATCCTAGCAAGACAAATCTGCCAAGGCCAAACAGGCTTGTTAAAAACCTAGCAGCTGTGCCGCTGTCACACTCAGCTATAAATGCAGATGTGCATATGAACTGGCTTTTGAGTGTTCAAGCTTCACATTTCCCTGCATCGCCGAGGTTCAAACTTTTCTAGGCAGAAGTACAAAAGCTTAAAAGATAGGTCTCTGCACCCTCTCTATTGAAAGATCTTTGAGTAGGTAGTACACCTCCTGTAGCGGCTATCTCTTCCCTGACCTCATTGAACCACAGAGCCATTCTGTGGGATTGATGGAAGGTGAGACAGAGGTTGACTATATTAAATTGCAAACAAGCACAGAAAGCATCCCTAGGTGGGCAGAAATCCAGCCCATAAATACTCCAGCTACATTTATTTTCGTCGCAGGGAAGCTGTCAAATAATAGTTTATTTGTTTGTTGTTTTGTTTTTAATCAAAAGCAGCAGAAACAAAGACTATAACAGAAGATATTGATTTTTCCACATTACTTCAAGTAGCAAAGATGCTATATACTCCTGCTATCACCTAACAGCTAACAAAACAATGTTTTCAGGTATGATTTAACAAATCAGTAAAATCCCTCAGATAGTACTGTCCCTGAAGAGATTGCATACTATTTTTATTTACCCCTCTTCAGCAGAATAAAGGTGAACTTATTTAAGATCTATAATCACAGTAGTGAACAAAACAGGTGATAAGAAAAGGGGAGAAAGGGAGAACATAAAGCAAACTATTAGCCTGTAGGAATGTTCAGACTCCATTTTTGAGAAACCTTACCGGGGGGAAAATGAAGCCCTTGTTTTGGCCTTCAAGTATGGATAGAAGCTGAGGAGTTGGATTTTGATTGAGACTTGTGATTTGAATTCTGTCTGAAATCCACAGAGCTTTCAGAAAGTACTGCAGTTTTACTCCCTTCTTTCTACAAGATAACAGTTGGTTTTTATTTATCAGCATTCGTGTCTGGAAGTGAGCTCTAGGCAGTAGATGAATTAGTTGTCTAAAAAATTAAGAAATAAAAGAATACCATGTTAACTATTAAATAGAGTGAAATTTCTTATGATATTTTTTATTTATTTTTAGTTATTAAAAAGTAACATTCTTCAATCTTAAACAGTTTCTTTTCACTGTCTTACCTTAAAGTTACTTCAGCATTGTATACTACAATAAGAAATATCTATTAAAAGAACAGTCACAAAAACTCAATTTACTATCTTTGCCCTTGTATGTTCAAGAACTTGAAAGTAGAGGAGGTATTTTATTACCATGTTCCAAAAGCCGGTTGAGACTAGCAAGCAGTATTCTGGAATCACATAAAAGTAGCAGTGCCACACGAGCACTTTTTCAGTAACACTAAGAATTCTTTAAAATTTAATTGTAACAGTCTAGAAGTGGAAAATGTTAAGAAAACCTTGAGATTAGTCATTATGTTTTTCTAGCGAATTTTGTTTTCTGGCTTCAATGCAAAACCAATAGCAAGAAAAAATTGCAAAGGAACATGGAGGGTAACAAGGAACACTGCCATATGTACACACATCAAACACATAGTTTTCCAATGTAAGAATTTATTTTAAAAAAAAAAAGATCAGCTTGATTCTGACTAGAAGATATCTTTTTTCCTTGTAACAAAAAAATATGCATATACATATCTGATAAACAAATGTATTTCCATGCATACACACAGTGACTGTACGTAGATATGTATAACAGGTACTTGTGTCACACAAAGAGCTGCCTTTAGATCTACATAAAATATGGTAGTCTGAAATAGCTTCACCCTACAAAATTACTTCACTAGAAGTTAATATATAGGGTAAAACCAGCAGGCAAATCCTTTTATATGCTACAGCCAGTGCCTCCAAACAGTGCATTGTTTCAATGATTTCTCCTAAGTGACCTGTTTTTATAAGGAGCTAATCACCTTTGTTTTCACTGGCTGCCACCGAGAGCACAGAACAGCATGTGAAAGGGAGAAAACAGTAATCCAAAGACAAAAGGGAATCCACAAAGCAAAAATGATGAAAACCGTAGATCCCGTTTCAGTCTATTTCAAACTGCAAAATAAGAAGACATATGACGTGTATCAAATAGGAACTGTGGATCAAATGTGAAAGGGGCCAGGGACACAAAAATTTGAGAAAAGCTACTAAGAAAAGCACTAGAAGCTAGTGGAAACTGTGACAATAGGCATCTTTTCAGAAATTTGTATGGGAAAAAAAAGAGTAGCAGCTAACAGTTCCTTATCAGCATGAAATCTGGGAAGAAGCAACTAAAGTAGCTGAAAAATGTCCTTTTATGGTCCTTAACTGGTGTCTTCAAAAACAACATAACAAGAATATAACAGCCCTGCAAAAGGTTGTTTATAGAAATCGGCAGTCAAAGAGCAAGGTGTAAACCGTTATCCCCACAGCTAAGCTGGCTCTTTATTGAAGGAGTTTCTTCACCTCTGCTGGCCTTTTAGTTAAGTTAGCAGTGCTTGAGCACATCTGAACACAAGGTGCCCTGCAACACTGAGCTCAAGAACCAATGGACATTTCAGGCCAGTGCCGATCTAGTCCAGCTCTTGCCTAGAGTAGGCTCAGCCATGAGGTCAGACCAGGTTGCTTAGGGCTTCATCCTGTGGGGGCTGGAAACCTCCAATGAGGGACATGGCACCAGCCCCCTGGGCCTCCATCCTGATCCCCAGCATCTTAGGAGGAGAAAATCTTACCCTTATCTCTAGCCTCTCCGACCTTGCTTTTTATTTTATTTTTCCTGGTTTTTTTTTTTTGGTATTTTTTGTATGGATTGAAGGTGTCTCAGTTACAAATTCAGCTGTTCTGGGGGATGTCCTAAACTACAGGAACACTCAGACTAAGTTTGGCAACTCTGAGAACTGCTAATTTTATCAGGACTCATGACTGCTGGGTAAACACAGGAATGATACCTATTGCATGCCATTTAACATCAATTCAGTGTCTTATCAGTGATTCTAAGGTTAAACACATAATTCTGAGTTTATACTGGGTTTATATCAACTGTAGAGCATAAGGCCTGCCAGTAAAAAGTTGACCCATCAGAACTGTTGGACAAATTTGAACGGACCCATGCTCTGACTCATGCAGCTGAAGAGCCCTAGACATTAATGTATCAATAAATCACAACTGTCATAGCACAGAAACTGTAATCATCTTTGTTTTAACTCTGATGTAAGAGCATAGGGCAAGCCACCAGGCAACACAGAGTTACACCAAGGCAATGTTTTGTCCTACAGCTGCACTTGATGACCATAACTCTATTCTGAAGGTTATTATAGAAGACACAAGAATGCTGAGAAGGCCACAGCAACACTTCCTGCATTCCCTCCCCTTGCTACATCCCATTATTTATAACACATGTAGGAATTTCATGTGTAGTTCAGACAATTACCCTAGAGCCCACATTTTACCTCTTTTCTCCTTCCCTTGAATTTACACATATTTCAAGCCCATTAATAATTCATTTCAGCCATTTAACTGCAATAGGATAGTGAAATACATGTCTTAAATTTTATTGAGAAAAGAACTCATGGGAAAGGAGTTACATTATTATTATTATTAACAGTGTAGCATTTCTGGCTGTCTTTGAATAGATTGAAGCTACTGTACTCAAATGTTGTTCAAGATCCATCACTGTATTATTGTTGTTCTCAAATGCAATGAAGAGAGGTGGTACAGCTAATTACTACCTTATTCACATTTAAAATGCAGTAGAATGTGGCTACAACAGCCTACTGTTTACAATACACTGATCTGCCCACAGTTCTCAGCTTCTTTCTACACACAAGAAGACTCATGCTCTGGTCTTCACTGATATTTGTTAGGTAAAAACTGATTTTGCTCCATGGATAAATTCAGATGGTGTTAACAACTAATTTTATGACATTATCATTTTGAAAAACTGAGGAAGGAAGCTCACATCAAGAATAAACCTCAGGCTTTTAGGCAGAGAATGTTTTTGGAAACAGAAATTAGTACCTTCCTTGTACCATAAAAAAAATCAGACTTTTCACTGCTAGAGTTACTCAACCGTACAGAGACAATTCAAAGCCTTACTTGTCACAGCATAAGACTCCATAGCCAGTTTGCAATTATAAGCAATCAGAACCTGTGGCCACTGCTGAGCAGTTTCCTACCTCTGAGGAATAACATTTGTTCTTAGCACACTGAAATTTCATGTAAAGAGGTTACATGGTTATAACACAACTGCTAAGTTCTTTTGCAAATTATAGACATGAAACCTAATCAGTATTAGCTCCTATAATTGTAGGTCTCCTGAAACGAAACATAATTACAATGAATAATTTAACATAATTTAATTGGGTCTTGGGAATGCTTTTATATAAAGCAAGTATATATGTCTATCTACAAAATCACATTATGCCACTTGTTATTTACACAGAAGTATAACTTGTGTTGTCAAAATTAAAGGCACAGTAACAGAAATATAATTGTAGCAAAAAAAATCACACTGATATCTTTCACATAATGTTAAGACCCAAATCTGCATTGGAATCTGGATGATCCAGAGAAAAATGAATGAAGCACTGAATTAGCATTTTTTGTTTTTCTTGATTTTAAGGGGAGAATTGTTTGCTTAAATCTTCTGCTGAAACTCCTTATCATTTTTCATATCCAAGCTAAGTGTTTTTTTAAAGGAAATACTCTTTTGTGATACTTTCTTATTGATACCCCTTTGTGGCACTTTTTCCTATCTGTTTCCCCACACTCCAGCCCCATGGCAAAAACAGAATTCCCTGGAAGAGGGGAAGGGGGGAAAATAAAAAATAAAAATAACGGAAATGAAACAGAGCTGCTATCTTTAATAAGATGATGTTTATTTTGGGCACAAAGAACCTAGTCTGCATTCAGGACATTAGTAAAGTATTATGAATAATGTTGCAAATGATACAAACCTGCAAGGGAAATGTTGGATGAACCTGGAGGTTACTGAAGAATGACGAGAATAATGGTCAAGAGCTGGCTGAAGGAAACTAAGAATATACAGCAGTACCAGCAGAAGTACCAAATTAGAAGGAGTTTGCTGCGCAAGTTCCTTAAAAATTAGTTGAGATGCACCTTTTCAGCATTCACATTAATATCCATAGTGTCAATTAATGAAATGTTCTGATAGTACAAGGCTGAGATGCACCACCAACAAAAATAAAATAGAAGGCTGAAACAATAAACATGGAAAAAAATTAAGTATCTTAAAATGAAAGGCCACTTTCTTAATATACGTCTTACTAACAGTGTTTCCTTTTTTAAAAAAAAGTGTTCACCACTGTGTTGTATTTTCTTACAAGTATTAGAGAAGCCAAATGCCATGGAAGGAGTTGACTTTAGTCATAGATGGTAAGCAAATGAACTGGCTCTGGGAAAAAAGATCACAAAAAACACTGCGTACTGTGAGCAAGAGAGACAGTGCTGGTCCAGAGCCTGCAACTTATGCTGATTAAGACTAAGAGTGGCATGACACAGAAAATCCTACCTCAAAGGAGGGTAAAGAAAAACTCTATACAAGGAAAGTAGTAGAGTACAGAATTTGTTAAGCCTCAGAAACCAATAATTGATTTTACTAAAATGAAGGCTGGATGCAAGAACTAGCTGCAGATACACTGTGTGAAGGCAGAGAGAGGCAAATAAATGTCTATTTATGTTATGTTTTATTCCTTCACTTTGAGCTCTATTCAAAAAAGTTAAATGATTTCTTCTAATTATGAGAAAGGAGTGATTGATTAATTTTAGTTCAAAACCACTTAAAACCTGGGGACAGGTCCAAGTGGGGAAAAGGTTTAGGTTGATCCTTACTAGTCAGTCAGTGCAATGGTTGACTCAGACCTCTGTCAGATGGTGAAGGGCAAACTAAAGAGAGAGAGGGGAAAAAACCCACAAAAGTTATGCAATCAGAAAAACAATGATACTACAAAAAAAGTGGAGGGTGTACCAACTAAAGTGTTCTTTCTGAAGGGAATTACGATCCACAGTCTGGAATCTGACAAAAGACAATTTAAGGCACTGTAGGACAAATAAGCCTTCAGTCGTTTTTCACACACAATCTACACTTAATGGGTATACACAGTACCCACACTTTAATCTTTTATTGCACCTATCCAGTCCAAACTGTAGCTTGATATACCTTCAGGTTTTCCTACCTGTATATTTATATTTCCTCCAGTAAATATTTTCACGGAGGGAGATAAGCATACACCAATAATTGTATTTATATATAAGTTAAATTGAAGCTGGAAACATTTTCCAATAGAACTATATCATGCCTGTGCTCAATGATTTCAGACTTTTTGTAATTTCAACTAAAATGAACAAAAAAGAAATCCTCATCTTCTCCTTTTCTTTTCTTTTCCGTACTCTGGAAAACAGCCACTGAGTTATTCAATGTGTGGTGTTGCATGTCACCTGATCTGATAAAAACAGACACAGATATAATACAATTCTGCCTTTCTCCGCAATTTTTCATATCAAGTTCTACTTCAATGGAGATCACTGCACCTATCTATTGGCAGAAAAGGTGACATTTTTGTTTGCTTTCTTGCCTTTTAGATAATAGATTTCACTTTTTAATGGTTTTACTGTCAAACATTCCCAAAATGAGGGTAGTTTTCCAAGGATACTGCTTGTATTCATGGACTATCAAAGGCTTCTTGTTAGAAATAGACAAGGCGATATATTAATTTGTTTGTTTGGTTTGCCTTTTCTAAACATTAGAAACTACAGACACTTTAGAACAATTGAGGAAAATGTCTAATTTTATTAGCACCTTCAGCTACGTAAAAAGCAGCTCATGTATTTAACGTCTGTTAACTTTACTGATTTACAAGATATTTAGTTAGATAACATGATTTGTCTGTAAAAAGGTTTGTGCATACATGATGCTCTAAACACAAATTTGCATGAGTAGGCTGTTGTGACAGATTTCAGATGAAGGAAGCAAGGCAGCAGTGACAGGAAGCTGAACATGATACGGTTTATTCTCCATACCTCCTTCCAGAGAAAATGTTAAAGTTATTTCATTGTTTCTTCTTAGTCATTATTTCAGTTCAGCTTTCAAAAACTCAATAAAAATAAATATGAACTCTTACTTGGACATTTTGAAGCCAACTAATACATATGTTAATTTGCCTGGCAATAACCTTAAACTAAAATCAAAGTGTATATGGATCTTCGATTATTACAGGTCATTACCCTTACAACAAAACCTTTTTCTCAGGGCAAACCTTTAAGGAAACATCTTATAACTGGCAGAAAAGACCTAGAGTGGTGTGCTGGTTTTGTCTGGGACAGAGTTAATTTTCTTCATAGTGGCTACACTAAGCTGAGTGGTGCAGTCGACAGGGCAGAGGGACAGGATGTCATCCAGAGGGACCTGGATGAGCTAGAGAGGTGGGCCCAAGCAAACCTCACGAAGTTCAACAAGGCCAAGTGCAAGGTCCTACACTTGGGTCAGGACAACTCTCGTTATCAATACAGGCTGGGGGATGACGTGATAGAGAACATCCCTGCGGAAAAGGACTTGGGGCTACTGGTGGATGAAAAGGTGGACATGAGCCAACAATGCGCACTTGCAGCCCAGAAGGCCAATTGCACCCTGGGCTGCATCACAAGAAGCGTGGCCAGCAGATCCAGAGAGGTGATTCTCCCCCTCTACTCTGCTCTCGTCAGACCCCACCTGGAGTACTGTGTCCAGCTCTGGAGCCCTCACCACAAGGACATGGACCTGTTGGAGCGGGACCAGAGGAGGGCCACAAAGATGATGAGAGGGCTGGAACACCTCTCCTGTGAGGACAAGCTGAGAAAGTTGGGGTTGTTTAGCCTGGAGAAGTGAAGGCTCCGGGGACACCTTATAGCGGCCTTCCAGTACCTGAAAGGGGTCTACAGGAAAGCTGTGGAGGGGCTGTTTGCAAGGGTATGTAGCAATAGGACAAGGGGCAATGGCTTTAAACTAAAGCAGGGTTTAGACTAGACATTAGGAAGAAGTTCTTGACAATGAGGGTGGTGAGACACTTGAACAGGTTGCCCAGAGAGGTGGTGGAGGCCCCATCCCTGGAGACATTCAAGGTCAGGCTTGATGAGGCCCTGAACAACCTGATCTAGTTAAAGATGTCCCTGCTTACTGCAGGGGGGTTGGACTAGATGACCTTTAAAGGTCCCTTCCAACCCAACACATTCTATGATTCTATGATTTTATGATTCTAGTATGTTTTGCTATGTTTTGCATTTGTACTGAAAACAGTGTTTATAATACAGGGATGTTTTAGCTATTACTGAGCACTTACACAGAGTCACAGCCTTTTCTGCTTCTCACGCCTCCCCACCGGTGAGCAGGTTGGGGTGCACAAGAAGTTGGGAGGGGACACGGCTGGGACAGCTGACCCCAACTGACCAAAGGGATATTCCATACCATATGACATTGTGCTCAGCAATAAAAACTGGGGAAGAAGGAGGAAAGTGGTACATTTGAAGTTACAGCGTTTGTCTTCCAAAGTAACCATTCCACATGATGGAGCCCTGCTTTTCTGGAGATGGCAGAACACCTGCCTGCTGATGGAAAGCAGTGAATGAATTCCTCATTTTACTCTGCTTGGACATGCAACTTTTGCTTTACCTGTTAAACTGTCTTTACCTTAACCCAGGAGTTTTCCCACTTTTACCCTTCTAATGCTCCCCCCCATTCCACTGCAGGGTGGGAGTGAGCGAGTGGCTGTGCAGGGCTCCCTGGAGTTAAACCAGAACATAATGTAATCACGAAGGTCATGTAAAAAATGTTTGAAAAATAAAGCATTAGATTTGCTCTTGAGAAACTCAGCCACCTGGGACCTGTTGCTGAGTCACTGAGCACTGCGTGTGTAATAGCAATCCAAGGGCTTTGGAACACAGATGGCAAATAGCAAAATATTTCCACCCTGGCTGTAGTGGAGTTATTGGTATTGGTTAAACAGTGGGAGAGTTAACTGTTTGTTGCTAATATTAGATATTATTAAAATTATGTAAATCAAGGTTTGGGATGTAAACCACAATGACTCACACAATTATGAAACTTTTTCATGGTATGAATACTTCTGATAAAGTTCTTATCTATAAAACCTTATGTATAATCTGTACCAGGTACGTAAATCAGAGAATTCTTTGAGTAAATAGCTTCACCAAGTTCTTTCTTACCATTGCAGTTGGGATACACATCAACTTTTTTCACTTGTATCCTTCAAATACAGAAATATGCTATTTGGCGAAGGAAAACCATAGAATCGTAGAATGATTCAGGTTGGAAGGGACCTTAAAGATCATCTAGTTCCAACCTACCTGCCATGGGCAGGGACACCTCCCACTAGACCAGGCTGCTCAAAGCCCCATCCCACCTGGCCTTGAACACTTCCAGGGATGGGGCATCCACAGCTTCCCTGGGCAACCTGTTCCAGTGCCTCGCCACCCTCACAGTAAAGAATTTCTTCCTAATATCCAATCTAAATCTACCCTCTTTTTGTCTGAACTGCAGTTTGAGTCTGAACTCCCCCTGAACAGCAGGGGGAGGCCAAATCCAGTAGTCCAACGGAGGCAAGGTTTCCACAGCTCCACGCCCACAGATCCAACTAGCAGCAAGGCTGAGCATGCCTTTACCAGCAGGTGCAAATACCTGTATACACCACATATACACATGTATACATTTCTGGCCACTCAATTCAGGACAAGCCAACACACAAAGCACTCACATGAATACAAACAGCACCAGTAGCCTCATCCTGCTCCTCTCTCTTGCTGAGGAGGATGGAGGTCTGTAGTGGGGAAAATATAAACGCATCCATACATATATATATATATATAAAAAAGTTGACCAGCACTTTTCCCCCTCTATTTCCCATGTTTCTTCCTCCACAAACAATATAGACCCCTCTCTGTTCCCACTTTTGGTTCCTCCCTGAACTGTCCCATAATCAGCCCTGTACAATCCCAAAATGCTCTTCCCCTGCATTCCATAATGTGACCCTGCCCCAGGCAGGAACCCCTTGGAGGTGCCCTGGAGAGTCACTGCTGGTGATTGGCCTGGCATAGATGTCCCCCTGCCCATGGGTCTGGGACGATCCTAGAACAGCCCAGGGAGCCTGGGACAAAAGCTCATTCCCCTGGCTGGGTTATAGGAGTGCCCCATCCTTCTGTTCCTGTTCTGTGCCTCTGTTCTCTCTCATGGGTGTGGAGATGGGCCTTTGTTGGGCTGGTGGCTCCTGTGATGCCTGAGAACAGATGGACAGAGTGTCATGTGGGTTCCTCCACCTGCCATTGTCTCACTGTGCTCCTCTGTAGGGTGCAGATGGGATTTTTATCACAGAACTTAAAACACATTAGTGGAATACTAGCTAGGATTACAAAGCATGTAGCCTTATGGCTAGAATTTGGTGGCCGGGTACTGGGTTGGTGCTGTTTAGAATAGAAACAAGCAGAACATATCTACTGAGATACTTGAAGGAAGTTTTATTCTGAATTTCAACAAGTAAATGATAACCTTAACAAGAACTGTCTTATCAAGTCAAATAAAAGTAAATTTAAAAGCTTTTCAATAAAGAAAAATATTTCTTCAATATTTCTTGCTTTTATTATGATTATATTTTGAGCGATGTGCCAATTGTAAGGTACACCTAATGTTGTAAAGAGTATGTTAACCTAGGAACACCTTCATGACTTCAGCCATAAGTACTCTCCTAAAAAATTTCATTTTGGGGTTCACTACATTTACCTTGCCTTCTGGGTAACCTCAAAAATCCATGCCTTGCAAATCAGCAGTTTGCATAAATAAACATAAAGCATTTCACAGTACTATATTTAAATTATCTTTTCCTCACTGCTGACTGAGCTTTCTTCACAGCCATCAAAACCAAGGCCACAGTCAAGCTGACTAGCAACTATTTTAACAGATTGATTATCAATTTGTCTTATTAGCCAGATTATCTCATCACTAAATCTGGGAAGCTAGGCACTACAACAAACTCTAAGTAAGCAAAATTCAGTCCTGATCTTATAAAATGTTCATTGATGACAGCTGAAAGGTTTACTTGGTCTTCATGGGCTGTGGATTTTAACTGAAAGACACATCAACATAAAATAGCCACCAGCAAGAATAATGCATCCATCCTGATCCCTACATAAATTGGCAGAACAGGTAACAAGAGTCTGCATTAACAGATTATTGTGAAAGTCCATTGTCTATGGAGCTTTCACTTGGCTTCTTGAAAGCTCCTTTCTCTCTTTTCTCTCTTGCTTTATCGCTATAAAGCAGTCTTTGCTGAATCTTAGGGCCAAGGATCTCATCACAGCAACCTCTGCAGTCATTATTATGGAAGTGTCTGGAAGGGCAGCTGCATGTGCAAGCACTGAACAGATTACTATGATTCAAGTAATTTTTAGTATTTAAATTGCTTCAGTCGCACAGTGTTTACTCATAGCAGGAGTCTCTCTTTAACTGTGTGCAAGGTGTTTTATTTGCACTATTGCTTCAACGGAAATATACCATCCATCTTTAAACAGAGACAATATGTGGAAAGACAATATACCCACTTCCACATTCTGAAAATCAGATTATTCATTTGTTCTAAAGTATATAAGGCTTTCCCAGAACTGCACATTAGGTGTACTTGGAACTCACTCCAGAAATAAGTAGTACCCTTAATCTAAATCACTCAACATGGTGCTAGTAACTGCAAGAGGTAGAGAAAAAGCACAAAATTGAGCAAAAAGAGATAAAATGCACAAAAATACTAATGGAAAGCAGATTGACTTGACAGCATCCACTTATGCTGTTCTCTTCACAACATTTCGTGAAGTATACAAAGTAATATATATCGGATACTATAGTGGGAAAAAATAAAACTGAGATTTCTATTCCTCAAATTGTCCTAGAACTTAATCTTTCACAGTTGCATTTCTCTGCATCTCAGTTTCCATATCTGTGACTTAGCTACTACTCAAATTCCATATCCCATTAGGCTGTTAGACAATGAAATAAAGTGATAAAGCTCTTCAGAAAAGCAAACTGCACATCAGAGAGACAGAAAACAAACAGCTAAGGGATAGGCGCTCTCCCAACTATTCCTAACTGAAAACAGTTTCTTAACATCAGAGATAAGGTGTTTACCTTAATCATTTTTGTTCACCTCCCCATTTGTCTTCCCCTTTGGACTTTTGCAAAGGTCAAAGAAAGGAAAACTCCTTCTTTCCTCCACAGACTGACATGAAAGGAGAGGAAGATACTGAGAAGAAGGGGAAGGGTTGAGGAGCTGCATGTTGGGCTAGGAGAAGCAGGGCAAGGAAGTTTTTTTTTCTCATCTGTCCCGTCCCGGCTGACATTTCTTTTGGCAGCTGGAGCCACATAGAGATGGCTATCATTGGCAGCAAGTAACACAGACCTGCTCTTCTCAGAGCTGAAGAAAAATGTTATGCGACAAAGAAGTTACACCACTCAAAGTTTCCCCAGAATTTTATTCTGCTATTTCAAGAAAAACTGCAGAGTTCCCTATGACCGCTTCTTATGTGAAGTAGTACCCCAATGAGCAATGAAACAGAAGACAATGACATGACCATTATTGTAAATTATATTTCATAGCCAAATCTGCAGAGAGGATACTGGAATTGTTTTCTTTAATTTTTTCTTTAATTTTTTTTTTACCTCTTCCAGGATTCATGAAGATTTGATTTCTTTACATTCAGAATATAATCCTCTCAAATACAAGATTGCAGAGCATGCTGTACTTCATAACCTGAACAAAGATACAGTGTCATTCACCCAGTTCTCCGTTTTATCTGAGGGTATAATACAGAGGAATTAGCTCTGCTTTAGCATTACTGTTGAAACAAGTGAGAGATTTCAAAAATGCAACATTAAAAAAAAAATAAAAATGTCTCCAGTGTACATGCAAACTTGCAGTTATACTCCTTACACAAACGCATTAAACGGAAACAACTGCTGTAGACAAAGTCTTTCCAAGACTATGTCCTACAGAAAGCTATCTACTTTGCTTAGCTTAGTGACAACTATTCAGTAAGGCTAACATAACTCTGCGTTTTCTCTTGTGTCGTGGTTTCAGCTGGGATAGAGTTGACTTTCTTACTAGCAGCTGGTATAGTGCTATGTTTTGGATTTGGGATGAAAATAATGTTGGTAAAACACTGATGTTTTTAGTTGTTTCTGAGCAGTCAAGGTCTTTTCTGCTCCTCATACTGCCCTGCCAGCGAGTAGGCTGAGAGTGCACAAGAAGCTGGGAGGAGACACAGCTGGGACAGCTGACCCCAACTGACCAAAGGAATATTCCATGCTATGTGACATCATGCTCAGCACAGAAAGCTGGGGGAAGAAAAAGGAAGAGGGGGACATTTGGAGTTACATTATTTGTCTTCCAAAGTAACCTTTATGTGTGACAGAACACTGTTTTCCTGGCGAGGGCTGAACACCTGCCTGCTGATGGGAAGCAGTGAATGAACTCCTTGTTTTGCTCTTTTAATGTGCATGGCTTTTGCTTTACCTATTAAACTGTCTTTATCTCAACCCACAAGTTTTCTCACTTTTAGTCTTCTGATTCTCTTCCCCATCCTAACAGGGGGAGTGGCTGTGTGGCCCTACTTATTGACTGGAGTTAAACCGCGACATCTTGCCATACAGCATTTGCTTCTTCATTTCTATTCCTACGAGCTGAGCTTTAAAGAAGATACCACAGATCACTGTACCTACTTCAGGGGGGAGGCTACACCATAATGAATAAAAATTTGTATTTTTTGCAGCTGCAGGTGTAGTGTTCCTGTTGTGACTCCATAAGGTTCTGAAAAGGAAATGAGATACATTCAGAAACTGACAGGAACAAAGAAACAAAATCTGGAATGGGTTGTGACAAGTCCTTTGGGTTCTAATAAGTGAAATACGGAAGGAGTTTTCCATGTTATAAATTATTGTAATAGAGATAATGTCAGCTCGAGTTTTGTGGCTATGTGCTTGTTCTTTCTCCTTAGAGCAAGATCCCACCAAAATATATGAAAATAGTTCTGAAATAATAGTATTTAAATACTGGTTTTAGTAAAAATATGCAGAGGGATCCTTAACTTTTTAAAAAGATAAAAATCAAAATGTCTAGTTCAAGCAACAGAAATAAAACGATTTACAGAAGACAATTTTTTTCCTCACCAGTTGTTATGTGAAGCTGTGTGCAATTGTCTTTCTAGATTCCTGACTAGTCTGATAGCCTTCTATGAAGGCGTGACTGGATGGATAGATGAGGGGAGAGCGGCAGATGTGGTCTACCTTGACTTCAGCAAGGCGTTCGACACGGTTTCCCACAACATCCTCATAGGGAAGCTTACGAAGAGTGGGTTAGATGAATGGACAGTAAGGTGGATAGAAAACTGGTTGAAAGACAGAGCTCAGAGGGTCGTGGTTAGGGGCACAGAGTCTAGTTGGAGATCAGTGACGAGTGGTGTTGCCCAGGGGTCAGTACTTGGCCCAGTCCTCTTCAATATATTCATCAACGACTTGGATGAGGGGATAGAGAGCACCCTCAGCAAGTTTGCTGATGACACAAAGCTGGGGGGGGTGGCTGACACACCAGAAGGCTGTGCCGCCATACAGAGAGACCTGGACAGGCTGGAGAGTTGGGTGGAGAGAAACCTTATGAAATTCAATAAGGGCAAGTGTAGGGTGCTGCACCTGGGGAGGAATAACCCCCTGCACCAGTACAGGTTGGGGGCTGACCTGCTGGAGAGCAGCTCTGTGGAAAGAGACCTGGGAGTCCTGGTGGACAACAGGATGACCATGAGCCAGCAATGTGCCCTTGTGGCCAAGAAGGCCAATGGCATCCTGGGGTGCATCAAGAAGAGTGTGGCCAGCAGGTCGAGGGAGGTCATCCTCCCCCTCTACTCTGCCTTGGTGAGGCCACACCTGGAGTACTGTGTCCAGTTCTGGGCTCCCCAGCTCAAGAAGGACAGGGAACTGCTGGAGAGGGTGCAGCATAGGGCTACCAAGATGATTAGGGGACTGGAACACCTCTCTTACAAAGAAAGGCTGAGGGAATTGGGTCTGTTTAATCTGGAAAAAAGACGGCTGAGGGGTGACCTTATTAATGCTTATAAATACTTAAAGGGTGGGTGTCAGGAGGATGGGGCCAGGCTCTTTTCAGTGGTGCCCAACAATAGGACAAGAGGTAATGGGTACAAACTTGAGTGTAGGAAGTTCCACCTAAACATGAGGAGGAACTTCTTTACTGTGAGGGTGGCAGAGCACTGGAACAGGCTGCCCAGAAAGGTGGTTGATTCTCCATCTCTGGAGACATTCAAAACCCACCTGGATGCGTTCCTGTGCAACCTGCTCTAAGGTGACCCTGCTCTGGCAGGGGGGTTGGACTAGGTGATCTCCAGAGGTCTCTTCCAACCCTATGATTCTATGATTCTATGATTCTATGATTCCACTCTTTCCACATGAGCTGCAAGCTCCCATAACCTGGGTACATTTCTCTTCACTCCCATCTCTCTATACCCTGTGGTGTCTGGGTCTTTCTCTTCCCCAAGTAGGCTCAGATAACATCCCACAAAATCACAATTCCTACATTCCTTCCAACACTGGAAACACATCTGTGTGCTTTGAAATGGAAAAGGGTGTCCCTTGTAAGAGCTCACATTATTCACCACTGTAATAGATTAATAATCTTCAAGTCAAGAACTACAGCTGCATGGATTTTTCAGAAGAATGCCAAATCACCCAGTAAGTCTTGTTGTTGTTAACTCAAACTGGATCTATATTAGTAACATTCATATTTGATCACTATACACCCAAAACACTTTACCTCTCCCAGTAAAAAAGAAAACATCTTTATTTGTAAAATAAGTACCTGATTATAAAAATTTGTGATGAGTTGGTCCTGGCTGGATGCCAGGTGCCCATCAAGCTGCTCTATCATTCCCCTCCTCAGCTGAAAAGAGGAAAGAAAATATAACAAAAGGCTTCTGGGTTGACATAAGGACAGGGAGAGATCGCTTGCCAATTACCATCAGAGGCAAAACAGACTCAACTCAGGGAAATTAATTTAATTTATTGCCAATCAAATCAGAGTAGCATAATGAGAAATAAAACCAAACCTTTCCCCACCTCTTCCTTCTTAACAGGTTCAACTTCACCCCCAGTTTCTCTACGTCCTCCCCTCGAGCAGCACAGGGGACAGGGAACAGGGGTTACGGTCAGTTCATCACACGTTGTCTCTGCTGCTGTTTCCTCCTCAGAGGGAGGACTCCTCACACGCTTCTCCTGCTCCAGCATGGGGTACCTCCCATAGGAGACAGTCCTCCATGAACTTCTCCAATGTGAGTACTTCCCACAGGCTACAGTTCTTCATGAACTGCCCCAGTGTGGGTCCTTCGACGGGGTGCAGTCTTTCAGGAGCAGACTGCTACAGCAGTCAGAAGTCCTGCCAGCAACGCTGCTCCAGCATGGGGTCCTCCTTGTACAGGCTGCAGCTCCTGCCAGGTCCGTGTTCCAGGGTGGGCTGAGCCTCCTTTGGGTATTCACTTGCCCTGGTGTAAGGTCCTCCACAGAAAGAATCTGTCAAAATTTTATCCATCAAAAATCTTTGATGTAATTCCAACATAGATCACAGAAGATTTTTTTTCACTAATATCAGGAGAATAAAGTGAGTGCCAATTAGAAATTATAAAGTAGCATTCTTCTAATCATTGCTTTGGTTTTTATAAGGCTAAGATACATTGTGAAAAAGTCATGTTATGTGAATATCTACTGTTAAGGTTACCGGTAGTTTGAAGAGCTTTGAGTCTGTTCAGTCCTGACAATATGGATACAAATTTCCAACAAAAATACACATAAGAATATGGCCAAATGACAGATTTTATCTCTCAAATTGCAAGTTTGGAACTGAAAAGCTGTAATGAATCAATCATTACATGAATTAAAAAATACTCATGAAGGTTCATTGACTTACCATGGAATTCATGTTTAGCATTTTCCCCAGTCACTCACTTTTTTTATAAGTAGTTGAGGTTAAGTAAAAAAAGTAGACATGATTTTCAACAATAAGATTCCATTGTTTATGGGTTATAAGAATGACAGATTTTCTGTTCTCCACTTTTCTCCCTCTTATAAAAGTCCAGTCCTGACGAAAGGAAGTCAGGGCAGTGCTGTTTTACAGAGACAAGACTTTCCTCAAGCTGTAGTAGCATGTGATTTCAGTCACTGAAATGAGCTGCTTTGGTCTCTAATTTATCAGTCAAAATGCTTGCCTTCTTTCCTACATAAATTCCTCCATCCTGGATTTTGTTGCTTTTTTTTTTTTCTTTTTTTCCCCTCTCCTTCCTGAAGGGTGTGTTGTTGATGTTAAATATAGTACAATCAATGACAAACAGAGAGAAAATACAAAACCCAAATTAGACGTGAAGGTTCTAGCTTTTGTCATTGCTGATCTATGCATACACAAAGTTTTTAAAGAGTGTGAGTGAGTGCAGGGTTCTTTTCTCCTAGTTCCAATAACTTCCTATGTTATAAAAATATCTGAAGTGTCTTGTATATCCAGAAAGAGAGAGAACAAAACAGAAAGAAACATTGCTTTTGGAATCAAATGTGTACCAGGAAGTTTCAGACAGAAGAATAAGTTACACTTCCTTAGAAAAGTTGCAACAAATTTTACCCAAGACAAAAATGAAAAAATAAAATACAATAAAAAATACTCCATCAACTGAAAGATTTTTATTTTCCACAGAAGTTGGATCTTCAGCTTTTCCTTCACTGAAAATTTGGACTGCAGAAATGTAACCAGAAATCTATACAACCTAAAAATATCTAGAAGTTTACCAACACTAAAAAAGTAAAAAACATGCTAGCATTAGGAAAAAGGTTGTAAAAATGAAGCCAAACATAGTACCTTAAAGAAAGGCCAAACAGGTCTTGTGTAGAGACTTATAGTACTGTATCACAGATAGTTCATCATGGTGAGGAGACAAAGAGAACTGAAGAAAGTAATTCTCTTCCCTCTATCTTATTCTGATTCTTTCAGTGCATCAGGTAAATGTTTTTCTTTTTTTGTAATGCAATTTTCATTTATGTATACGTAAATTAACATTTGGTGCTACCAACTACGAAGCTCTAAATTCCATTTATAGGTTTAAAAACTTCACTGGAGTTATGGAAGCAAATAATCTGTTTTAAATCTATTTTATCCAATTTGATCAAGGTATTACCATAAAAGGATGAAATGGAATATTATTGCAGATCCAGCTTGCAAATCTTATTAAAGCAGCGCATATCTGTGTCTACTTCTGGTTCTAAACAAAATAGCTGAGTGATACAGATACATAGCCAAGAATTTGAGTGGGATTTATTTTCCTAAAGAGAGACTTTTGAAAAATCTCACTCAACACACTGATGCCTACCCTCATGAGTAGTGATGGTGAACAAGTAAAAAGGAGTACTCACTTAAACTCTGGCCTCCTAAAACCCCTTCAAAATTTGGCCATTAACATTTGCTTTCAACAATTTTGCACCCCCAATTAAAATAAATGTTCCATTTGCTTCAATGGGAAATTGATCTTAGCAAACACAGAAAGATAATGATCAACATTCCTAGGTAGAAGACACGTATAGCAGTGTTTTTCCAGCCAATATGTTCAAAGTATGTAATTCATTTTGTTCTCTGCTCTCATTTGACTGTTAAATGCTAGTCAATAATTTATGAAGCAGTAGGTTTTATACTCTGAGACCCAGTAGGATTGTGATCTCCAGCTGTGGAACATCAGAAGGCAGCAAATAACCACAAAAAATAAAAAGAAAAAAATAATGCCATAATCCTTTCCTTAAATTTTTTGAAGTTAGGATTATAATGGAAAAAGCCCTAAGAAATAATCCACATAAAACCAATCCTTTTTTATAGTATTTCATAGATTATTGGATTTGATTAATAATTATATGAGTGTTATTTTAAAGGAATCTCTAGAATGCATTTTAAATCAGTCGTACCTGATAACTTAGAGAAGTATGGACTATAAAGTAAAATTCTCTGTTACTTCTATTTGATTTGTATAGTACTCAGTTTTTTCTGTTACATGATGGTTATTTGTAATGCTGCCATATGTCCTCAAAGATTGAGCCTTTTTCTATAGACATCAATTTCTTATATTGATTTAAAATATACTCAATACTGCTATACTATCCCAGAGTAGTATTAGTACTTTTCACTGACTTTGACTACTAGTTTCAACAAAATAGAATACTGTAAACAACCTTTCTATATACTTAATCATTCTGGTTTTGGTTCATGAAATGTAGTTAGCAGATTTTATATATGCAATTCAGTAGGTAGGAAACTGAAGTGTCTTGATGTTTTTTTTGTTTCTTTTCTATTTTTTTTTTAATTCTTATTATCATCTAGAAACTAGAAAAACCTGCTATTTGTCTTCATAATCCATTTCCACCAGAAAAGCCTGAAGAATAGGTGGAGATAATTTTAGGTTTGTCATATCAGTCTTTAAAACACTCATAAAAAATGAGAAACACACAACAAAAAAATGCAATTTTTCTTAAATGTAATCACTTGTTCAGTTCTTCTGGTACAGTCCAGTGTGTGATATCTGACACACTAGAAGTACATCTGGATTAAAGAGTTTATTATCCATTCCCATGTATAATTAATAATGTGCTTTTATTGCTACAGCTTTATGTTGCTCAGCACAGTATCTCATAAAGATATAATTGTTTAGTAATCAGAGTTAATGAGTATAAAAATTCAATATTTTCTTGTCACTGTGTACTATGGTTTTCCTTTCATTGCCAATATTTCTCAGCTAATGATCGTCTCCAAACATTCTGGAGGAAAACATCTTTAGGCAGTTTTGAAGCATGTGAGCATACAGATAAAGTGGATTTTGCACATGTAGAAGAAGAAACCTTGTGGAAATAATGTTTACTTGTAAGCAGGTGTAACTAGTGGTTTAAACTGGAGGATATACCCAAAAAAAGCTGAGGCACAGTTACACACAGGTTTTACTATTCCATCTTGGCCTAAGACCCATTCCTTTTCTGGTGAACATCGTACATACGACACTACCAGAATGTTAAAAATGTTTCACTGCTGATCTACAATTTGTTGTGCCTATCACATGAGTTAAAGTAAGTAAGGCAAAAGCATTATATGGATAAAATAGCTAGGACAATTATAACTCAAAAGCCACAAACCTGTTCAAAACCAGAAAGTAGCACTCTGATAGTAGTAAACATAATGGAGGAATGAGAGGAATGGCTATTATTACTTTTGTCCACTGTGGCCTAAAGAAGCAAAAGGTTCACTACAGAAATGTTTTGATGAACAGGAACTGTGGGCACGATGGATTATTATCTGAATTTTAATATACAAATATTCTTTTCCTCAAGCAACGAATTAATGAGACCTGCATAATAGTAGGGAAGATACCTCCTTTCCAGAACTTGCAAACAAATACATTTTAAAGAAGAAAGTTCAGAAAACTGAAGTTTACTTTGTGTTTAGAAGTACTTGAAAGGCTGTGACTGGGAGAAAAGAAAAAAAAACAGAGAGAATGATCTCTAATGTACCAAACTAGGGCAGAAATACCAAAAAAGAAATTCAGCAGTAATTAAGAAAGTACACTGTTGAAGGAGTACCTGTGAAAAAGGACAGATTAAAGCTACCCATTTCATATCCTATTTTGGTCAGTAAGAAGGAGAAAGACTTTAAATTATCAATATAAGAAACAATTTTATTTTTTTTAAAATCCAACTACAGTAACTGTTATTTTCATAAATGTACTGCGTTTGGAAATCTTTCCAAACTACCTTTCTTACTCTTTTTAAATAAATAGTATGAAACTTGATGCATTTCTTTTTCTTTTTTTCCTATTAATGTTAACAATATCTTGAAAGCAATACTGCCACTTGTCAAAGTTACTTGATTTTAGCTTAAATTAATAGCTTTTAACTTTATTAATAGTTTTTCCATGAGAAATAGAGAAGTTCTGTTGCCATTTCAGTGAGTAAGAATTGCAAAACAATGGAGATTATATGGGTTCTCATTCACTGTAAACAAAATCTATGATTTGGTGGGAAATAATTCCCTGTTTTATTGTGGGGCATAACGCTAAATCACCTTTACTTTGGTGTCCAGTCTCCTGAAACTGTTGAAGATGAAATAATTGAACTTACCTGAGAAGACATGCAAGGTCATCAAAAAGAGTAACATGGAAAAATCAACACATCATGCTTTCTCTAGGCTATTGTTGTGCTAATTTTGTCCTAAAAGGTCTTAAACTGATCCGAGTTATAAACAAAGGACTGTACCAGGACTTCATCTTAAACTTTATTTAGATAGCCACATAATTCTATAGAGATAATTCCTTCTTTTGTCAAGAAAAAACACTTTAAGAAGCTGAATAAGTAATCTACAGATAATTACTACAAAACTTGTCATGGCGAGTTGTTAGAACAGCACTTTCACAGCCACCACAAACAGACATCATTCTGTTCATAATTATATTTATCCAGCCTGAAGATTTCCATGGTCAAACTATGGAAGTAGGCTTGTGTGGTCACATTGTCCAAGTATTTCACAACATTTAAAGTGTTTCTCCCATGAACATTCCTGCAGTTTAAAGAACTGTAGCAGGTGAAAGGCTAATGTGCTCCTCTTTCTTCTGAACTTCTTCAGCTTTCTAAAATTTGTGAGCTGTATCTAGCTTTTTTTTGTGGAAGCAGACAAGTGTTAAATGGCAACATTTATGCCTCTGCATTCTATACTGAGCCTTGGAGTAGGAGTGTTTTGCCCAAGGTTCTCTGGAGTCAAAGATTATCCAGCTCTACAGTTCAATAAAACAAAAATTTTGTCCTTTCAGAATATGACATATTAAAAATCTTATTACTCAATATAGGAGTAAGAATTAAAAAAAAATAAAATATTTTTCTACTGATGGCTGTTTTGTGTTAAGAAGTTGGGATATGGTAAGAAGATTTTAAACTTTCTCAGAGAAGCATTCTGAACTATTTTCTTTTAGAAAGTAATTTTATTTTGCAAAGGAATGAAGATTTCACTCACATACTGTTTCAGGTGACTATCTTCTTGAATTAGTACAAGACCAAGTGCCGGGTCCCGCACTTCGGTCACAACAACCCCATGTAGTGTTGCAAGCCTGGGGAAAAGTGGCTGGAAAGCTGTCCAGCAGAAAAGGACCTGGGGGTGTTGATTGTCATCTGGCTGAATGTGAGCCAGCAGTGTTCCCAGGTGGCCAAGAAGGCCCATAGTGTCCTGGCTTGTATCAGAAATACTGTGGTGAGTAGGACTAGGAAAGTGATTGTCCCTTTGTACTCAGCACTGGTGAGGCTACAACTAGAATACTGTGTTCAGTTTTGGACCCCTCACTTCAGGAAGGACATTGAAGTTCTGAAGTGTGTTCAGAGGAGGGCAATAAAGCTGGTGAGGGGTCTGGAGAAAAAGTCTTACGAGGGGCGGCTTAGGGAACTGGGGTGGTTTAACCTGGAGAAAAGAAGGCTGAGGGGAGACCCTTATCGCTCTCTACAACTACTTGAAAGGAGTCTGTAGAGAGGCGGGAGTTGGTCTCTTCTCCAAGGTAGCAGGCGATAGGACAAGAAGAAATGGCCTCAAGTTGCTCCAGGGGAGGTTTGGATTGGATATAAGGAAAAATTTCTTCACTGAAAGGGTTGTCAAACATTGGAACAGGCTGCCCAGAGAAGTGGTTGAGTCACCATCCCTGGAGGTATTTAAAAGATGTGGAGATGGAGTGCTGAGGGACATGGTTTAATGGTAACTTGGCAGTGCTAGGTTAACAGCTGGACTTGATGATCTTAAACGTCTCTTCCAAACAAAATGATTCTATGATTCTATGAAGTATCTCACATCAGAAGAGCAATCACAATAGTCACTCTAGAACTGCTTGGTGAAGTAACTATCCAAATTACACAAAAATTGAATTATTCCCACTGTTTTGTTGGAGCACAACAGAATGAATAATCATGAAGAATTCTAAGCAGGTATGGCTGCTGTTTCATGCTTGTCATGATTCCTCTGATTGCATAAGTATTCTTATGAGGAAAAAAGCCAAGCAGCACATAGCTACATAAAATTAGTCATTTCAGGATTAACATGTAAATGTTGAATTATGAATTTGCCTGCTTATTCTTCCCACATCTGGTCTAATGACCAATGACTGATGTCTATTTAATATTGTTTGAACAGACAACGTAGAAACTTTGTGACAGATGCTGAGCATGTGTAATTAAGGATAACACCACACTTGCTGAGACAAAACCTGAATCCGATCAACCTAATCTAAGATTTCATAGTTTTGGTTGTTGGTGTCATCTTGGTTATTCAGGAACTAGCCTGTACAGATTCAAAACTCACACTGGCTGTTCTCAAATCATTTTTGAACCCTTTATCAATCTCATCGTTTAAATCCAATCCAAACCATTTTGAATAGGATGGCAGTAAGATAAGCACAAGACAGTTCAACAAACCATGGTTAATTTTAAGAGGAAATTTTGAAAGTTATTTCAAGTAAGTTTGAAATTTAAAAATGTTCTATTCTTCTCCTATTAATTTTAATCTAAATGCAGTGGTTAAACACTAATGCCATACATCCCATCCTGACTTCTGTTCTTTTTGTTGCAGAGGGCTGCTCTCATCATATATTTCTCATAGAAAAATCACACTTAATGACATCTCTGGTCAAAGTGGCGTAGTTAAGTAGTTGATTATTTTTTTGTTAAGATGTGAAATAACTCTTTTATGTGCAGAAAGTGCAGTGTGAATAATAAAAGTCCAGCAAATGAATTTAAAGGGAATATGAAAGCAGAAGTATTGTTTAGTTTATGAGTTATGAGCATTTTAAACTGGTCATTTTCAAAGGGGGGAAACAGACTCTCTGAAACTGTCCATACAAACAAAATCACTAAATCTTTTTTTGTACAACAGATTTGGACTACAGATTAAATTATTAACAACCGTTTGACTTTTATTTTGGGAATCTTCTGGGAATGGAAGCAGGCATGAAAACTACTGCATCACCTGTGTCTCAGCTAGGGCGTAGATGAAACCAGATGGACAAGGACCTTCCCTGGACATGGGTAACCTCCCCCTTAGCAAGGCATAAAATCTTTACCCCAGAGATATGTGAGCTGAAGAGTCTATTTTGAGTCCCTGTACACAACCTGATTCTTCATCAGTTTTAGAAGACGGCTTTCCCCCCATTCCCCAGCCTCATTGGAGTGTGTCTTTCTCAGCTTCAGTGAGACATCTTAGGGCTTGGCAAAGACCTCCTGTTTAAAAAGTTAAAAGACTTTTTCCTTATAAAAGACAATAACATTTTCAGTCACCATAGCTGCAGTTTAAAGGATTTATTTGTTTACATATTTATTTTTGAGCTACTGGAACAGAAAGTATGGTTTGCAGTAGATAGAGTTCCCTTGATGGCCTTCTACCGTGTGATACACTCTGGTCACTCTGGCTTTGGATTTGGCACTGCTGGTTCCTTAGTGCTGCTACTGAGGCTATGTGCCAGCCCATCCTTATACTATGCATCAGCAATAAATAAACCTTCCATGCAAAGTTGCCAGCTCACGGACCACACACATGGTTGTAGACACAACCACATGCAAAGAGGAGACTGTAATGAAAGCAAAGAGTTCAGCCTGTCACAGCTCCACAAACAGCGTGGAGTAAGCCCCTTTCAATATTTAGCTCTCACATGCTGAATTAGAGATGCTCGCACCGGATGAGGCAAGAGGCAGAGTTTAGAAACTCAAACCTCATGCCTGCAACCTTACACAAACGCTCCCCTTGGAGATGCAATACAGCCAGATCTTTTAATTGGGATAAACACATCGAACCAGGGAGTAACACTAGTAATTAAATATGGGTTTAAGCGATAGAATTTTAATACAGGCTTTGAATATCCTAAATGCCAGGGTTGTTTTAATTGGAAGCCTCAGTTCAGACACACTTGGGCTTTTATAAGATTCCTCAAGCATGGGCAATGCTAAATCTGCTGGCCTCAAAGGTAAAGTATAAATCAACTTTCCTTTATCATGTTTTTGCACATATATATATGCCAAAACAGAGTTAAAAAAAAAAACAAAACACCTTCCCTTCTTCTAATAATAGTTATCAAAAGTGAGCACCATGCCTGAACTCAAATGCATTATAAGTAGGCTTATATTGCTTTTATTATAAAATAAGTAGTAAACTGAGTGAACAAAATCTTCAATAGCTGTGTGCTGCCTCACAATATAAAATACAAAATAGATATACAGTGTAAGTATATTACATTTTGGTCAACACAGGAGCTTTTGTTGTCTGCACTCAATCAAGCAAAAGACTGATAGTGGTAGGAGCAATGGGACTAGAAACCAAATCCCATGAGAACAGAAAAGGAAAAAATGCCTCCAAGGCCAGAAAGATCAATGTTCATTACAGGCAGCAACACTGTATCATCCTTTCTCACAAAACTGATCTAGACCCACAACAAAAATAGACACATTTCTTGGCTCAGTCATGTCTTATCCTGTGTTAGACAACCACACAAATCTGAATTAAAATTTTCCATTCCTTTTTAGTGAATGTTCTTTTAATTTCCATCTAATATTGCTTTCCTACATCATATCTTCTTGTCTAAAATGTTCTTCAGCCAAATTTTTTCTTTGGTGTCCATCCTGACAGGTCTTACCTGTAGTCATAGCCAGGGACAGCTTGATATCAGACAAATTTAATTTACATTTTAGAAACCAAAAAACTACGCTTGAAAGCCAAAAAGGCTTTGATATGCCATTATTGGCACCATTTGAGCATCTGTTGGATTACCATGCCTATCAATGTCTTTACACAGAGAAAAAAAAATAAATAAATGCTTTCTATTCCACTGTATTTGTCGCCTCTTTCAATTGCACACAAAACTTTACATACCTCACTATATCTTATGGAGATGCGAATCTCAGATTAAAAGATTTATCTGATAAGTGGGGTGACTCAAGGGCTTTCCTAAACTCAATATTGCTTTGTTATGGCTTTCACTTTTTGGTATCCCTCCAGACAACATTTCACAAGCAAGCTCAGAGATCTCCCACTTTTGAGGCACTCTCACCTTCAGCTACTCTTGTCATCCAGAGATGTCAGGGCAGAGGGAACCTGCAAGTTTTAAAACTGCCCTGTGACTGGAGCATCTGGAAAGGGAACTGCTTTCTGCTTTGCCTTGGGAATTAATTGTAATTGGAAAAATGCAAGACAATTTAATTTGGAAGATGTGGATTGTTACAGTGCAGCACAGTCTAGGGAAATGGAAAAGGTTGGTGTGTACTGCCAGCTTACTTAAATTCACATTTTTGTGTGGGGTTTAGTACAATGTTATGCTACACTAAGTTCTAAGCAACTCCTAATAGTACTTCAATTAGTATATCATAGCTAACACTTTCCCTAACATTCTAATATAACTAATTTTAAGACAGAGCTCAATAAATTAATTCTGGCTTTTCAGCTGTTCAATCCCACACTTTTTCTGGTCCACCTATAAAAGCAAAACTGCATGAACTTTATTGGTAAAGCTGAAAAAGTAAAAAAAAGTAAAAAAGTTGCAGCAAAACAGCTCCTTCAGAAGAAATACTGTGAATGATGCCTTTATTCTGACATGATAATGCATAAACTGCATATTGTGTTAGCATAACGACAGTGATAAAAACTATAGCCCCAAATCAACAGATGAACAAAGTACAAAAATCTTCCGATCATGAGAAAACATCTGCACAGCTCTGAAAAGATTAGCACAGGTTTCTTCACATGATTTCAGTTCCTGCAGTGCACAATCCCAAGCATTCATGTACTAAGATAAGTGCGTTGGAAGGAATTTGGAATAATCTGCACATGATGTGGACAATTGCTAGTAGGTTCTGTTTTGACAGTGGCTGATGTTATGATCTTGGAAACCTGTCAAAGCAGCCTCCAAAATTTTATCTCTGATAATATGAAATCTCTGATCCGACAATACGATAATATCTATAATATAAGATCTTACCAAATATATGCAATAAAAAAGTAATAAAACGCCCCCTGAAAATGAGCGTTATGGTTCTTTCCTCAAAGCTAAGATAGTTCACCCTTAGTTCAAGTGTACCTTGGCCTTAGGGAATTCAGAGACTCAGAATTTTTTCTCAGTGTTTGCTTATTCCGAACTCAGAACAAGCATAAACCACCTAAGATTCGTCTTCAAACTCTTGCACCAATGTACTCAGGGGCACATTGTTGTATTTCTGACTTGGGACAGCATTTATTAAAAAGGTAGACTTCCTTTCCAAACCAAATTCCACTTTTCCAGATTTCTAAAAGGTGAATCATATAACTGTCTGTGGACTAAATTATCTTCCTTTGGATTGAAAATTATATATATTCTGCTTACATTATGGTGTTTATTAAAAAGTAGGAAACACCTATATTCTTTATGGATGATGCAGACATAAGAAAAGTGCTAAATTTGCCACAAAGATGGCAAAATATGTTAACACTGTTAAAAGCTTGTGTCTAACTCAGAAAACAATTAAAAGGATGAAAACTATTGAAAACAAATGAAAAAAAAAAAGTAGTACTGTATAAGAAAAGTGCTTTCTTCATGTCTTGTCACAAACTTTTCCAGATTTGTACACATAAGACATTTTTGTTAAGAACCTCACTTTCATTCTATTGACCAGCAGGTCAAGCTTTCTCTGGCTACTGAAATTATTTCGTTTAAAAAAACCACCCACACCTCTTAGTGCAAAGGGAAGATCACTTTTGTTTTTAAAAATGGAGACTCCTAGCAGGCATTTGGGTTTATTTGGGATGGTACTGTACAGAAAAAGAAGATTACACTGCTTCTAACCAGTAAATTTCCATTTCTGTACATCTAGATGGACATGTCAAGCCAAAGGGTGGAAAACAACAGAAATCACATGTGTGATTAAAGTCCTTCATGGCCAACAGTCATGGTAGCCGCAGCTGGTTAATATCCTGACTAATGACAAAGAACACCATGTTTTTAATTGGTATATTTATACAGGCACCGCTGACATCTGAGACAGTACTGGCCTTCTATTTTCTACAAGAACATATGATTTTTCACCAAAAGTTTTTGCAATATCCTCGAGAAAACAAACACTTCGTGACAAGCAGATCTGTATATATAAGCTGGTAATATGATGTACTAGAATTTATAACATTCAGTTTATCAAAGCTATCTCTATGGGAGAAGAACCCATCAGGAAAGAAGAAGGAAAAAATGGAAAAAGGAAAAAGGGGGAAAAAGGAGGAAAAAGGGGGAAAAGGGGGGAAAAGAAAAAGGGGGAAAAAGGGGGAAAAAGGGGGAAAAAGGGGGAAAAAGGGAAAAAAAGGGAAAAAAAGGAAGAGAGTCTTCTAAGCAACTTACTGCAGTAATGTATGGTGCCACTATTCACATTTTCCACTTGTGCCTGCACTAGAAGAAGAGCTCCTCCCTAGTTCACAGAATGTCTGAGATTGGAAGTGACCTTTAGAAGTCATCTTGTCCAACTCCGCTGCTCAAGCAGGACTATGTTCAGATGACTTTTGGATATCGCCAAGGAAGGACACTCCACAAGCTATTTGGGCAACCCATTCCAGTGGGGTGAGACTCTGAGAACAGATTAAACTTCATTTTATCCTCAAATATTTCTTGTACATATTCCTTAATTTGAAGAAATAGTTCAGAAAGATCAATAGATAATTTTTACTTTATAAACAAATTCTGAAAAGAAAATCAAACAAAACAGAAATATTTTATGCAAGAAAAATTGCATTGATACAGATCTCCATTAAAATATTGTAGTCCCATCCATATTAAGTGATACACTGATTATAAATCTTCAGTTGTTTTGGGAATTTTTTTCTGATACAGCAAACAAAATAATAAGCAAAGTATTTCTTCCCCTTATTTTAAATACCTCTATCTTTTTGATCCTTTCCTTTACCACTTGTGATTAGAGATTAAAAGGAAAAACTTGCAGAGTACCTGTGCAGCACACATCCAGGAGGGACCAAACTGAGAGCTGCTGCTGATCTATGGTGTAAACTGGATTTGCAGTTTGAGCAGAAAACACAACAGTACAAGTTGGAAAGAAAGTAGATCCACATATTGAAAATTTTCTAATTTAGAAAGGCATAATAGGAGAGAGCTCTAAAACCATTCAGAAAGGTATTAATGGGTTGCCTAAGGCTTATTGAGGCAGGGTCATATCTATGTATATTCTATCCCACTCTCTTATATCTTCTCAGAGGAAATCATTAACTACTGGCAAAATGAAAAGAGTTAACACAGGTTTATATATGCATAGAATTTCTATTACAGGGAGCAGCATATAATATGAGCATATATCATGTAAGTTTTAATTATGTTAAGATACCTTTTGTTACTTCGTGGTGAAAATTTCAGTTTAAAGAAAAATAATATAAAATTATGTCTCCAGAAGAAGGACATGCAAAAAGAGACAAAACACTTAAGTTTTATACATTTGGGTGGTTACACTGAAGACACCGTATGACTTGGATATTTTCTTCAAAACTAATTTTTGCACTGATGTGATAGTTCTATGGAAATTTATTATTGTTTATGAACCAGTAAGTAAAGGCTCAGTGAAAATTTTGTGTGGGAACTCAACTTCGGACAAGAATGATTAACAGAAGACAAGGAAGAGATTTTTGATTGTCCTTCCTCCTCCAAAATTCACATAACATTGCTTTAAGTGACAGCACAGCTTGCTATGTATTCTCAGAGTATGAATACAATAACCTCTTCATGGATTCATTTAGAACACTTTATCTGTGAGATTTAATGAGGGTCATCCATCATATTACTTTATGTATTTCCCTCCTTTCCACTTGTTTTTTCTAGCCCCTAATTAGCCTTTTCGCTGCCTGTACAATGTGGGGATATGTTCACAATCTAATAAGCTCTCACTGTGTCTTATCATTATTGCAAATCTTAAATGGTGCTTTTTCCTTACTCCTAGGGCCTTTCAAAAGCAAATTTGTCTAAAAAAACCCCAACCTTACTCTAATCTAGATTTTTAAGTAACTTTTACTAATGTTTTGACATAGGGTCATATTTAAATAACAATAATGACAGAAACTACTGAAAAATAATAATAAAAACATAGTAAATATAATTATCTTTGTTTTCCAGAAAAACTTGAGCTGCATGCTGTCCAGCTAAGTCTTTTCCCTGCCATTACCACTTCTATTACACAAACAGCATTAGAAGCAGGTATTTAGTTGATCTGAAACTCTGCTTCAGGTGAGCAAAAATAGAAATCCCAGACAACTTGAACAGTTAATTATGATGTCATTATGAGCCACACATATTCTCAGAGCAAGTGTTTCAGCAACCCCCACAGCACAGGTTTAAATGGTATGATAGTATAAAATGAACAGTTATCACACTGTCACAGAATGGCTGAGACTGGAAGAGACCTCTCAAGATCATCTATTCCAACCCTCCCTGCCTAGAGAGGGGTCACCCATAGCAAGTTGCCCACGACAGTGTCCAGTCAGGTTTTGAATCTTTCAGGGATGGAGACTCCACAGCCACTCTCAGCAAACTGTGACAGTGTTTGGTCACTCAGTAAAAAAATGTCCTCTATTTCAGCTTGTGCACATTGCCTCTTGTCCTGTCACTGGGCACCACTGAGAAAAATCTGGCTCCGTCTTCTTTATTTCCCCCACCAGGTATTTATACACATGGATAAAATTCCTCTGAGACTTCTCTACTTCAGGCTGAACAATCCCAGCTCTCTTAGCCTCTTCTCATTTGTCTAAATGTGCCCTGACCTTCAAATATTCCTCCACCAAGGTTGTCCTTGCTCCAGATTTCCCCTCTCGTCTCGGGGTCCTGGGACTGTTAAAGGCTGGTTTTATGGCCAGTTTTATCAGCAAGGATTAAGACAAAGAAGGCATTAAATTTATTCTGCTCCAAAAATTCCTGTTTTGAAATAAAGCTGTGTTTTCTTTGCTGGAGAAATCTGTTTTCTATATGCTGCTGCTTCCTCTCTCCTTCCCTGTCTATTGATGTGTTGGTCATGGGTTGGCCAATGACAAGATGACAGATGCTCTCCCCCACCTCTCACTCTAAGGAGAGTAAGAAGAGAGATAAAGAGATTTGTGAATTTANAAAGGAAATAATGAAATAGATACAATATGTACAAATATACACAAAACCATATCAAGCTCCCAGGGAGATGTCACTGCCAGGCACTGGGAAAATTCCAGACTGGACTCAGTGAGAAACTGGAACTGGAACACACTGACTGGAATCAAAAGGCAGTTGAGCTGACGGGGTCTTCCTCAGACATCAATCACCAAAGAAAGAGATCCATTGAAGAAGAAGAACTCTTGGAAAACAGTCCCTGGAGAGGAACCAACCTGATTCCTTTGGTCCCTCGGCTTTTATAGTGAGCATGGCAGACAGGATAGAATACCCTGTTGGTCAGTTTGGGTCACCTGACCTGTCCACAGGTGTAACCCTTCCACAGGGTAAACAACCAAGTCAGCTCACCCTGGTTGTCACGGCAACAAGCGTAAGCAAGAGCCTCTCTCAGTGAAAACAGAAGGTTGGCTCTGCTTCACCCCAAACCAGGACAGTGTTCCAGGAATAATTTACAGTATTCTAAAATTAAAGAGATCATGCATTTAACTAGTTAATGCTAAAGGAAATTGTGTGCTTTTATCATTAGGTATTCATTCTGGGTAGCTAAGGTAACCTAGACAAGGAACAGAAATATAAAATCAAAGAAGCTTCTTGTTGTTTAAATTAGATATCCTCAATTTATAAAGATATTTTATTTTTATTTTGACTGGGCAAATTATATCTGCTGAACCACAGAAAACAGTAGTTGAGCATTCAAATCATAGCTATGATTTGAGGAAGATCATGATCAGGCTGTCCATGCAGTTCGTGTTTACATGGGTGCTGGTGAATGCACTGTTCTCCACCTGTACTGGTTTATGTGGCTTGCCATGCATGTAGTTTTTATATGTGTGGGTCTGCCTATTGGGAAACAGACTCATTACTGCCTCACTGGGAACAGGGAACTGCAGAAGCCTCATATAAATCAGCCTAGGACAGCAAGAATCTACGTGGATCCTGAAGCCCAACACATGCAGCTACAACTACCATGGCTTACTTATTTTCACAATGCAAATGAAATATTACTGATTTCAAAAGCCTTTAGGACTCACACTGAAGACATCCTGTAGGGTATGGAGAGCAAAGTAACCTTATGATTTTAATGTTTTTTTATTTTTAAACCAGAACATGATGTTAGAAGCAAGGAAAAATCTGCCTGCTCTGCCTTCAGTGTTCCTATATGGTGAACCATGAAAGGAGTGTGAGGATGTTAGTTTGGTTGTAAAAAACGTCTTTCTCAGTTTACTGAGGCTCCTATGTCCTTGGCATTTGAATCATCTACACATATGATGCCTAGGATATATTTTCCTATTCAACCAGAGTGCGCAGGATTTGTGTGCTCCATATACAAAACACTACATGTGTGCAGTTCAGGCTGTAGTTCTTTCCTCTCTGAGTCTTGCTGGCTGCTGCCAGTGCACTGTCTCAGGCCCTGTGGCATGATCTGATCTCATGCTGTAACTCTTTCCCTGTCAGATTCCATGATGTCTAGAACATTTTCTCCTATCTTTGTATCTTTTTGCTACTTTGAGGAGATCCATCTGACATAGTCCTCTGAAAGCACTTTACCAACTATAAAGAGACTATACCGGAGGCCTTGCTAAAGTCAAGGTATATAACATCCACTGTTCCCCCTATATCCATGCAGTCAGTCATCTTATCACAGGGAACAATCATATTGGTCAGGCAAGATTCGCCCTTTGGCTGGCTGTTCCTAGCAGTTTCTGCCATGGGGTTGGAAATGGCTTCAGAAGGATTTGTTCTATTCCCTTGCCGGGTGCTGAGGAGAGGCTGACACATTCATAATTACCAGGATCCTCCTCCTTGCCCTTCTTGAGGATGAGCACAATGGTTGTCTTTTCCCAGTAAACAGGAGACTTCTTCAATTGCCACTACATTTCAAAGGCATGCCCACAGTGACACCGCACACCTTGCTCAGCACCCTTGGGTACGTCCTGTGTGGTCTCATGGACTTGTGTGTGTCCCAGTGGGTGAAGTGCTCTCTACTTCAGTCCCCCTTTCCTGTGGGTATTTCCTCACTCGCACTCTGCTAGGAGCCTCTGAGACCTGGGTAGCCTGAGGCAGCTCTCATCAGTGAAAAACGCATTGAGTACCTTGGCCTCTTCCAAGTCCCTTGTCAGTAGGGCCCCTGCCTCAGTGAGCAACAGGCCCACATTTTCCTCAGCCTTACCTTTGCTACTTGCAGAAACCAATCTTGTTGACCTTCCTTGCTAGTTTCAGCTCCAGCTGAGCTTTGGATTTTTGGCACTGGGAGATGCACAAGGCGGTGGTTGCTTAGGCCACTCAGAAGAATATAGAGACATTTCCCATCTCCATTTCCACTTCTATGCTCTGGTTTTTGTCTGAGTCCATGACCTTCTCCCACTTTTTACTGATTCTTCTGCCCACTGGAATGGATTTCCTTATGCTGTGATGGTTGACCTCCTCTGCCTGCCATGACAGTTTCCACGGGATCCTGTCAAACAGGTTCCCAAAGAAGATGAAGCCCACATATCTCTCTTCCAAAATATCTCTCTTTTCACATATCTTCTCTCTTTTCCACATATCTCTGTTCCTACCCAAACTTCTTGCTGGTTGGTGGAATTTCTGCTGCAGAGGTAAGGGTTTTCAGGGCTGTTAGTAGAAGAAATCTCCAAGATGAATTATTAATATCACCTCTGACAGTGAGACACCATCACATTTTTATTTTAAGTTATAAACCTTCAAAACTCTAAAACCACCTGCATTTTTTTTTGCTTCTAACTTCAAACTCATGTACTTGTAGAAAATTTAACAAGGTAAAAAAGCCAGTGGTTAGCGAAAATTACTCCTGATGCAGCTTACAAAAGTGAGAGCTTATTGCTGGAGATAACACTACAGTATTTTCTAAAAATGTAAATGATGTGGATGTTTCACTTCAGATTTTAGAAATAACAAAAGATATCATAGGCATGATTTTCAAACATTAGCTGTTCAAAAGGGCAGTTCCAGCTCCAAGGCCTATCTCATTAGTTAGAAACCAAATGAACAATAAGATTAAGGTTCGTCCCTACAATTTTAATAAGAGGTCAATGGGGGGCCAACTTAATTTCCTACAGCCTCTGCTCAATACCATTAGTTAGTAAAATCAGCCCTTGTTTAAGCTTGAATTCAGTTATTTCAAGCATTAATGTTTTTCTGACATCAATGAGAAAATCCATCAGGGACAAGTATTTTAATTTCACTAAGATAATTTTATAATTCAGAGACCTACCAAATCCCCAAGCCACATAGCCCCAAATTCACAGTATCTGAATTGATACTTTGCTGTTTTCAACCTTGAGCAGTGTAAGAGAATAAAATTTTCTAATAATTTTCATGGCTCCATATACATGCCAAATAATATGTGACAGATTTAAGTGACCAAAGGTGGAATGTAGCTCCTGGAATTAAGACATATCAATCCCAGTTATGTAGTCTGAATTTCTAGATCAAAACCCGAACCAAATTATCTGCTCCATTGCATTGTCAGCAATGTGGCATTTATTCCCATAATGTTCCTCAAGCTGGATGTTTCATTGTCTGTGTCCCTTGAGAGTCAAAATCTAGCAGGTAATGTTTTTTCCTGAAGAAGCAGTCAAAACTGGCAGTGAGCTTCCCACCTTCATTTTTTCAGCAATGGCGTTCTAACTTGCCTAAACAAAGGTGTGAAGGCATAAAGAACAAAGTTCTGAAGGAGTCTCTCAACTTACTGCCTGCCTACTAACGCACTGCCTTAAACGATTAACCTTTCTCAGAATAAGGAATGGTCTTTGAAGGTGCCCCACACCATAGATTTGAAAATGCCAAAACTGCATTTTGGTCCCTGGTCTGAAGTCTACAAAGTATTAATAATCCTATTTGTAAACTACTTTATACTGCACTCCCATACTGAAAGAAATACATACGTACAATTTCTTTCTACCTCAAAAAGTAAAGAAAAATCAAGCATTAAAATACATGCTTTTGAAATCTTGTCAGAGAAATTGGAAGAATTAAAAGGGAGATCTGTCTGTATGTTCACCTGACTGAGTTTTTCAAAGCAGTCTTCTCACACTGCCATTTTGTGACAAATTGCATGGCAAGTAACCAGACAGCAAGAAATCTGTATAGAAGGATAAAAGGAGAGAAAGAAATGGAAAAGAAGGGATATTTTAAAAAAGACAACAGCTGCAAGATAGGAGGAAAAGAAAAGCTTCAGCTTAGAAGACAAAAAAAATGGTAAAAGGAATAAGAAATAGAAGCAAGAGTTGAAACAAAGGAGAAATGAGACAAGAGAGAAACAGATAAATATTACTTGTTATAACCTGGCACTAAACATAAAAAAAATATTGCCTCTGTAACAGAGGAAGAGCAAAAGAAGAATATGGTAGCAAGGAAATAAGCCAGGGGGACTATGCTAATAAAGAGAACCACTAAATGCAAATACAGTAGAATAAGCCACACTAACATTATTTTTAGTTAAAGCCAACATTTCTGTGAATAACTAATTCATCTTTCACAAAACATTCATAATGTAATTCTCCTCCATTACCTTCTTAGTAGGCAAAATTCCTGGCCCACCAGAATGTCAGCTAAAACAAAAGGTACGTGCAGTAAAACTGCTAAACCCCTTTAATACACAAATGAAACCTGCAACTCTTTAACCACAGAAGGCTTATAATGGTACCTCAAAGGATTTCGTAGTTTTCTCCACTTATGGATGTTTCCATTGGCACTGATTTTACAGTTACTAGAGTGTAAAAAAACAGGGCAAAGCAGACAGAGACAGAAAACAGTTCACTTCTCTTTACCTTGTCTGCCAGCAGCACTGCTGAAACAGAGGGAAAAGGCCATGTTTCCCTAGAGGCAACACGGGAAACTGACTCCAGTGAATGATGGGTGGTGTCGGTTTTTGGAACCACACCTTTGAGGTATATGATACCTTTATAATGGTAGGTTTCAAATACTGCTGTCCTCAGGGTTCAAAATAAAGCAGTATTTCCTTGGGTGCTTTTGTGTTAAAAGTTGTCAGCCTGGAATTCCAGAAACCTGATTTTGTTGCTCTGAATCATTGTAAATGATTTACTTAAACTTTCTGGTCCTCAATTCCTAATCTGTGAAATGATTTTTACTTTCTTTATTTCCCCCCTCCCTCTTATTCTTTCTTAACCTTTGTTTATTAGCTTCCTTTGGTGTTACCTTTTCTGAATCTGAGTTTTCTGCTGTTCTGCGGCTTTATCACCCCAGCAGAGGCCTCAATTGTGTAACTGGACAAAGATAATAATGACATGGGGCCATTTACCTCCCTATCAGAAAATAAACAGTGGCAGGTGCATCTGCCTGCCTTAAAGCGTGTCTTCTCTGAGCTGCAAGGGTCAAAGCTTTATCAGCTTTGGGTCATCAGCCTATTATAACTGATTAATGGAGCACTCACCAGAACAAGGACATTGTGAATGTTATGTTACAGAGTAGTTATATTAACTTTCTGAAAGCCTTCCAAGCTGTGCATTGAAAGTTGACTAATAAACAACAAATGACAAGCTTACAGGAAAAATACCTTCTCTCCATTAGGCTAAAATGAAAAGCAGGTATCTAAAAGAAGAAAGAAAAAATACATATAATAATACCTTATTATACCTTTTAGAGCATATGAATTTCACAGTGCCTGAAGCCTGGCAAGCAGCTGAGAGAGATAGTCAAAATCATAAGGGAAAGCAAGAGGGAAAATGCTTGCAATGCCTCTACTTAATCCTCTTCTTATAAATCAAGGCGCAAGGAGTATTTAAAGAAAACTGATGGAAAGACAGAACAAGAGGAAGAACAACAACGTGCTGAGAGATATACTCCTCTCTGCTATCCAGAGCTGTCACCTCCCTGCTTCACACAAACAGCAAAGAAAAACAGTTGGTTCTTGTTGCCTCTGGAGTACTGTTCTAGTGGTAGCCAAGTTCAGTTAGGAGACTACCGTCCCTTGAGCAGCGTCCTTCCATCGTCATTTTGCCAACAAACCACCATAATGCCTTTTACTGGTTTAGTTCTGCCAGACTGAATTTGGGAAGAGCTGCATGTCTGGCTGCACCAGCAGGTCTGAGAAGGCAGCAAACTTGGTAGTCACCTGCATTAAACTCTTTCCCAGCTCAGGACTACTACCCCTGCTGTTGCGTCCAAGTTCCTGAATCACAGTTCCTCTTCTTTTTCCTCTTTGTTGTTAGAAAGGCAAATACAAGTTTACGTTTTTGACTGCCACGAAGAGCACTCTGCTAATATGCTCAGTTAAGTTAGCCAGCAAGCAGAGATGATGAGGCAAAGCCATTTTCCCTGCATTACTTTGTGCAAACCTTAAAGGCTGAGGACAAATTTGCTCTAGATTTAATCTCCAACATGTGAAAGTAGAAGGCAGATTGCCTTTTTTAAAAATTCATAGGCAGATATAATATAAAAGTAATAATAGATTCCTAGCCCTTAATTTGATATAGGTTTTATTTATCACACTTGCACTTGACTTCCAGAAGTTCCTTTGGTGCTTTTCTCTGAAAACCAGAAGTTTTTTGTGTCCCTAATCTGTCATAGCACAGAGTGATCTTGATACCCTGTTCCCTGTCTAATCTTGTCAACATGTTAGATAAAGTCCTCATAATGCCTGTTTTAGAACCCATCAGCATTTTGCATCCAGTAGAACTTTTTAGAGCAAATAAAATAGTATATATGAAATCATTAAAAAAAATAAATAAAAGAAAAGGTACAAAAGACAACTCCTCAGAGCTTTCAGTTACTCCTCCTGACAATGTTCACTGATAGTTCACATCAACTGTCTGGGATTTGAGTCTGTGAAATCAGTCCAAAGCCCACAGCAAACTACATATGAATGTAAACTTCCAGATATCCCAAAGCATATCAAGAACTAGCACTGACCTTGTCTGCACCTTTACAGGTCTACAGTGATAGGTGTCAAACTGGTGATACACAGTTCTGCAGTACCGTGCAAAATAGGGAATTGCTATTAAGTGCATGCAATAACACACTGGGAAGAATATTGTCTGAGCTTGGGAGTTCCAACCTGATCTTATCTTGATTAAACGTCTAAATCGATGGTACGTGAGCAGAATCAGGATTTTCCTGTTATCATCCTTCCTTGTTGATTTTCAGGTTGATAGTGCCATCTTCCCTGTTTTGAAAAACATTTGTAGGTCTGTGTAGTAGATTTGAATGTAATTGAAAAAAATATCCTGCAGTCACACATAGGTCAGAGCATTAGGGAAACACAGATAGGTTATTCTATCCCTTATCATATGCATGTGATTTTTTTCTCTCTTTTAGGAGAATTCATTAAATATTGAATACTGTCTTTTTCCATTTGCTACTCACTAATGACAGAGGACTATGAAGCACTATTCTTTAATACTATGCAATTTTTCCCTTGTTTATTTTATTTTGCAAGCAGCTATGATTTTCAGGATGTTGTTTAAAAATGGAAAAAGAATTTCATTGTTTGGTTCCTTTTTGTCCTGATTCAAAGATAGAAGGGAAAAAGAGTTGGTTTGACCAGACAACTGATCTGACATAATCTTTAATTACATAAAATATAATGGTCATTCATTGCACAGTAGTTATTTCTGTGGCAGGTATATATTATATTTGCCCTTAAGGTCATCCCATCACAAAAGGAGTCTAACTCATTTTTGAAAAGAATACAAAATGGACTAGTCATATTCATTATTCTCCTTACAATACACACTTATTAGTTATCGCTGAGGTCACTCCAAGGTGTCTTACAACTTGACTGTCATAGGCTGCCTGAAACACTCTTGCATCTACAGAGCAACAAGGAGCATTTTTCATAAAACTCATGAGCTCTTAATTCCAGCATATGGAAAATCTACTGATGCTCATATAAGATATGAAGGATGCACAAACCCATCAAAGTTCTAGAAATAACCAGTTTCTCCAGTTTCTTTATCATGTTTTTTCTTTACATTTATCATTATCTTCAAAGTAGGTCAATGGTAACACAATTTTTACCTTATTGTTTATGTGTAATTTCTTCATATTTGAGGCTTCTTTGAGCCAATGTGCTAGAACACATTATTTTGCTTCAGGTGCCATTCAACCTATTAGTCTTCTGTCCTGTGAACAATTGAAACACATGTCTCCAAAAGGGTTTGGAAGTTTGCCAGTCAATGTTCTTGTGTCTTAGTTTCTTGGAAAACAATTTAACATAAAGAAGATTAAGAACTTTTTGCATACTTGTATGACAAAAATTTGTATGTAGATATACATATTAATGTAACATTTTAGTACTTGAAATGTTGTCAAATCCTGTTGTCATAGAATGAGCACATTAGACTACAGCCTGGGTCCTCACTTAGTTTCACCCAGCAACCACATGCTCAAAACAGTTGTAGACATTTTATCTCATGTGCATTTTGTGTTATAATGGCATTTGCTCACTGTACCATTATCAGTATTGCTGCTCTCTGAATAACTAAAGAATATGTTTTCCGAGTTACGCCTAAGTGGTTTAGAACCAGCTAGAGACAAATAACTTGGAATAAATAACTTATCTTTACAAATGTCACCTCTCCAAAATTTTGCTTTGCATGTCAACTACAGCTCTCAAATGTTCATTATGTAAAATACTTTGCTAAATAATTTCCGCTAATGAATCTTTTCCGAGAAAAATTAATTGAAAATCTGTAAAATATTAAAACTATTACCTAGTTCCAATTGGACAAAGAGAGTATGGGGGATTATATATATTACTCAAAATGTAGGTAATTTTTGAATATAAAACTTAGCGCATTTGCATTGAAAGCTCTTATCTCTCAGCTATGCCACTTGTATGAGCTGCCAATCACCTATCCCTTTTCCGGTTTTATTGCTGACTTCTAATTGCTATCACAAGTACTCAGGTGAATTACTCTGAAACTTTTGTTGAGAGGCCAATGCCCACACCGACTCAAAGATACGTGGGCTGGGAGGACAGAAAATAACAAGGGACCTTTTCTGTGCAGGGGGTTCCTGTGCAGTAAGGTGGTGCAGCTTCTCGTGCAGATGGTGGCCACAGCGCTGGTATGTAATTACAAGGGAGTGGATCACAGTTTAGAGTACACAAACTCACAACCAGTGCTACCCCTTTGAGTACCCTTACCACAAGCCACATTGCCCTTTGCACTCAAGCTCTGTCAACAAAGTGCCTGGGGCAAGACTGTGAGCCGCGACACAGTGTGAATGAAGAGTCATGTCCTCTGCAACAGAGACAGCTGAATTACAGCCTCTGTGGCAGCTTTTATTTGCACTGCAGAGCTTCAGTCCTAATAAAAGCCTGTTAAAATAGGTGCAGTCCAGAAAAGAGCCACAGTCTCCCAGAAAAAAAGTGACCTTTGTTTTTCCTGCTAGGGGTCAGCCTTTAGCACAAAAAGCTAATAAGACTAGAAGACTGGCCTGTCCAGGAATGGACCTACAAAGAATCACAGACCCAAGAGAAGATTTGGGATTAACACAAACCTCAGCCCATGTTTGGACATTTGGACTGCTGTGAGAACAATCAGCCTGAATTTACTTATCTGGAATGCGTCATCTTCTAGTTCACCGGGGAAGCTTTGCTGAATTCTAGAGTGTGAAGCCACACTTCACATATTGCCCAGCCCAGCTTTTTCCACAATAGTTCAGGACTTTGTCCAGGTGTGTCCACATTTGGAGTACTGTGTCAAGTTCTGGGCTCCCCAGTTCAAGAAAGACAGGGAACTGCTGGAGAGAGACTCCAGCTAAGGGCTACAAAGATGATCAAGGGAATGGAGCATCTCTCTTATGAGGAAAGGCTAAGAGACCTGGGTCTGTTTAGCCTGGAGAAGAGAAGACTGAGAGAGGATCTCATCGATGCTTATAAATATCTACAGTGCAAGCGTCAAGAGGATAGGGCAAGGCTCTTTTCAGTGGTCCCCAGCGATGGGACAAGGGGCAACGGGCATAAACTGTAACACAGGAAATTCCACCTCAACTTGATGAAAAACTTCTTTACTTTGAGAGTACCAGAGCACTGGAATAGGCTGCCCAGAGAGGCTGTGGAGTCTCCTCTGGAGATATTCAAAACCTGCCTGGATGCATTCCTGTCCAACCTGCTGTAGGTGAACCTTCTTTGTCAGGGGGGTTGGACTAGATAATCGCTGAAGGTCCCCTCAAATCCCTACCATTCTGTGGTTCTGTGACTCACCCACTTGCAACAGACCTTGGTACACTAAGTTGGTAAGTTGCACAATTCTCCACTTTACGTGTCACAGAGAATAATTTTTTTTAGGCTTCTGTATAGTTCAGGTGGGGAAAGGTGGTTTGTTTAACCAGGGCTGGGTGAAAACAACTGGCTGTCAATTGTTCCATCTGTAAAAACACTATTGTTCCTGTCATTGCTCCAAAATTACTTCCATAAGAGTAGAGAGGAAGGAGTAAATTGCATATCCACTAGAAATTATCAACCAGACAAAAGCTGTAATTCTTTCCATGGAGTTAGGGAGGACATGAAGACTAGGTAAGTCTAGTCTCATAATGGATGGAGGGCTGTTGGATCAAGAGGGGGCAAAACACTCAAGGTAGAGCATATATCTGGTTTCTGGAAATAAAGGGGGCTGTCAAACCAGCTGAGTTTCAGATGCAAATCTACACCCAGGGTACAAAGACAAAGAGAAAACACCCAGACAAGGCACACAGTTTGGCACAAAAGCTATTTGCCACAGTCAATAACTATTCAAAGAGCACCTGCAAGTTAAGTTGGAATTGCTGTTGCGGATCCCAATCAACAGTTACCCCGAGTATTATCACATGTAGTTACTGCAGCTCTGGGGAAACGTTTACTAAAAGTAACTCCTAGCAAGACTTAGCTGAAGGGCACTTAAGGACAACCTGCAAGTTTTGACTAGTCCAAATTCAAACCATTTCAGCATAGCTGCACGGGTCTGAAAAAAGCGGAGCTGTTTATTGAACAAGTACACTTAATTTGATCACAAATAATTAAGCAGCTATCAGGAAAGATGTCAGATAGATGTTGAGCTAAAATACTAAGCTAAACTAGTGAATGATACTGACTAAAACAAACCACAGGTTTGCAGTTTTAACTGCAAAAGCTTACAAACTGAAATAATATCAGATAATGATAAGGCAAGCACAAATATGCACACTGTTGTAAAATGAGACAAGCTTCATATCAATTATATCTTGAATGTCAAAAAAACAGTGACTTAGGATCTTTGGAAACCAGTTGCTGAGCTAGTACCTTACTGTATTTCTCAGCCTGGTGAATAGTATCAATATGATCTTGTTGTTTATCCAAACTGCTTGAACAATAATGTCAACTCTAAGAGGTAGCTGAGTAGAAAAAAAAGTATTTAGGAAGTTACAGAACATCTATTTACAACATTATTAGGAAAAGGAACTGTCAAGACAGAAAAGTGGACTAGTCATGTCATTGAAATCTTCCTTAAAATCTATGTCTCTGTGAAATATTGATTGGAGAGGACTCTGAAGAAACAATAAGCAAAAAAGATGGTGGATTACTTTCCTTGAAAGGAGGTGAAAATAAACCTAGAATCTGGAGGTTTCCTATTCCAGTCCTATTTACTGATCTGTAGGCAGGAAGGAAAACCTTCAATAAAACAAAATCCCTGGTAGTGACAAGGCAAGAGGAATATATCACCTGGCATTTTAGAAAAGAATATGAATGAAACGTACAACACACAACCACAAAGTACACTTTAAGGGGGAAAAAAAAAAGTTGAATCTTTCACTAATGTGAGAAAAATGAGACATATAAATAATTGCATAAATTTAGGAGAACAAAATTAAAGTTGCTATAGTAATAAATAGTTCCTGTAAAAACAAACATATGACTGCAAGAAAAAGTGTTTGTGAAAACTAAAAAAGAACAAAAAGAAAGAATACTAAAAATTGCATAAATTATTAAGGTTCTCTCACTCACCATTTCCCAAGTTCATGACACTCACCATTTCACAAGTTCAACAGTTATTTCAAAGTAAATACATCTAAAAAAACATTTATATTGTGTGGTCAAAATTAATAACAGTAAAAATTAAGCAATTGATTTTAAGATGACTCCTGAGGACTAAATAATGGGACAGAAAATACAGGTAAAAAGACTTGTCACAGTACCCACTTAGAAGTGTGACAATGTTTTTATTTTTCATTTCAAGTAAAAGTAATTGAAGCTCTGAATACATACAGGTTTTTTAAAAAGGACATGTCATGAGATTGGTTTTAGTATACAATTTTTTTCCCCTCTAATTCTTTTCCCATCCTCCAAGGCAGCTCACATTGTAATTAATCTTTAGCTTTACAAGAAGAAAGTAAGTTGGGGAAAAAGGAATAAGAGTGCTTACACATTTTGTAATTTGATATGTAACTGCCCAGAGGGGCTTTTATTACAATGCATGCAATAGATAAAATTAATCCCTACAAGTACGCCGTGTTATTTGTTCAAGTTAGGAAAATTGAGCTCAGCCCTCTGGAGGCAAAGCAGAATTAGTATAGTGAAAGCTCATTCTGCAGTGAAGATATCCTGACAATACTTCTCTCTTTCTGTTACTCGTGTCTCTGGTTACAGGGCTCTTGATCAGTCTTTACTGCTTTCCCACAAGTTCTGGTTATAACTGCATTGCGAACTGCTCATGTGCTTCCTCGCACTGCCTCTCTCTCTTCCCCTGATGGGATGAGAAGCCTTCAGTGGCTTGCAAACTGTGCCTGTAGACAGCTCCCTGTTAATTTTTCTCAGTGATCTTATTCCCAACTCCTTAATAACTACTTCGTATCTTCCTCTTTCACAGCAGTACAGGAGCTCTCACCTATGCATCTATAGGGGCAGAGACACTGAGTTGAGGAAAATAAGGATTCACTGTAATTTACCACATTTGCTCTCTGACGGTTTCAAATCTCAGCACGTGAACAGTCCTGACCAAGCCTACATTGCTCATGGTGTATTTATAGGGATATTTACCTCATCTGAAACTACATAAATGGTGGGTAATATTTTCACATGGTTCTCTAAACGAGGGCCTTACTCTGAAAACATAAAATACTTATGTCAGTATGCATAAGTAAACTTAAAAGCTAGTTTCCTGGCATCATTTTACAAGACTGATTTTACTCGTATGTGAAAACTGTGTCCAATAATAGGCTTTGAAAAACTTAAGAAAAAATTAAAACTCTCCTCAATGGGTAAAGGGAGAGCCACCTAAAAAGTAGGACTTCCTGGCACAGGTTCCATCAAGTGTACCAGACAGCAAAGTCAAAGCAGGCAGCTGGATTTGTACCACGTCTTGAGCTGCTAGTGTCAAAAGCACAATGTTAACTTTGCTGCTGCTCTTTTGCAATTAAACGTGGTATAGTAGCCGTAGAAGGATCACAATTAGCTATTGTCAGCCTCTAATGCAGGAGCCAGCTTCTCTCAAGCAGCTTCTGCCTCCTTTGAGCACAAATCTAAGCAGAAAAATCAATGAGCTTTGTAAATTTTTAATTATTAACAAAACTTCGTGTCACAGAAGAACTAATGTAACGTCTTCAATTTAAATGTGCGTCACTTGTGTCAGTAACTGACAATAACTGTTAAGGGTCTCATGTTCCCCTCTGTATTTATCGAAGTCTGTCTTTCCCACTCAACATTTACTCTGCCCTCATGTAATTTACCTGTATTTTAGAGGAGGGAGCTGGAAGGTATTGACTGTTCATGTTCCCTCCTTGATGCATTCAAGAGAGGGTAGAACAGCAGCTTCACACAATTCCACAATTTAAAAATATCATGGCAAGAATTCAATGCAGTCTCCAAATTCAGGACATCCTAATCCTAAGGAAAAAAGTGAAAACAGAAATTTGATTTCATTACTGTGTCACCTTGCCCTACCTAAGCCCCAAAAGGTATTTATACCAATCTGAATGAGTGAAACCTGTGTGCCTCTCCTGCAGAGAGAGTGCTGCTGTAAGGGAAGGTAGGTACCCGGATTACAGAAAGATAGTCTGGAAATTACACTGAAGGATGCAGAAATTATTTTGGATCATTAGCATCCTTCTCTTATAGTGTTCCATTAACTCCGAATTGTTTCATTATCTCTGTGTCATTTTTTAAATCTCTGAACATGATGGTATTGTTTAAGTTAGTTTCCTGGCAATCAGCTGAAATCTCAAGCTCTTGATTTCAATATTTATTGGTCGATGTGTGCTGTAAAGTTCTACCTTAAATGCTATCTGGACTTGATGTTCTGCATTTCAGGACTGCAAATAAAGGAACAGGAGCTCATCAGTCTTCTGTGTACACCCTGAAATAAAAGATTGAAGTCATCTTGGAGAGACCTTGCCAATCACATGCTTATCAATAGCATATTATAAGAGCCTAATCCACCTTATTAGAGAAAACAGAAGTCCAATATTTATCTTTATAAATATCAATGCATGATGTGGATTTAATTTTAGAGTAAATCTATCATTTATGAAAATCAGTTCTGCATTTCTCTCCCTTATCAGCACCATTGTACAAAAAGAAGTATATCCAGAGGTGAGTAAGTTTTGTTGTTTTTTTGGTCTTTTAATATATTCCTTTGCATATGCAGGATCACCAAGGTTTTTCAAGTTTTTCCAAAGTGGTGCAGTAATTTAGGAGGTATTGAATATTTCAAAGAAACATACTATTGAATCAGGGAGGTGCTTTTGAATATTTCTTATTGTAACCCATCTTTAAAAGCTTTTTTTGTGTAGGTCACGTAACACAGTGCTCCAAGGGTGAAACAAGTGTAAATGACACATAAATGGAGTATCATCTGTTGTCATGGATTCCTTCAGCTAAACACAAATAAAGCAGATTCTTTAAATCTTCCTTTGCTTTTTTCCATATAGAGATACATTCTTCATAGGCCCATTTGACCACCAGTGCACACAGAAATGTGTATATTAATCTCCATATTGAAATGTGATTTGCTCATTTAAATATATTTGAAATTGCTTATAACAAGGATGCTTCTTTGATTGATGCACTAAACAAATGCATGCACTAATGAAGCAGCTGTAAAAATAAAGATGTAGAAGAAACAAATGTTTCCTGTTAATGATCACTACTTTATGTATATACTTCTTTAAAAGACATTGATAAGAGAAATCTTGACCCAATTTGAAAGTAGTTCATAGCGCTTACTTACGTGTCTAATAGATTTAAGTACAGTAACCTTTATGTCTATGCTTTAAAGTTTATATAACTAGACAACATTTTGTCAGCCCACATATGTTCTTTTTGGATAGCAAGCTTGGTGCACATTTCAAGGTATCATAAATGACTTCAGAATGTCTTAAAAAATATTTGAGCTTACATTTGTCACAACGTTGAATCAAATACATGACATTTACTATACTTCACCATTATACATTACCTGCGATAATTCAGTCACTTGCAATCACATAAAAATATCTGTGGCTACAGAAGTGCTATTGAATACAGCCAATATGAGTATTTGAAGAAATGAAAAAAGAGGAATGAAATAATTCCCATCTAAAAGTAGAACAGATAAAAAGGACTTGGTACCCTGCCTAAAATATTGTATGTATAAAAAAATCACCCCAGAAAGCCTCTGTGTTTCGTATTAAGAAGATCTTCATGTCAGTAATCTACATCATATGGAATAAAATCCAAATGGAATACACTGGGAAAGACATAGAAATGGCCATTTTTATACTTGCAGTCACACTGGCACTGGACTTCAATATAGGCTCTTCATTAAGTACAATATTTTAAAAAAAGAATAATGCAGCAGCTAGATTATGTCTGATACACACTGACATTTTAGTTGGTCTTTCACAGACTATAAATTAATAAAGAAAAACATTCTAAGGAAACCAAAGGCTCACACAAAAGACTTAATTTCCCCCTTAAACCTTGAAAAATTCCCAGGAGAAAAACAATATCTAGTGGAAAACTTTGTATTTTTTGTTGATATTTGATACATTAGACACAAATGGTCAACAGTGAAATGAACAGAATAATAGAGAAAAGAATTTCATTTTAAAACCATTTTATATATATATA
>VYZM01003726.1:399607-415071 GCA_013398915.1 Dromas ardeola | reverse complement strand
CTCTGAAAATTCCGTGATTCCGTTTTACCTACTAAATGCTCTTGCAGCGAGACAATGATAAAAAAGTAAAAATGAGGTTTTAAGGTAATTTTCTTTACTTACTGCCAATTTTTCTTGGGTTGTTTCGTGATGGCATTGTTATGTTGGATAATATCATATCTATACGTCTGCTCTTTGAAGAGGTAATAATTATCCCAGTGCTTAATAACAGTGATAACAAAGAGAAATCCTGCTGTTCAAGAGGTAGTAAAAGAAGCTTAATAGCATACAGATTTAGAAATAAATTGCAGTTCAGTTATCATGGGTTTGGAAAACGGACACCAAGCAGGAAGCTTCCTTTAAATTAACGAAAATTCTTCCCATAAGTATCACATTTTTCACTGTCACTATGGGTCTGCTCAATTTACGTGTCCTAGTCTGTAACAGGAGGAAATCCATAATGTCACATATAGCGACAGTTGATTTTCCCCCCGCTTTTACACCACAAAAATGGTAGCTGCAGAAGGAATAAGAAAAACAATGAAACACGTAAGTCAAGTAAATACCAAATTTCTAAGTAAGCTTTCATTCCCACTGTGATCCTCTTTTAAGTGAAAGTCAAAATTGTGGCTGTAGACATTATATAACTAGATTTACTTGATACCAGAACTATAGAGTCAAGATCTTTCACCTTATGTAACACTTATTTTAGCTTATTTTAACTGTGGCTGAAAGTCGTTCTGGGAGCTCCTTAGGCTTTTTTTGTCAATGTACTACAAAGGAAAATCCAGATGAAACTGCACCTACTCTATATTGTGCTCAAACCAATAGTGCCCCCTTGAGGGGATTTTTTTAATATATATGCATAGGCGCAGACTGCTTGAGGATAACTCTTCGAGGTAAACTAAACATAGTACTTTTATCTACAAATAAGGACCCAGAAAGTTGCATACATTTGTGATATATCTACAGATTTTCTTTTAGGCTAACGTGGATGCAAACAAGCCTTCCTGCTTCCAAACCTCTCTAATTTTGTCTCTACCTAAAAACGCGTAACTAAATTGTTGTATCCAGCTATAAGACAAACTCTGCAATTTTGTATTGAGGATTGTACTTGTAGGACCATTCAAGTAGACAAAGTGCTCAGACTCAACCCTCTATGATCCCAACGTTTTGAGAAAGTGACATCATAGATCCCATATGCCTTCTACTTTGGCCTGCTGATGAGGCAGTCATTTGACTCAGGATACATCTGTCTGCAGACCTCAAGCCTGCCTGCAGCTCAAAGTTCTGTCCAAACTGGAAACCAATAAACCAGTTAAAATACTAACAGCACAGCTACAGTAACTCTGGATTCATCTGCTGTGTGTTCACTGCAAGTCCCTAGCGGGTTTGTGCAGCCTCTATTATTATTAGCTATTATTATAGCTAAATTTCTACTAGCATCCAAGCAGGCTAATTTAAAACTATCTCAGCATGTCCACACAAGCTATTATCAGATTGCCAAATAACTATGTGTAGATACCGTTAGAGGAATACAGGAAACAATCATTGAGAACAAATATTTTTTGTTGAAAGATTGCCATGCTATGAAATATGAGACCTAAAGATGATAGAAAAAAAGACATTTAAAACATTTTTCAAAACTAAGCACCCTAAAATGCCAGCCTCCCAAAAGCAATGTTCTCTCTAAAACAGGAAGAAAACAAAAAGTCTGACACACCTTGAACAAAAATAACGGTGCTGCTTTGCAATAAAGACGAGCATAACAATGTTCTGCTTCAAAAGAGGAAAATGAAAAAAAATCAGATATTTGGGCAGGTAAGAAGGATTTCAGAAATAAACAGGCCAGATGTATTATGATACATCAGATTATCAGAAGAAAAGGAGAAAGGATGCTAAAATAAGTTTCCTGACATTGAAAAAATACAGGAGGAAAAGCATATGAGAAACTCTGAAAGTGTCATGTAAGAATCGTGTAAAATTTAGTTAAGAGACCTGCTGATTTTAAAAACAGAGAGTTGCTGCTGCTGTTGCAGGGTGTGCCCACATAAGGGAATGGAACAAATTAATTTTACTGAGCTCAGTTACTACTTACTGAAATGATCTGCATTTATACGATGCCAATCTTGGTTCGCAGCAACTGGCAAGATATTACACATATGCTTTTGTTAGAAGGCAGTTATTTGATGGCATAGGAAGTTGGTTCTAACTTTCGTATTGATGCCTCAGAGATACACATTGTTTCAGTTCTTATGCACACCCAAAGATCTAGTCCTGCAGTTGAGACCCTGGCCTGTTGGCATTTACCTTGTGACTCATTACACCTGCCATTGCTGTGTGCCATTAGCTTCATGATACGTACTCACTATGCACTGTAAAAGAAAAAAATAATCCTATCAGATACTAGCATATTGGGTAGATGTGATTTTTTCCTCCCCTAATCGGGCACACAAAAACGGTGACTACTTTAGAATCAGTCCTGCCCCGTATATCTCAAGTCATCTGCTCCTAACCAACCAAAGCATCATTCAGCCTGTCACAAACTATCACCTTAGCTTTTTGAGCTCCCTGTCCTGACTTCTTAGTCTCAAACCTTCTCACTCACGTACTCAGTGGTAAATATACCGAAGGTCTCGCACAAAAAAAATCTCCCTACGGTCTTCAGGATTAAATAGTACCTTTTACTTAATGACTTACTCAGCCACTATCCCATCCTTTGATGTTGGTTCAGCTTCAGCCTGCTGCTCTGGAAGCAATTCTCTTTCCCCTTTGGCATCCTGGATTTACAAATGAAAATTCTACCCCAGAAAGCGGTCACTGGGTATACAGCAAGGAGCTAAACATTTTGTGAAGGTCAGTTTGAATCACTCCATCAATATTGTAGTTTAGTATACAACACAGAACACCACATGGGGCCTTTTGGAGGCACTTTCCAAGTAAAAAGTATTGCATTTCATCTGTACAAAAGCTTTCAAGACATATTTTTCTCATATAAACTTCTTCTGGCACAAAAACACATACAAACAGCAAGGAGCCCATAATATTAATACCAAACATGCTATACTCTATTTATTTCACTGAAAACCATGTGCATTTCTGCAGGGAATGTAAAATTGAATTTTAAGTACAGGAAGTGCTCTATTACTGCTGTGGCACTACAATGCAGAGTTGCTATGTTGTTTGCTCTAAAATAATTAAGCTAAGCCTGTCCAGCCAAGTAGAGTGTCAGGAAAGAGTCTTCTGATCTGTAGCACCAAAATGTGTCTTGCTGGTCTCCCGTCAGCTTTCCCAAACAAGCACTTTTTCTACTTTATCACACTGAACACATTACCAGTATTAAGACTCCCAGCAGAGTCTCAAATGCAATTTCTAACCTCCCCCCAACCCTTGTCCTCCATCCAACTCTCCTTATGGCCTCAGGTCCTGCCAGGATTTCTGCAAGAGTGTAAAAGCATGAATTAGCTTCACCCCATGAGCCTCAGAGCCCCGCTTGCCAGCCCACTACGGTAACATGCAAAACAGCAGAACACCATAAAACCTTGCAGAGTTGCCAGTCGTGGCAAACATCTTCGGAACAGATACTGAGCTCTGAGGAACCTTGGGTGTGGCAGTATCCCAGTGTTAGGAACCAACTAAGAAAACATCGTAAGCACATGTTCCGACCCACCCCAAACCCCCCCCCCCCCCCAANNNAAAAAAAACAAAAAAAACCCCAAAACCAACCAACAAACCAAAACCAAAGAGGCAAGGAATTACAAGCCTGGTGTTACAAGATCCTCAAAGTCTCTTCATATTGGAATGGTGGTTTATCTCAACAAATCACATATAAAGGGTCTAATCAGCCCTTCTACATACAGGCTATTGAAAACAAAAGCTAGCAGCTGACTTCCAATCCCTCCAGCTGAAAAGCAGGGTGGCTTTCAGTCCTCTGCTCCCCAAGAAAGTAGAACTAGGACTAGAAAAAAAAAAGCCACAGCAAAAAGCTTTACGCACCAAGAACTTCACAGTGTCTGCCTTCCATTCTTAACACTAATTTGAAGTCACTAGTTTTTGTGCCACTCATTTCACTTAATTTCCTGTCTTTGTTTTCTATAAAAATCTAAATAGCCTGCTTGTTCACACCTTTATAAAGAGCGTTTAGAAGATTTATACATTTGCCATACTTAGGAAGTTTTACAAGGTTAAAAAAGCATGAGTAAGACATACACTGGGTGAAGTAAGTCCTATGCGGTGACAGCATAGCTCCCAGCTTTGAGCTCTGCTGTGAGGTAATCCATGATACAGTCACAAAATAACCCACAAAGTCACACACAGCATCACTTGATAACGAACACTCTATAAAAGCATAGTTTCCAAATTTCTTTTTTTTTAAATCATAACGTTAAAGCACGAGTAAAAACCCCATATCCTGAATACGCAGTCCACAAATTTAAACTACTTAATAAATAACTCATGGTGCTTTCACAAAAACCAACTGTGAAAAGTTACACAAAGCTTAATGAAAACCACACATGCACTGGAATTCAACACCCAGTCTATCCTCCAAGTAGGAGCACAAGCAGCCCTGCTTACGCTACCATCACTTAGTCTGTTTATAAATTGTGAAAGGCTCCACACTCCCTCTCCCAACTCTGTTTTATGGTGCCCTGCTGTTCTCACACGTACCAGCTTGGCAGTTGCATTCAGATGTTCAGGAAATCCTGCTCAGCAGCTCCCAGACACCACAACACAGCCTCATCTCTCCCTCTGCTCCAGGCGCAGCCTCTGGTATAAACCCGATTAGGTGTCACCTTAACAGACAATAAAAAGGAAATATCAGAGTAGGAGTGAAGAAGCAACACCATTGTTCTTCACAGTGCTGCCTACAGTGGCAAACCTTTTCCAGTGGTGCTACCATCAAGTAGTTCCTCTCACCTGCCTTGGTTTGTAGCGGTAATGTTGGCTCACAAGGAAGCCTTGCCAGAGCACAATAACAGTGTAGCTTTTTTGTACTTACAAATTGAGACACCTAACATTAAAAGTGGGAAGAAAAACAGAAAGAGGAACGCTGGTTCTGTCAACTGTCTTAAGCAACTGGAAAGCCCCTCAAAAACCTTACTGACCAGTGCCCACCAAACCTGCAAGCTTTTGAGAGGCCATTTGTAACACTGATGAGAGCCAATGTGGTGCTGTGATGAGTTTGTAATTTACGAGCTTTGCTCAGACCTCCAGAAAAGCCACCCTGGCACTATTGTGTCCCCCTGAACTTCCTTGGGGCTTAATCACAACTGCGAGCTGCCACAGCTAGAACATTGATCATAGGCAGAGAATCTCTTCTGCACCTGGAAGACAGATAACACATGCTGGCAAATGTGATGGAGTTGTGCTCTACAGCATATGTAATTTGCTAATCTAATTTGTATAATTTTTCTAACGTCTGAGTATCTACAAGTTCTATACAACTGAAAACCATGAAATAGGACAGACTACGTTCTATACGAAACACTTACGTCTGTATCTCTACCAAAATATTGCTTTCTTGTATATCCAATTGATTTTTCTGTTTCGGAACTATAAAGCACAGTTTCTGTGAAGCACTCTAATGCATTGTCTCGTTTGTTTTTCCTGGCTTTTATAGTCAACAATACAATGTGATTAGCCAAAGTTCTTGGGCGCAACTGAAACATGTGGATAATAAAAAAATCAGAAATGCAGACTTTACTTACATTCTTCCAAAGAGCCCCCAGAGCCAGCACTTTTGTCTGTACAGTACAAAATGCCTTCTTGAAAGCCAAGCCCTGCAGTAAGACAAACTGACTCAAAACAAGCTCATGTCCCTAACCATTGCCTGTGAGACCCTTCCTTGCACCCTGCAGACTGTGACGCTCCAAGGCTGGGCAGCAGTCAGATCTATTGTGGTTTTGGCCTCCATATATCCTCAGGTAACACTTCAGTAATCCTCACATTGAGTAGCCTTTTTTAAGGGAAGTTCTAAAAAGAAATTAAATTGCATGTTTCCTAAAGTGTTAAAAACTGAAGAGAAAATGAAACTAGCTGGTGTGTAATAGAAGTCTTTCTGCTTGGCTTGCATGACACTTGGCTGAAGAAGTTAGAGATTCAAAAGAGGGTCCTGGGACTTATATAGAAAGTTTCACAACGTCAAAACCAGAGAAGATCTTTCCCCAAAATCCACATACAACTTCTAAGGCTACAATTTTTTGAACTATTATTATCAAGGAATTGTGGCAGCCATGTGACAGGAAAAAAACCCAATCATTTGCATCACCTAAAGAGTTCTGGGAGTCTGTCACTCAGCTTGTAGCCTCCATTGCATAGTCACTTTCTGCTCTAGCCTAATTCTAGTTGCAGAGCAGCAGTGAACGGCTCACTTCACAAAATTCATGAACGATGGCTGTTTTCAACGCAGAATAAAGCCCGAAAACCCTTGTACAGTATACTTGGCTTATAAGCATAAAGCTGTTCTGAATATTTCATAAAGAATAATGCTGCGTGTGTGAGGTACCATATTCGTGAAAGGCTTTCACGATACCAATAACCAAAGGTTGCAGTAGCTTGTTTAGATTTTTACTTTAGATGCACCTAAAATACAGATAGCAGCAGACGCGGGGCTACTCCTGAGGGGTCAGGGACAATAATAACCCGATGAGGGACACAGACCTTACCAGCCAGGGTACAGTCCTGCAGCAGCCAGGCAGGGCAGAGATAATGAGTAGAACCAGAAAGTCCAGCAAGCACCTCAGGAGCAGCAACAGCCTGGACTGAACACAATCCTGCCAGCAGCAGAGCTCAAGCCACAGGGGCCAGCACCTGAGCAAGCTCAAATAGGCCCCCCAGGCCAACGAGCTGGGGGAGCAAAGGGAGGGGCAGGGGGGCTCAGGTGAGGCTGGAAAGGGTGATTCAGGTACACCTGGGCCCTGGCAATAGAGACAAATCAGATGAAATCAATTTTATATATTTAACCCTACAAGTTTTTGGCAACTTCTACATACAAAACTAGAACATATGCTGTGTAATCCCATGATGCTGGGTAAATAAAAGACACTAACACATGCGGAGAAAGTAATATATCTAGGATCATCTTAGATTTCGTTGTCATAATACTGCATTAGTCAAATGAAGAATTTGGTTTCTGACTCCAAACAAAAATTGTAGTCTGAAAAATATGTTAAAATTTGTTTTAATATCTTCAGACTACTTCAGTTAGGGTTATATATATGTTTATATATATTTTTGCTATATGCTAAACTAGATAGTTTGCCAATGTCAAAATTAGTTAATCATCAGAATTTGACAAAGTAAATTGCTGAGTTATATTGAATCATCACACTGTGCAATATCCAGAGACCTTTGATCTGTGTGATCATCAGATAAGATTTCCCCCCAAAACTGAGTCAAATACTCAACTCCGGTGCAGAAATGATGCCATGAATGAATCTTATCAAGAAAATATACAGTTGCTATGTGAACTCAGGATTCTTATTTTAATTTCTATTAAAAATAGCAAAATAGTTTTCCTGGGACAGTAGCATCTGAATTCCCACAGGCAGTAACTCTTACCAGCTCTTTGTCCTGGCGCTCTAACAACTTTTTCTTTGGTAGAGAAAAGCAGATTCTCTGTGTCAGTCAACTTCTTGCTGAAAGAAACAGCACCTTGGGAGAAAATCCATCCTATTTTAAAGTTAAAATGTTTTTTAAAAATCTCAGATAGTATGGGTGCTCAGGATTTATGTTCAAATTTAAAAGGAAAACAGCAAAACTCCAGTCAGTGCTATCTTCAGAGCCCTTGACTGTAACCCATTACACAATAATCAATCCTAATCTCATTATGCTGATTACATGAAATTGCTGGTGAGACTGAAATACAGTATTATCTCACAGAGAAGTTCTACACTATTTACGCTGCTCTTTTACAGCAGCTGTAAGCATGGAGTGAAATGCTACTGATAATGTCAGAAATTCCTTTAAGACCACTAGGTACCTTGCTGCACGCTACAAACTTTTGCTGACTATAGTAGTGTGGAAACAGAAGATGCTGCTTCTGCTGGTGTCATACCAATGCTGGGACCAGGCCTTGAGGCTTTTTTTATTGGCAACAGCTACAGCACTTTGTGGTGTCAGCAACGATGTGCTGACAGCCTTCCTGGTTACGGCAAGGCAGTGGAAGACACATCTGAACTCCGGAATGGCAGGGAAACTTTTCCACATGTCTTCTAATTAAGGGTCGTGTCTTACACACGTGTGATCAAGAATGAAGAGGTCATGAGGGAACATTTCCCAATTTCACAGGTGCCTGGGATCAGTTACTGGCTGAACGATGAGACCAAGTGGAACCCTTGCAAGAACGAGGTGCTGCTCATGAGAAGAATAAAACACTTCAAAATCCTTAGAACTATGGCAGCAGTCAGCTTCAATTCGATGTATTTCTGGAATTTAGATTTAGACTTGGCCATGATTGCACACATTTTAAAACTTTTGGACTGGAATATGGCAACAGTATAAAGCAGTGAAATTTTGCCTGATTTATAGAACAATGCAGTGTCACAACCGCAGGGTGAACTACGCTTTTGTTCTGTTCTTCGCCTCTGGCTGCAATTCCACACGTGCCAGCTTCCACTCCTCCCCCCTCCGCTCTCAGCGCTGGCAGCACCAGTCGGAAGAACCCTTTGACAATTCAGAGAACCATTTCATAATTTTCCGTTGAAACAACTAGAAGATACCAATCTGTTTAATTGGTAGCTTCAATTTAGATTAAACTGCAGCAAAATTTTATCTGCCTTAGGATGCAGTGTCTTCTCAGGTTCTGCTCTTCTTGTGGGAAATCCAATCCTAGCAGTAACAACGGATTCCAAAGCTGTAGGCAAATGGTTTTTCTGATTTAGTCCAGGGCCTTTGAACAGCCACATCTCAGATCGTTTGTGTGGCCTATATTGGTTATATTTGGCTGTGAGGGTTCCTGCTGGGCCTGTCCTATGTTGTGTAAATAATTATCAGCTGAAAGCGAGGACTTGACCCTTGTAACCGTGGTCTAAAGAATGCTGCCTTAAAGGTCCTTCAGTCTTCTCAACATGTGACATAAATAGTTTTACAATAGCAGTATAGAGCAATCTTTTTAATTGCTATAATTCTTAAATCTTCCAGCACTGGTACATGTCAGGAATTTGTACACTTATGTGTATGTCATCTGTTGTCACTTGCACAATTTCCCAAAACAGCGGTGTGGACATTTTGCCTTCACAATCTTGTCTATAGGGAGGAATGGGGAATGGAGAGGGGAGAGGTAGCCAGAGAAATGTCTTATTTTGAGCTATCATTCTCTGACTTGCTTTTTATTTCTACAGTCTCCTAGTAAATAATTTCATGTAGTCAGATGGTAAAGACTGCAGTAACCATAATAACAGAATTCATTAGTTACTTCAGAGGATTACCATTTCTGTCACGCACAGGGAGAATAAATAACATGTTTGTGTTCTGCAGTGGCCAGTGAATCTCAGCATTTTGCTCAGGGTTTCTAACCATCTCATACTGTTATTGATGCTATTTCAAACTCCACGGTTAAGGCTCCCCATGCTACCTTTCCTGCTTCAATGAAGCTGTCTACTTCAGAATGGAGGAGGCAGGGCTCTTTCTTTCTTTCTTTCTTTCTTTCTTTCTTTCTTTCTGTCTTTCTGTCTTTCTGTCTTTATTTCTGTCTGTCTGTTTTTTTTTTTTAATCTTGCTCATGGCTGCAGAACTTGATGCCAGAAAAGATTAGAGTAACAAAGCTCACAGGCTTCAAATCAAACCATAGAATTCACCTTGCCCTAATTTGTCTTCCCTCAATAACAATCACCTTAAATTGGACAGAAGAAACTAAAGCATTACAAAGGTTTTTAGAATTCAAGATGTGCAGACACTACAGAAAAATTAATGGTAAAAGCACTAGAACAATTACTAAAATACTACTAAAATACTTAGTCAATGCATGGAGAAAAATCCTATGAAAAGTATACATGTATATATGTGAATAAATCCTATTTTTGGTAAATAAAGAACAAAATTTGCTTTGGGAAAAATATATGAAATCAAATGTATGGATAGACTTTTGGATAAATGGGTAAAAGGTGCATGGTTTACAGTTTGTGGCAAGTATATAAATGAAAAAAAACTCAAAGAGGGAAGAAATAAGTAATCTTGTACTTCTTAGTACCTCTTTAGTATCTCTCTCCACAAATACATTTCCACAAATTATACGGTGAAAGCATTAGATGTTGAACATTTTAGATGCTTGTAAGATTAGATAATTTAGCTAAGAAGCACTGTTATCATTATCTGAAAAGCTTAAAATATGAATGGTAGTGGCTCCTAAAAATAGAGCTGGGGGATTGCAGTCAGCAAGGTCAGGTAGTTTCTTAGTAATAAATCAGTCTGCTCATTTTTAATAAAAATAGTCATTTCAGTCATCAAAATAGTCATCAAAAAGTTGTCATTTTCATTGCAGAAGGCAGTTAAAAATTATGTCAGGATGAAAGAGAACAGGGACTGTGTTAAGAATATTTTTCTGTCTCTATTAAATCCTCCTTTTGGACTTCTGCACAGATGTAGTAGGGAGTAAGTAAGTAAGTAAGTGAGGAGCGAAGCTGCTACTCCAGAGCCCGTGCTGATGGTGGAAAAGAGTTTTGGTTCCCCCTTCAGCACCCCAACAACAGGAAGGTGTGGATAAGGGGAGCACCAAAGGAGGACCTGTGTCTGGAACAGGGCTCTCCTGTTGCTCTGCCCCAGGGCAAAAAGGGTTTGCTAGAGGGTGACATTTCTGAATCTGCTCTTGGAAGGGCAGAACTAGGAATGGCATCTGACGCAGAGTGAATTCCAGTGAAACAGCTGTACATTCGTATAAAATGTTCAGGTCACAAGAGAAAAGACAAGCTTTATAAAACGAAAGAAAATGACCTGAGTAGGAAGATCTCTAGAAGTTCCTGCAGGAGTTCAATATCCCTAAGGGGAGGATAATTAAGGTAACTCTTGATTTCTTATTTGACTTTAAGCACTTCTTCAATGTGTTTGCGTTCCTTAGAACACATTTCACTTCTATTTTAGCTTTGACTAAAGTACAATGAAGTCACTGAGGTATGCCACGTTTGACAAAAAAACCCTCATCAATAAGTAATTGCAAATAAAACCAGACTGATCAGTATTTTAACTTTTGACCTTTTATGCAAAAGTCACATTTAACGCTGCCTATTAGACTGAAGAATATTACTGGGGAAAAAATGAGAATGTTCATGTGTTAAGTTAGGTGCCAGAGGCACACTGTGTTGCACAAACTTACTGATAGTGGCAAACAGCTTGCTTAAACATTTTATGTAAGGACTGCTGGGTACAAAGCACTTTTCCTAAGTGCATGTTAAATTTTGCAAATAAAACCCCCGACACTTGCTACAACATACTCAATTTCTTCCTGGTGAGAAACAAAGACGCGTAAGAATATGAACTTACATTTTTAGTGTATATTTGCACGTGCTGTTGTGTAGGAAAAGAAAAAAGAGAATGAAAAATATGTGCAAAGAATTGCCAGGGAATATGTATGTTGATGTCCTGGTGAGACCTATGTATGATAAACAAGATACAGAGCTTTAGCCTTGACCATAATGTTTGCCCCATGAATCAAAATACATGCAAGAAGATAGTGTTTGGTAATGTCGTGGTAGTGATTTCCTGATGTTTTATATAAATGCAGATTATTTTGGAAGAGCGGTCTTGCTGCCATAAAGCAGACTCCCATCATTTTTTCTTTTCCCATAGTAAATATTTTGTGGCTGGGTGGTCAGGAAACAAATCCCGACTGAGTGGTCAGACAAAAGAACTGTGCTACTCTTTAATCGCCCGGCTGCTGGCTTCGGCTGCTTTTCTCGGAGCGGGGGGGGAAGTCAGATACAAGATGAAGGGAAAGTGTGCGCACAGAAGTACGTCAGTCTAAGCAAGCTGGTAGTCATAAGGCTTAACCTGGCAAACTAATACTCATGGGAGCCACCCTGCTGACGGGACATGCTCTGCCCGTTTTCCCCAACATACTCATATGAATAAACCTTCTGGCCTGCAATTTACAGAACTCTTTGTGTTTTGCTGGAGTAAAACCAGCTTAAACATTTATGAACCACACAAATTTAGAGGCCTTAACAAGTCATAATTTGAGCTTGAAACCTATTTAAAAAATTCTGAAGTAACACAGGAGAACGTCACAGTACTTTATACATTTTAAATACAGTGTATGATGTACCTTCCCCCTCCCATTGTTAAATATACAATTACACTGTGTTCCTGTAGCCTTTCCATTCAATTTAATAACCCTGTATTTGTGGGTCTAGCAGGAAAAATTGAATATGAGAAAGGTTATAGAATCTCTTTTATTAGAAGTTTTGAGGAACAAGTTAGATAAAAATATGTCAAGGACAGCCGAAGTATACCTTTGCTACCCTGAAAAAGTGGAGTGGGCTACAGCGTCTTGGGGTCCGCTCCCGCTGGCCCACAGCTTCCATGAAAAACGCCTCTGCACCACAGCTTTCCAGAAGATAACTTGAGATCAAGGTTCTCTTTGAGGTCAGGTTTATAAAGCAAGACCAGAACTTCCTTTCAGAGGTAAAACTATGCCCTAATAAAATCCCCCCCAAACAAAAATTTGTAGAAACAAATTGGAAAGATTGCATTAGGTTTACTAAGGTGAAAATATTCATAGTTGTTACAATTGTAAGACTATTTATTAGATATTACAAATTGGGTGGATGGAAAAATTAAAGCCTAAACAAGAGAGTAATAATAAGACTGTTTACTGTAACTGTAAATCTAGGTATTACACCTTTGCCAACATCCTCAGAATTGTTCAAACATCAACAGAATTATCCCAATTGAAAAGACTAAAAGAAAGAAATTAAAGGTGATGTAAAAATTAGCTTTGCTTTGCCAACAGCTAAAAGCTCATCTGCCTCACTTTTTGCCTCTTTTTTATTTCAATTTTCAAATTCATTAGTTTTGAATATCTGCAATAAACTAAAATTAGGGGCATGAATACACTTGTAACTTTTTCAAATACCAAAACTAGCACAGATAACACCCAGACTGCCTATCCTATAAATACCCTGAGGGCCTGAATATATACAGTAGTGAAACACATACTGTGAAACAGTGCCTAATAAAAGAAGGGAGATTTAATTATTTCCTTTTTTTACCCAAAGAGAAATAAATTTAAAAATGCAGTAACAGATCAACAATGGCATTCACCAATAAGTCGTCAGGTATTCTCAAGATTTTGGAGTTTCAGAGATCCTTATTATTGTGCTATCGGTCAAAGTCCCGACAGAAAGACAGCATTAGACACGTCAAGATTCAGTCAGAACAGTTTACGGAGCTGCTTTCCTTTTATCTTATGTGCTTTTTTCAAGGCCATTTTCTCCAGAGGAAAACATTTACAAGTTGTGCTGTCACTATGATTTTGTGTTTTAATGCCAGCGAGGAGTTAGGCTGGCACCGTAATGCAGGCTTCAGTTACACTGATGAGATGCAATCTGGCAAAATGTTCACGGATTGACAAAGAACGTTCAGATATAGGGCTGTACTTGGACTGCAACTGTTTGATATTTCTGTTCTAAAGATGCACACAAAATGAATCGCTTATAAGCTTAATTCTATACATTAGGGTAAGAAATAACTTTAAGGAGGCCTTAATAAAGTAACAGCAATGATATACTAGCATATTTTCCCAGATACTTGTGGGAAATTAAAGAATAATCTAGCTATTATTGCAAAAGAGAGACTGAAGAAAAGATACGTTGTGATTTGCTGCATGATGCGTATGAGTGGAACCCACCAGAGGTGAAGGGAATCGGGTGCTGACATAAAGGATTCAGAGGTATGCAGGGACTGGAAAAGCTTGACAAAATTTGCTTGTCAGTATATATATATATATATATAAAAAATGCAGTGAACCAAGAGTATGTCAAAATGTCTGATAGAGTAACTTGTACGGAGAAGATGGAAAATTAAGCAATAATTGCTCTTTTGTGAGCCAGACGGCATTTCCTTACCCATCTTTTGTGTTAATAACAAAAATACCAACTCAGGTGTTCCCCCTGACATCTAAGAGCAGAACATCATAATATTGGGCAGTTTCATAAGAGGTGACAAAATGCTTTTGATTATAGTGGACAGAATTCCCTTGTATTCATTACTCTAGCAATTTTTCTTGTAACCATGAAGAAGTGCTTTAAATTTTATGCTACAAAGCGAAAAATAAGATTACCCATGCTGAAAGGAAAAGCAGGTTTGTCTCAGCGTAGGTCGGAGCTGTGCGTTAGAGACGTCTCAGCTGGGATTTTTTTGTGGAAGAAGGGCCGACAGGGTGGCAGTGAGGGGCTGTGTCCTCCCGCTTACCTGGCACTTGGGGGATGACAACATTGCAAGAACTGGGCTTTACAGAAAGCAGAGCAGATTTTGGAAAAAAAACCACCCCAAGGTATAAGGATTGTTTTTTGGCAGCGCAAGCAGAGCAAGCATAACCCGGTGTAGCACAGAGTGACTGCTGGCAGCTACCGGGCGGTCTGAAAATGATGCTCCTGCCATACAGTAATTCACAGCTGACGGCAGATGGAAGAGGTGACCATGCTGTACAATCACGTGAGCCTGAATTAGTAATTAAGTTATGCGAACAATCAGACCTGAGGTAGCTGCTCCGCATCAGGCCAGCGATCCCTGCACGCGGCTGATGGTCTGGGAGCGTGCAAGAGGGTGGTAGAAGGGCAGTACCGGCCGTGTGAGGGACCAAAGGGACCCCCAGACGGGAAACCGAGGGCTTTCCAGCACGGTATCTTACCAGAACGATGAGGTTAAGCACAGCCGGTCAGGTATTTCTCCGCAGTGAAGAGAGCACGGAACTGTTACCTCTGAGAAGAAAATAAATGAGCCTACGTGCAGCATGGAATCTTTACGCAGGTGAAGTTTCATTAATATCTACGAGAGTTTTTCCTGAGCGAGAACAGGGACGGAGCCGGAGGTGGCTGTCGCGAATGGCCGCTCTACCACTTGTTCTCGTCTGCGTGGAAAACCCTCTAACCGGGACAGAGTGAAAAGAGGATAAAAAGCTGATTGGGTTTTTTTTAAACTTGCCAGTAGCACACACAAGTAAAGCAAGCAGCCCTCCCACACGAGGAGGGAAATACTTTTAAGCATCAGGAAAGACTTTTGAAGCGGCGCGGCAGGGGAGGGCAGCGGCAGAAATTACATCCGTGGCGGGGGCGCGCAGGAACGTGCCCGCAGACGCCGGCCCGCAGGACAGGCGCCCACGCCATTCACCTTTGCCGCCAGCCTCCTTACCCCTCGCTTTGTAAAAGGCGCGCCCCGCGCAACGTGAAGCGGGGCTAAAACGGGTTTTCCCCATCGCCCGCCGCAAAACGGCGACGGGCGGGGCGGGGCGGGGCGAGGCGCGCGCGAGGGGGCGGGGCGGGGCGCGCGCCCCC